>JAWHQI010000383.1:1830000-2022500 GCA_033032865.1 Dactylorhiza incarnata
AACATCTCTCCCGCCGTGCAAAAAGAGCTTGAACTCAAGCTCGAGGGAGATCAATGGTGTCTGCCCTAGTCGACACCTTCATCATCAGAGTCCTCGATGTACAGGTAGAAAATCCGTTTGCACCTGTGGCCGCAAGTGTACTGCTCTTCACAGTTATAACATAAGCCTTGCGCGTGCCGTTCCATCATATTGGCCCGAGATAGTCGATGAACTGGTGGGGCTGGATGACCCTCGGGTCGGCCTTGCTAAATTCCTGTGTCGGTGGGCGGATAGGCCTCCTGTGCTAGTTGGAGGCGACGGTCACACAACCGGGCCAAAATCGTAGCAGTTACTAAGTCTGGAGGGGCCTCAACTTCGACATCAAATCGCAGACAATCGCGAAGTCCGGCAGTGAAGATGACAACCTGCATCTCTGGGGTAGTGTGATGTGGGCCAAAAGAAGCTGGAATTGGTCCAGAAATCATCCATGGATCCTGTTTGACGTAGTGTATGAGGGCACCGAGAGGATTGTTGCGGATGAGAGGGCCAAAACATAGGTTACAGAAGCGCTTGAATACAAAACCCTAAACCTTTAAATAGAAATACAAGTGACATAAACGTAATAAGTCCCAACACTTGAACTTATAAGAAAAGAACCTATACTAGACTTGATACATATAACACGTTGATTCAAGATGTGACAAACCTGATAATTCTAAACAATCACATACTAAAATACACATTAAGATTAACAAATACAAAAAGTGGCATCAAAACCATGTCATGTACCACATCTATCAATGATACTTTGCATCTGAAGATCTTGTATTACAAAAGAAGAGGAGAAAGTTTTCGAGTAATTATTAGCTTAGTAAGACAACTAATATAAAGCAAACTGAATTGAGAACCTAACACATGAAGAACAAAATGAATATTTATAGTGGGAGTGAGGGACAATACTCCATGGCCAGAGATGTGGGTGGTGACACCATTGAAAACAATAATATATATCGGGGGAGGTATTTTGGTATATTACAATGATTCCTAAGATGTTATATGGATTTTAGCCTCCTGAATCTACAATCTAAGAAGCAACATGAGATAAACTGATAAACAAGATATACCTTCCGTCTCTACAAAACAATATGTACAAGAGGGCGATGCTGAGGAAGTGGGCCACATAGGATACATAGAATTTCTTCGGACTTTGGATTAGATTTATCCACAACAGGACAAAGATATGACCATACATGGGGTGGTGATCATTGATTGGATACCCATGCTTTCGTAGCATGTATACTCGGTATGATTTGGCTTGCCACAGAAATTGTAGGTGCTACGTAGTTGAACTTAGCCACATGATTGAGATGACGTTTGTTGTGTCCATCACGAGGAGATGCAGTCCTTTCAGCATCAGCCGCCGTTGTCAGGGGCCAGGGATGGTACATAAGAGGCCTGCTGATGAGAACTTGAGTCAGGTGGTGGGGTGGGGCACCCTTTACACGAGTAACCTTAGGTAACACAGAAAACATTAAAGATGGATGGCATCATTGTAGCAGAAAGGACATTGGATCCGACTGTGTTATGATGATTCAAAAGACAAGCCATTAGCATTGTAAGAACAACGACCGCCCATTGGGCCCATTGGGTAGTGAAATCAATTGTCAGGGGATGATGTTGGATCCAAGAATCAAAGATCCCTTTGATTTTGGCAACCGTAATCAATATATATCTAGTAGCGAGAAGTGTTAGAGAGGTAAGCTTGTTGAAAAGCTCATACATGTGTTGCAAACTCTCTTGGATAAAGTAGAAAGAACGAAGCTTGTCCCTCATTGTTTTGGTTGGCTTATGTTCTATAATAAGGTTGTAAGATACTTTCTTCGTGGAATTCAACATCCATGTATAAAGTCCCTGATCATTATGGATTCACTACGTTGGAGCATTCCACGTGGATTATTTGGGTCACATGATGAAGATCACTGCACATTTGAAGAGTGCAACATAATGAATTCTCTAATTGAGGGTAGTTGTCTTGTCTGGTGAGCGTGAAAATGTCGATCTGAAGTTCGATGCTCATGAGCATTAAGAGAGAGAAGAGACCATCGAAACAACACTCAAGGGAGTCTCTGAGGAAGTGTCCATAACAATGGGAGGGAACACAAAATAGAGATAGAAACTTGTAGCAATTTGGGCCCCGATTCAAGTTTGTAGAGGTTCGATCGGGACAGAGTCCAGAAATTATCATAAGAGGCTGCTATTGGTGGTTCGTTCCAAATTAGTAAGGCTCTGATTAGCACAAAGTCTAGGAGCTGTATTAGGACACATCTATCGGGAGCCTAATAGTCAGAGGCTCTGATACAAGCAAAGACTTATGTTTCGGTAAAAAAAACCAATATGGCTCGAAAAGACAAGAAAAGGGGCCCGATATATAGAAACATGGGACCCAATAGACATGAACTAGAGCTCGACATCCAGGAATGGGGGCCTGGTCTAATAGAGAAACATAAGATGGGATCGGAACCAATCGAGTCATCCAACCAAAAACCCAATAGACGGAAGAGAGGGTGTTGGTTGTGGACAACATCAACAACGGCATTGGTGGTAGTTGCAGGCGGTGGATTATGTCACGTGATGAACTTGCGCTTTGACACCATGCTGAGGGAATGCGAAAAATACATTTTCTCATTAATCGTTTGGTCATCTATGCGACCTTACAAAGGTAAACTTACATCAAAGATTTTATATAAAAGATGAGACTAAAAGATTCAAAGTACAATAATAAGTGATAAAACAATATTTAAGTAATGTCTACAGTAAACATATTATCATTATGCAAATTACAAATCTCATGTTGTGCATGATCTTCCTTGGTAAAAGTGAAGCTAAATTGTATTATTAATTCGAGTCTGTTATACTGTTCCTTCTAATAATTTATCATTGTTTTAGTTTGTATTTTATTATTTACAGAGGGAAGATTATGTATCTTAAAGTCCAACTCAATATTTTTATTCTTAGCAAACATATTGCTTTAGACTTGTTGAGAATAGTCTCACGTCAGGAATTAATATAGCCTTGTACACTTAATATAGATCCCTAGCCTCTCCATCTCTAGCCAATTGGTTTTTGATTGGATGCTTGGATCTAACATGGAATCCGAGCAGGCTAAGCCTAACAGCCCATTCCACATCCCCCAATTAAGAAAAAGTAATCTACGTTTTAAAGGCCAAAGACTCTACACATGAGGTGACGTGCTTGAGAATAGTCCCGCATCGGGAAACTAACATAGCCTTGTGAACTTAATATAGATCCTGAGACTCCACTTTCAACTAATTAGTTTTTTGTTTGATGCTTGAATTCTAACAAAACTGTCTAATTTGTTTGTCAATTGTATGTTTTTGGTCTTGGTAAATATGAATAAACTATTCGTACTTCACGTTAAAAAATGTCCAGCATAATCTCTTTGGCCTACTGATCCCATTCTCTGCATTTAGTTTCATCTTTGTGGGATATGAGAGACCATAATTTAAGTAGCTTTTATGGAGTACTTTCATTTGAAGCAAAGTAGTAATATTTTTGTTCTTTAGAGGGTAAGGGACTCAATAATTTTCAACAGTTTTAGCGTTTTGCCTTTACTTTGATACATTGTCTACTTTATTATGGTGAATTGTGTTTCTCCATATATCCTATGTTGATACTTCACTTGTAATAAATTTCTTGTTTTAATATTGTTTTTTACGTAAGCTACTATGGACTCATTCAAATTTTGCATGCTCATGTTTGCAGGGGCAAAAGTTTTTTGCAGCCAGCGGTATGCACAAGGTTGTAGTTCCACCAAATAGTTTGTGTTCCTTTTTGAAGTTATCGATAGAATTTGTAGTTCCTTTGCCTCTCTTATTCTGCATTGGCAGCATTTCTTGCATTGTATACCTTGTTCTAAATTTATTTCTTATATTTTGCAACAGCTAATCTGGGATTGTAGTGTTGTATGAGAATAATTAAATTGCTGACTCGAACGGATTTGAAAATTTGAGTTGATTAATTGAACTCATAAAATTGAAAGGGATGATTGTTACGTGGGAGAAAATACTTGCAATAAACAAATTGAACTTGGATACAATCACGAGGTATACCGTGCCTAACCTTAGGAGGTTGGTTCCTCCTAGAAGTCCCTCTCCAAATGAGATATCTTCCTCCTAGAAGTCCCTCTCCAAATGAGAGATCTCAAAATCCTAAAACCAAAGATGACTAAAACTCTCAAGCCACCTCCTTATATAGGGAGGGAGACACATACAAATTACCCTACTGCCCTACAAAATAAAAATACAAAATACAATAGGATTTCGCGCGTGCGCGCGTAACAATATATCCGGCCAAAAATCGACCTTGTCCCCAAGGTCGAAGTGCCGCCCGCCGTCTAGGAGTGATATGCCCGCGGGTGGGATGCTGCAGAGGTGCTCGGGTTCCGTCCGGCGGTACATCCGTGATCATAAGGGCGTCAAAGTCAGCAATGCCGATCTCCTCCAAGTCATCCCCGATGAGGACTCAATACTCCTTGACAGAACAATCATGAGTAGGCGAGTAAGGCTGCGTGCAACGGAAGCACATACTCTTACTCCGCAAGTCATGATACTCTTGGTTGGAAAGACGGTGAGTAGGGATAGGGCGGGTGTTGCGTGGAGGCATAGTAGGTGGGCGAGATAGAGGAGGTGGCAGTGGTGGAGGTTTAGTAAGGGGGCACAATATGGTTGGTGGGGGGGGGGGGGGGGGGGAGGAGGCGAGGTAGAGGAGGGTCACCGGACGTCTCAAGGAATTCGGCCTCACGAGTAAGGAGAGATCCATGGCCTGGTTGATGGTAGACGGACGTAGGGTGCAGAGGCAAGCGAGAATATGAGGTTGTAAGTCGTGCATGATATAGCCCAAGTAATGGTCGGGTGGGAGATCCGGAACGTGGGTGACCAACTCGATAAATTCATCAACGTGCAAGTCAATGGAGCCGGTTTGACGGACCCCGCAAAGGCGTTCGATCGCGTTGCCGAATTAGCGGTGATCATACCTTTGAATGATGCCTCAGTGAGAGTTGTCCAAGTGAATCCAGGAGAGGACTGACGAAGCCAGCGTACCCAATGGAGGGCGGACCCTTCCATGCCGATAAGGGCCGTGGAGACCTGCTGTGCCTGAGGAGTCTGGTGAATGTCAAAGTACTACTCAACGCGGGCAATCCAACCCAGGGGATCAGCCCCATTGAATGTGAGAACGTCGAGGCGAGGGAATGCGGAGGAGGCAATCCCGCCAAAGCGGGTTCTTCGGGGGACAATGTGCTGGGGGATCCCAAGGCAGAGGCGGCATTAGGCCCGGAGTTTTGGACAGGTTGCAAGTTGTGGAGCATGGCCATAATCGAAGTGAACTGCTCAGCTTGGGTGTCGAGACGAGAGTTGATGGTGGTGAGGGCGTATTCGAGGGCTACCACGCGGGATTCCATCGATTGATGACCCTTTGGTATAAGAAGAAGAGGGCACAAGAGCTGGAGGGCCGAGAGAGAGCGCCGAAGTTGGTTGGATCTGGTGGCGAGGAGAGTATGGAAGAAGAGAGTTGGTCGGCGTTGTGGAGGAAGTAGCTGGCAGACGATCACGTGGTCGGGATCTGGGAGGAATGGATTGCTGCGACGAAATGCTGTGCTGGGAGGATGTGGTGTTGCGGAAGACGGAGTGATGCGGGAGCTTGTCGGCGCTGCTGATGCTGGAATCAGCACGGGCTGGAGCGCTGCTGTTGACGAAGAAGGAAGCGGATGGCCGTGGGATGGATCGTTGTTGTCGACGAAGACGGAAGCGAATCGGCACGGGTTCGATCGCTTGCGGTCGGTGTTGTCGATGGCGTGCGGATTGTTGTCGTCGCGAGAAAAGGAAGCGAACGGCCGCGGGCTGGATCGTTTCTGTCGACGAAGACAAAAGCGAATTGGCGCGGGCTCGATCGTTTGCGGTCGGTGTTGTCGATGGCATGCGGACTGCTGCCATCACGAGAAGAAGGAAGCGAACGTAACCCAGTGGCACGCGATGCGTAGGCGGGGAGGGTAGGTCGGACCAATGTTACGCGGGAGAAAATACTTGCAATAAACGAAATGAACTTGGATGCAATCAGTGTTGTAGATGTCGGCCGACATGTCCGACATGTCGGCCGACATAAAGGTTTTGGGGATAAAACGCAACGACATCGATATTTTAAACAAAAATGTCATTTTTGAAAATATCGCCCGATATATCTGGCGATATTTCACGACTGATATATCGTCGAGAGGGTTAAAAATATATTTTTCATTTCTTTGAAGAGACCAAACGGTAATATTTTGTTTCGTGCATCTCTTTAAGTCTACCGTCGACGACTTTCCCATCTGGCTCTCACTTGGTGATCTTTATGCTGTTTATTGCAGTCGACATCTCTTTGTTATGTAATTTATAAACATACATTATGTGTATATATGTTTATTTTGTAGTTTATAAACATAAATTATGTATACAATTATACATATTTATAAAAATTGTATATATATATATGAATAAATTTATTTAAATATTAAAATCCGACATTATAAAATATCCATGATATATCCCCCGCAATCCGACATCCGACATGAATCCGACATGAATCCGACATCCGACATCTACAACCATAGATACAATCACGAGGTATACTCGTGTCTAACCTCAGGAGGCTGGTTCCTCCTAGAAGTCCCTCTTCAAATGAGATATCTCAAAACCCTAAAACCAATGCTGACCAAAACTCCCAAGCCACCTCCTTATATAGGGAGGGGGGGGGGGGGGGGGCTCACATACAAATTACCCTAATGCCCTACAAAATAATAATACAAAATACAATTGGATGTCGCACGCGCGTGCGTAACAATGATACATTTGCCTTAATTAGGGATCAGATGCATGACATCTTTATGGGTCGCCGGGAAAGGAGGAAGGAGGTGTTGTGGAAAAAGGAGAATTTACTTTTTCCTTGGAACACTTGATGACATAGCACACCTCGATGCATTCATCATGTTCTCCCACGACCAGTTCGAGGACAAGGCCCAAACTGTCAACTTAACAATTGTTTCTCTTAGTTAGGGTTATTCACTAAGTACATATATTAAGATAAATGTTAATTTTCTGTATGATATTATGATTATTTATATTTTTCTTACAATTTTTCCTTTTACAGGCTTCTTTCCATAAGCCATATTATTTTTCTCTAAATAGGGCCTTACCCTTCATAATCTCTTGTTCTTGAAATTGGAACTACCCTAGGATTTGTGTATCTCTTCTGTGGATTCTACAACCACGTGGATTTTCCTTTCCTTATCTTTAACATGCTAATTATTCTTCTAGTAGCGTCCTGTCAGATGGTATTGATTTTCAGTGAACTAGTTCCTTAACTATAACCTGTCCAATATTTCTTATTTAACTTAGTTCATTTCTCTTCTCGCTATATATAACTTGTTGGCCACATCAACTTAGTGTGTTTGTTCATAGACGCAGATCAGTTTTGCAACTTTTGCGCATGTGACAGACACAAATAGAACATCTCTGACTTTGACTAGTCGAAGACACATTCATCAGTTCTGCAGTTCGTCGGAACTGCAACTTTCCATTCAATTGATGTTGCTTTCATCTTTGTCGAACAACGTAGGCTTCGCTTCAACCATCGTTCGGTTCTTCTCCAATCATATGCAAGGGATTCCAACTACTTCAATGACACAGTTTATGTCGTTCAACTCCGCCTGCGAGTTCAAGCCTTCTATTTGACACGTCTGATGATTATGTCTTTCCTTTGTGTTTCTTCGACGACGCAGACCTTGTTAACCAATCATTGACTTCACTGAAGTCTTGCTCTAAGTTCGACGGTTCTACGACTGTTTCTTCATCCTCACGAGTAACTCCCTGTTTATTCTTCCTCATGCTGAGCAACATTGCACTTCTTCCTTATTGATCGCATAACGATTTCTTTATTGCGAGTGTAAACTATTGCAATAGTTTACAATCACAACTCTTTCTTTCCCGACAATAGTTTCTTATTTTAATTAGACTGCTTAACATTGGAATTATCAATTTTGTAGTGCATATTTGACTCCTCTTCTCAACTGGATTGCCTGCCCGCAACTTGCTTTCTCATGGACAGCAGTTTAGTAGTCCAACTACACTTGGTTTTCTACCCCACACTACGACCGGAGACAACAATGCCTCCAGTGAGGAATATTATGCCCCATGTGAATTCAATGTATTCGATAACAATACTAATAGGATTCACACTTGCATGTAAGATATAAAAGGAGAAGTGCTACTTTTGTAAGGGAAAATGCTTGAGATGAATGTTCGAATGACGGAACTTGTGCATTCTCTCAAGATTTTATCTATTCTTAGGTGAAATCATGGGGCCACCTCTTCAACTAGATCAGATTGTTAATTATCTATATATAATTCATAACAATTAAAATGTAATTTCGGAACTCAGATTCCGTCTAAGTGTGTCTCACAATTTTAATTTCTTATAAGGATTGTCATTTTTGGATCGGGGAAATACCAAAGAAGTTCAAGAGATGAGAGAATTCAGGATAGCTACCAGAAAGACTAATCCAATCCATAATGTACAAGAAAATACAACATTTTTGTTACTTGACCAATCATCAGAAGAAGCAAATACAACTGGTAGCTAATCAGTAAGATTAATGAAGTTGCAATTAATGCAAAAGTCAATCTACACCTCTTCAACAATAGTCCATTGATCAAAGACTTCCCATCAGGACGTCAAACCTATTTTGGGGATGCTTTCTTATCTTTAAGATCCTATTGAGAATCTTGAACATGAGGAGGAGCACACACAAATTTGCCCAATCAATAAAGTGTGACAGGCATGAGATTGAGAAGGGTGAAAATGTCACTAATTTTTTCAAACTCATGGAATATATAAAGGCTATTTTTATAGGTACGGTGATGGTGGAGTTTGAGTTGACTGCTACTAAAAGCAATGTTGTAAATATATGGTGTCACGACATGTCAGATTGGGTTTCAAAATGTCGGATGTTGGTGACTATGTTAGGGTCATTTTAAAATTTTGTAATTTCATCTCATAAATAAAAATATATGTTAACTATACTTATATGTTCTAAAAGTACAAAAATAGCATAATGAGTAGACAAACAGTGATTTATGTATATCCCAAAATAAAGGTGAAGTGTATCAAAAATAAAATATTAGTAACACACTATAACTAATACTAATAAGTATCCAAAATAAGTACAGATAGATAAATTATGAAATATATTTAATAATGCACAATAATAAGTACAAATAAATATATTGTGAAATATATTTAACATTGTACAATCATTTTATTTAAATAACACTAGGTTTTATAACAAGTAGAAATTTAAAAGCTAAATATTCTTTATTAATAATAAGTCTTTTCATGCTTAATTGAATTGTGTTAAAAATATAAAAGTAGATAATAAATAATATGTTAAATGTTTTAATAATTTGTTTAATATGAATTAGGAAATATAATGTGAAATGATTATATACAAAATTGATTGTAAAAATGATACGATGAAAGATAATGAGTCTAATCAATTTGAGTATATATTAATTATAATGTATATATATTTATTTGTATGTGTGTGATTCTACCAACATAATAAAATAAACTAGTGGATGATATTTTCAAAAGTCATGTTAATATATGAGAAAAAATTGGATATGTTGGCTTATATTTTAATAAATAGCAAAACCTATTTTCTTAAATGTCGTCTTGCCCTCAGAACCTACATGTTGACCGACATATCTGATATGGGTCTTCATTTTAAACATTGACTAAAAGTGATGTGCTTCCCCAACATTTTATTGAAGTTCCCGCTCATTACTCTGTGGAACAAGATTTCTCTTTGCTCTTGTACTTTGTGCTCATATTGTTGCTTCATAGACTACATGATGCCAATATAGTAACTATTATGGAGATAAATCAATATGAAGTAGAATGTAAATCTAAGCCTCTAGCTAGTGTGTCCTTATTGTTGTTCACAACCGTGCAAAATAACTCTTACAGCTAAATGAGACCGTCGAAGAATCCTTCACTTTTGTTTCTCCTTCTGAATCATTTCTAACTTGGATGAGGTTTTTTTGAAGGGGGAGTTTGATGTAGCTCATCTTAATGTGTTCATCACATTTGCCTGCGATTACTCCAGGGTCGAACCTTATAATGCCAAATTAAGGACTGAATTTTGATTTATCAGTACTCATATTAGGATAATTGCCTTCGTCAATTTATAATTGTAAAATTCAAGAGCAAGTCTTTATATTCAATCAATTTTAGTGGGTTTTTTCCTTTGGGGCTTTAACACTTTCCATCAAGCTGAAGCATATATATATATACGAGTCGAACGGCACGGGCCTCCGGCCCTACGTGAGTGCAATCGGCTTCGCCCTCCCCCTGCTCCGGCGGGCTTTGCCCGCACCAAGTGGGATTCGCCCGCCCCCGACGTTGTGTCCAATAGTAACGCTCGTTCCGTTCTTAGACATTTTTTAATTTTGAGGACTTCAGTGAAATTTCTTCAGTAAAATAGGTCATCACAACATAAAATAATGTATTAACATCATGCCTAAACATACAAAACTTTCTGCTTCAAACATACTAATGAAGCATTTTATCGAACATTTTAATGGCATATGAATGAAGCATCATGTAGTGAGCAATTTTTTTAGTGAAGCATAATATCGAACATGTAATGAGCATATTTATATGCAGTTATTGATCAACGGAAGTTTCTAGAACCAAAGCTAGGGTTCGGGTGAACCTAGCCTATAGTTCAGCAAATCAGTGACAATAAAAACTAAATATTGAATAAGTAGATACTGAGAAATTCTCTTTTTAGCATATTTATTCTTTGATAAAGAAGATCTCAATCAGAAAACTGAAGTAGAACTTGTCAGTACTTCATTAATTGGATTGTCACGATCCAGTCAAGAAAACTAATGCAGTGAAGAATTTAAGAAATTATAAGAGAGTTGTTGTTAGGTTTCAATCAAAAATCTATTGTTGGATTTTAGTAAGAAACCTATTGCATGGATAAAAACAAAGAAATTATAAGAAAAATTTGTTGTCAAGAGAAATTATAAGAAAATCACAATCATAAACCTATTTTCCCATCACTGGATAACGGAACTGTAGATGCAGATCCCCTCTTACTCAAGATCCGTAGGAGAAGAAGTCGTTATTACTTCAGGACCATAGATGGATGTCGAGTCCTAGCTCTCCTAAATTTGAAAACTATAGGTTGTCTTTCTCCTAGAGAAGAAATCGGGAGGAATGCCTCTGCACAGATATATGAGACCACTGATTTCCACACCAACCCATTGGTTTCATGCGATAAGATGAAGGCTCGATCGAAACAACGGTTTTTATAGAGAAAAGAAAAATCGAGGCAGCAGGCGGGTTCGGGCAAAGTCGTGGACGGAGAAGAAGCAACATGAGTGTTTGGGTGAAGCCATGGACGTCGGATGTGAGGCCGAAGAAAGAAGCAGCAGGCGGTGGCGGGAAGAAGGAGGGGGGTTGCACGGGATTTTGGGGGAGGGAGGAATGAGGTTTTGATTGTAATGGCTATTTGCAGCCCATCATGATGAGATCCAATGGTGGAGATTCTTCCCATGTCTTTTTTACCTTGCCTAATTACCTTGCCAGGGAACCTAAAAGCATATTTCTTTATAATATAGTATATATATCATGTCCAACTTGTTACATAAGTGATGAGTTCTCCTCCCATTGAGAGCTTTCGTGAATAGGTTGACAACTTAATTTTTAATAGGGAGTGTGAATCTTTTTGGAAAGGATCACATTTCTGACAAATTAACAATCAATTTTAATATGCTATGTCAATGCGTGAAAGACTGGATTACGGACAATGAATGTAGTGGTACGATTGTCACAATATATAGGAATAACAATGGATACAATGCCCAAATTCCTCTAAAAGAGATTTGACTCAGAGTAGTTCACAAGTGCCTTGGGTCATCCCTCTGTATTCTGCTTCAGCACTTGATTTGGAAATCCCGTTTTGTTTTTTGTTGTGCCATGTGATGATATTTCCTCTAACTAGAGTGCATTTGCTAGAAGTAGAGTTAGTTTCTATTTGGCAACTAATATAGTCAGCATCAGAGTAACCAGAGACATCAATGTGACCACTCTTTCTTTGGAGTATTCTTTTCTTGGAGACCCTTTCAAATAATAAAGAAGTTGTATTACAGTGTAAAGTTCTCATCAACTTACTAACATAAGAGAGAATTAACAGAAACTTTGGGTCGTATAGAACAATGGCATGGGAGTGTCATATCACCAACTTGAATTACGGATGAGGTGGATCCATCGGAGAGCATCACAAGAGAATGCCTAAAGGAATTTGGCAAGGTCCCAATTTATGAGCAGAGGCCCTAGAGTCAAGTATCCAAGTGACATATTTTCTAGATGTAGAGCAGCCAACAACACTACCTGTTTGATGAGCAACATCAACCTGAGGGTGAGGGATCCAAGGAGAGTCATGTATAAGTAGAAATTGTTCATGTTTTTCCATATCAAGAGCATTGCGAGAGATAGTCTTCGTGGAAGCAGTCCCAGAGACAATCGGTTTTGTAGAGACTTGGTTCACCCATTCAGACTTCCCATGTTTTCCCAACATTTTTCATTTGAGTGATTAGTGCTGCCATAATTGACTCACTTGCAAGAGAAATGTTGTGAGATTCTTCGAACATTAGTCGATCTTCCTCATCCTCACCACTACCTCGTCCTTCAGAAGTAAAACCGAAGTCGAAGCATCCACATAAGTAGCTAGTATGCTAGGCAGGCATGACAGTTTGACGAAGTATCTTATATTTCTGTCGGCGGTGAGAATCTAATTTTTAATGGAGCTATAAGAGGGAGGCAACATATCTAGAAATTGGACAAGTGTCATTTCATCCTATTGATTTTGTAGAGTAGTCAGATTCGTATCGAGAGCGTGATAAACATTGAGTTCGTCATAGATCCCTTTGAAGATCGAGTAATAATTTGTTAAGGAGGACAAATCATCGAGACGGAGGGTTCCCCGGTCATTGATACAATTCAAAAATGCATGAGGGGTTTTTCTTGAAGGAATAATGGTCTGCAAGGTGATCTCATATCTCCTTTGCAGTTTCTAGATAGGTGTTTCCTTTGGAAGGGTCAATACTATTAGGACCCACCCGATGACCGCCTCATCTTTTTCAATCCAGGTTTCTTTCTCCTTTGCCTTGTCGACATTGTTTGGAGGAGGAACAAGAGGTGTCTGAGTACGATGAGAGAGACGACCTTGAGAAGTGACATAAATTCTGAAGGATCGCGATCAGACAAGATAGTTGAAGTGACATGCATCCGTGAACTAGCATGATTCCCGGAGGATGATGATCCCGCCATCCAATCAAGTAGAGGTTACAGAAGCAAGAACTCGCAGTGAGCAGTAGAACTTGCAAGATGAGTTAGAGGCAAAACTTGCAGTTTGGTCAGAACTCTGGGCGTGAGCTGAGAAGGAGAGTGTAGAACTCATTGGTGAGAGTTGAAATCGGCGAGTGTAGAATTCACAGTGTGCTTGCGGCGAGTGCAGAACTCGCAAGAACTGGAATGAACTCGTGAAACTGGGCGAGTAGGTAGATACACGAATGAGAGAGCTCGGGCAAAACTCTGGGCGAGAGCTGAGAAGGCGAGTGCGATAAGAACGAAGAACGGTGAGTGCAGAACTCGCAAGAAAAGGAATGAACTAGCATGGTACCCCTTCCGGTCGGGTGTTTTCATCTCGCCGGTGATGAAGCTTCGTGTTGATTTGGTTGTTTCTATGTGTCTTTAGTGTCCTTTTCATTGTCGTTGTTCTTCTTGTATGTATGTTTACCGTATGCCTTCATGCACGTGTCCCACGTGAGGGGGAGTGTTTGGGACGAAGGCAAATCAAATAGTATTTCCTGACTCTTGCCTTAGTCACACATGACCCTCCAAGTTTATGTTTTGTGTTGTTTGCGTCTCCCCAATTTTTCTTCGTTGATTGGTATGTGGTATGATCTTTGTTGGTTGATCTTGGTTCTAGCGGGTTGTGTCATGTGGGAGTATCCCCGGTGACCCGTCTGTTGACTTGATTCCAGCGGGTTGTGTCGTGTGGGTCTGTGTCCCCAGTGGCCCGTATGTATTCCAGCGGGTTGTCATGTGGGAGTATCCCCGGTGTCCCGTTTGTATTCCAGTGAGTTGTGTCGTGTGGGTTTGTGTCGTGTGGGACCGTGTCTTATGGGACAACCCTTTGTGTGGATTATCCTCGACGGATTTTTCCCCAGTGACCCGTCGATTTGGCCCACATCGCCTACCTACATTTCTTTTATCATTGTATAATGTCCAAGCTGAAGGTTTCCCCTTCAACTTGAGGGGGAGTGTTGGAGTTTGTGCATTTAGTTTATTTTTATATTTCAGGTTATGTATTATTGTCTTAGGTATGAGTGCATTTTCTTTAGTCTCACCTTGTCTACTAGAGTTTGTATGTCCTGTGTAATCCTGTAAATACCCCCTTTGAGGGATGAATAAAACACATCTTCTATTTTCTCTCTAATATTTCAACTGTCCTCACATAAGACCGTCAAAAGAATTTGGTCCGTTTGATCTTTACATGAGAGAGATGGGGAAGAGAGAGTGTGATGGTGGGAGAAAAAGTTTTTCCTAGACCTCTTAAAACTACTAAATACCTAGGGCCTAGGGGAGAGGGGATGAGTGAGAGTGTGTGTTTTTGTACGTTATTTTATTCTTTGTTTTTTGTCTCTAAAATAATATTGCAACATTTTTTTCTTCCTTCTCAAATTAGTCGCATGTGTGGAGCCCGTTCATGCACGGGCGTAGCTTCGTGTATGACAGCTAATATATATATATATATATATATATATATATATATATATATAGAGAGAGAGAGAGAGAGAGAGAGAGAGAAGTAAGAGAGTACAACTAATCTTCATATGGGATACGAGACTAAACAGGAGAAAGAGAAGAGGGACATTTGCCCAGTGTGGGCTTTTTCTCTTTTGGGCTTTAACAATAATTACTTGTGTTTTTATGTTTTTGCCTTTTCTGAACTTGTCCTGCAAGCAACTTTGTTTTTCTTTAAATAGGGCCTTAGTCCTTTGTAATTTCTTGATCTTGAAATTGGAATGAAAAGTTTCACTATGGCTTTTGTCCCTCTTATGTGTATTTAGAGCCGTGGGTTTGGCACATTGTGGATTCAGCTAGTTATCTTCTTTTCGCGCCCTGCACGACTTGAGCCTGTCATTTCTAAACAGACATCTTAGTTTCATATTCGACCTTTGGGGTGTACTAGCGATTTAGCTGAGTGAAGGTAGTGCTTTTGTGATGAAGATATTGCTTTGTGATGTTATTCCTCGTCGCATACTCACATAGATAGCATTTATGTTATTGAATTGTCTATTAGTCATAGAATTGTTCTATAATTTCTGATTCCACGACATTCTATAACACTATGAATCCCCCATTATACATTTTAAAAGAATTGATGAATTTCTTAATTACAAGTAAAAAAAACTATCTATAACTGTCTTGTATATACTATCACTATTTTCCCGTGTGCTTTTATAGATGGTTAATGATTTGATGCAATTACAATAAGTTTCCTTAGCTAGGATTTTTGTTTACCTCCATGGGTTTGGTTAATGATGTTAGTGATCTTCAAAATTTTGTAATCCATCTTTTATACTCACAGGTTAAGGTCATTTTCTTCTCAAAAACTGGGGAACGTGCTATTCCGTTCCTCCGCCAAGCTGCAAAAGACTATTCATCATATGCATCATTTGCGGCTGTTTTATGGAAACAGGAGGATTCCTCTATTTGGTGGAATATGTATGTGCTTCAAAGCTACTTTGTAATTTTTTCCATCAATAAAATAATTGCATTTTAATATTAACCATTTGCAATACCATAACATCTGTACTTGTACTTACATCGTGGTTCTTTTCATGGTCTAAGGCTGGAATTTGGATAACATTATTGTAATTGAACTTCATAGGTCAAAATGTATTATATCTGATATGCCAGATGCTAATTGTAAACATCATAGAGCTGTTTATATTAAACTTCTTGTTGCATCACTTATTTGTATTTTGTACCTTATGTCTTCCAGAATCAGTCAAAAGCACTTTCTCAATTTACTTCTAGTACTTTTCTTCTATTGAGTTAGTAAGGCTAATGATGATGTTGATTATTGATGTTATTTTACAATTCAACTGCATTATTCTACAGGTTTCAAGTGGATTCAGCTCCTGCTATTGTGTTCATAAAGGATCCTAGTGTCATTCCTGTTGTTCATCATGGTATGGCTTACTCCTAATTCCTATAATGTTCAGTAGGTTTTAATGTTCTCTTGATTTTCTCGAATCTAATTTTATTTTTTATCATACTACAGGGAGTCTGAATAGTACCCTGTTTTTTGAACTAATGGACAAACACAAAAATCAAGGTAGGTTCTTCTTCACAATTGATAACTCCCTATTATTGTTTAAATAAGTTTTCTGCACTATCTTTTGATGATAGAAGTTCTGTGTTTCTTAATGTAATTTCCTTTCTGCAGCTATGAAGGGCTTAGGGATTCTTGCAGTTATTCTTATTTTCAAATGTTTGTAATAATTCTACAAAAATCAAACGTATTAGTCAAATAATGAAGCTGCGAGAACACAAATCATTCCAAAAGCATAACATAATAGAAATTTTATTGAAGTTGCTTTCAGACATACTTTTTTCTTTTAGACATTTGAATTGTTTACATTCATAAAATTTGGATACGACTATTTTAGGTTCTTATGGACACGGCTATTTTAGGTTCTCCATAAGATCATGAAGTTATAGAATGAAAAACAAAGAATCAAAAAATAATTAATGCTAAAAATTATAACCCATGAATTAAAAAATAATAAGTGTGATAGAGGGTTTGTATGCTCTCCAATCTAGAACCCGATTAGGCAAGTGTACATATTGCTTTATAGTATATGACATATGAGAATATCAAGTGTTGTATTCCTCTGGGTCCCGTTGAGTACTTTTACTCGCTTGGTTACTATTCTCTTCTCGATAAGAGTTTTGAAAACTAAAGAAATTGAAATTGAAAAGAACTAGACTTGTCAAATTATTGGAGGAAAAATATGAGAAAATTGTGCTAGATCTTGAATCCCTTTAGAACTCATTAGTAGTAAAACAATTATATCATAAAACTTGATAATAAATCCAAATCTTATGGGTTCCTCGACTATGATATTTCTCTCTCGAGATAATTAACATCTAACCTTAGGTTGATCGGTTGAAATCTCTTTATAATTCTACACCCCTAACAGTTGTTTTATCATTTTTGTGAACCTCGCTATTAGATTTGACTCTAATTCAAAAGATTTATGTCTCTAGAGGTGCATGAACTCTTTTTATCAATGAGTGATCTCCCCGTATTTAGGATTTCTCAATCTCTAGAATACGATTCTTAGATGAAAATATACATTGAAAATATGAATTCAACCCAATAAATAATCAAAGATAAATCGAAGATTTTATTAAAGAGCCATTGATGATAAAAAAAAATATTACATAGAAAATATCATTCTATAGTTCATCTAGATCATGCACTAATGAAATTTAGCAGATAAAATATAAAAGTAGAGAGACATGTTAACAAAAAATAAATAAAAACTCTTACATATGCAAGACATTCTTTTTACTACAAGATAACTCTTTTCCCTCCGTATTATGTCTATTCTAAACTCCAAAACGAGATGTAGTTGCTTCCCTCCATTGCAAGCTATTTATAGTGTCAAATTTTGTAATTTGAGTAAATTCCCTAGGCACACGTCGTGTACCTAGGACATTTGATCTGGGAACGATCACATTTAAGCTCAAAAACGCTTCATGTGTTACATAGGAAGGTGGGTGCACATTCTGTAGTGCACGGGCAAAGCACACGACATGTGCTCGAGAGTGTGATCTGAAATTTTTCAGCAGTCTCCGTGATGATTTTGATCTCTTCAACATTCAATTCTCAAGAGTACACATCCTAGGCACATGCGTGCGCTTAGGGCGTGTGATTGCATAGCTCCAAATCGGCTCTGATTGCTTCAAAATGATCTTTTATTGCACTCAATTTCTCCATATTATCTTCATCTACACCATGAGTAGAAGATATATCAGTTTGAGTTTTAATATGATGAGGATAATCAAAATATTTGCAAATTAAACTAAATGATGATGCTAAAAATATAATTAGAATACACGTCATCAAAATGCTAAAGATCATAACCAATTAATCAAAAATTAAAGAAAGCATATTGGTGGAGACGGTTGGTGCGGACTTCACGAGTAACTGCCGGCAGTTTCCGCATCTCCCTACATCGACCGCGATCGAGCCGCCAAGACCAGTCGTCCTCAACCGCCAGCGTCGTGTGCAGTTTCATGGCTTTCGAAACCTTATAAAATGGGACCTGCTGTGTGATTCCGGGTGGAAGATGATGAACAGGAAGAGATCGGGTTTTTGGCTTGCCGTTTCTGCGTCCGTGTGAGGCGTCCCCCCCTGCTTAGAGTGTGATTGTTGCTTGCTTTCGTTCGAGTCTTGTTGAGGTTACTATTTGAATAGAAAGTTCCCTTTGAATGCTTGAGAGGGAATTTTGTTTAATGGTTGTTTTTGGTTTTCCCCGTGGAGAAGAGGTTGAAGATGAATAGTGATTTGTATTTATTTCCGGTAAACAGTGAAGAGGAATGATGGTACTGTTTGCTTGAACTTAATTATGCTAATTAATGTTTGCTTTAGCTTTAGGTGGACAGTGAATTCAAAATTGTTATGAGTATTTAAGGATTACGAGGAGACTCTTTGTGTGACTAGTGAGTGAATTTTAGTTCTTGTATTAGAGATTACGTGGAACCACTTTCGTGTGAGGTTTAGGTTGTTAGTTTGTGGCCTCCTTATACTAGTAAGTGTTTGAGATTCCGTGGAACCACTTAGTGTGAGAGTGAGCGAATTTATTCCGTGGTGCCCTCGTGCGATAGAGGCCGACCTCGGAGCGGGAGATCGAAGGTGACGAGGAAATTCCTCGCGGGATCGCAGTCGGCTTCGATTGCGGAAAGACGCCTCTTTCCGTAGGTAACTTGTCTCTCTCTCTTCCTTTGTGTGCATCTCAATTTTCTCTTTAGGATATTAGATTCATTGTGGGTTTTCGCCCGGGATTTTGTCAGCGAACGCTACGTCGAAAACTCCAAACGGAAACGTATTTGGAGTTCACGATTTCCGTTTGCTACAACAAGGGGAACGGAACGAAAGTTGCAAACGTCCTTCCCCGGATCTAGAATTGAACCATATTTCAAGAAAATTCATTTTAAACAAAAATAGTAATTTTATGCTTTACAAAAATCTAGTTGCTTAATTTCTTAAAGTTCGTGCACGCCCGCTCAAATCTCAATTTTTAAATTGCATGCACTTAGGGATTCCTAGAAATAGCTGACATGCGCGCAAACCCTACGCGCCGTCCTGCATCAATTTGGTATCAGAGGGAGGTTCCGAAATTTTTCTAAATTTCGAAATCCGCCCTGCGTAGAATAGGAACCCCGCATAACATTTTAATTTTAAAAAAAAAAGTTTTTTTTATATATAGCATAATCATCCGTTTAATTGTGTGTTTGCATGCATCTGCGTAGTGGTAGGTTAGTGAGCATGACTTCACCACATCACACTCCACCTGAACACCCTCAAGAGGTAAATTCTGAGATGCGTCGAGTTGAACGTGGCCAAGCGAGTCGTGTGAACGAAGGGACAAAACCACCCCAATGGTTTCTACCTTTTGCCCACCAAATGACAGCGTTAACCGAAAGTGTCTATCAAGTGAGAGAAGGGTTTGAAAACCTTAGTGTTAGGATGAATAGTTTAGAAGTACCTCCTCGAGCTTCAATGCCCCCTCCAATTCGAGATGAGCATTCTGTTCGTCCACAGTACGAAGCCCCTCCACACTATGGAGAGAGGTCTACACTTAGGAGAAATCCTCTATTTGAGGAAGAGGGTCGGAATCTCATAGATAGGCTCGAGTTTGCGCATGATCAGGGTGGGAATTTTTCAAGGAATTTTCCTGAACCCCAACGAGGACCTATATTAGGCATGCGAGATAATTATCAGGAGATACCACATTATGACGTAGCGAGAGAAGAGCGTCCTCGAGACCATCATCGGCCTATACCGGCCATGCATCGTGATGATCGCCCTAGAGATTGGCATCGACCGCCACCCCCACGGTGTCGAGACTATCGTGATCCTTACGATGATGATTACGACTATCCTCCCCGGGATAGGCGACCGGATCTCACACGAGTGGTGAAACTTGATCCACCACTTTATGATGGTTCTATGGATCCCAAGATCTTTTCTGACTGGGTTATCTACATTGAGACCTACTTTGAGTGGTATCGTATGACGGAGGACCAAAAGGTCCAGTTCGTCAAAATGAGATTGACTGGGCGAGCGAAAATCTTTTGGATAGGCGAAGAGCGTAGTCTAGAGAGGAATGGACGCCCTCCCATTACACTTTGGCCCCACATGAAGGCCATATTAGAGGAGCAGTACATTCCCCAACATTACTAGTCCCGTCTACGAGACGAACTGACGTCTCTACGTCAAGGGTCCAAATCAGTTTCTGATTACTTAGCCGAGATGAAGGATCTTATGATTAGGTGCAACGTAGTAGAACACCCACGTGACACATTATCCAAATTTAAGTGTGGACTGCGATCTGAGATCCGAGATGAGTTGATTCGATATGACCACTATTCTCTTCCTGAGATCATATCTATCGCCATCGATATCGAAGAGCACCAGAAGAGAACCTCCCGGTTCAAATCTCAACCTAAAACGAATACTTCTTACAAGAAAGAAGAACAGAAAGGCAAGGAGAGTGCGTCGAAGCCTACCTCGACCTACACCCGAGATCAGAACAAGAAGTCCCCCATGGGAACTGTGACCCCTTCACAGATCCGATGTTATGAGTGCCAGCAGATGGGCCATATTTCGAGAGATTGTCCCAAGAGGAAAGGCACGTTGGTTATTCATGAGGTGACTGAGGAGGATGAGCCTGTAGAAGAAGAGAGAGTCGAGAAGGACTTACACATTTTGAACGACGTGTACGGTACGCCTAGTGATGAGGAGATAGATCTCGTCGTTCTAGTGGTGAGATGCATGTTATCTACACCACAAGAATCAGCCGATTATTGGCGGACGAACATCTTTCAGGCCTACTTTAAGGCTGGGGAGAAAGTGTGTCGTTTAGTAGTAGAAAGCGGGAGTTGCATGAATGTGATAGCTGAGACAGCTTTAGCCCGCATGGGACTCACTGCTGAGCCGCACCCATCCCCATTTCAGGTAGCTTGGGTTACCAAGACTACATTATCGGTGACTAGGAGATGTTTAGTGCCCCTCACTATCGGTATGTATTCCGATAAGATCTGGTGTGGCGTTATGCCTATGGATGTGTGCCACGTATTACTTGGGCGACCTTGGTTATATGACCGAGATGTCACCATACATGGCAGGTCCAACACTTGCTTCTTTCTACTGGACGGGAAAAGAGTAGTGTTGACCCCGGTGCGACCCAAAGCACCGCCATTCCGCGCGAGTAGTAGTGCGAAAGAATCTCTTCCTCCCCACTGAAAGGAAGAAGACTCTTAGCATTATACGAGGCACTGAGTTCCATCGAGAGAGTTTTGACGGTGGATCTATTTATGCCTTAGTGGTTTTACAGGCATCTGATTTATCAGAGGTATATGAGTCTACTCCTATACCTACTAGGAGACTCTTAGAGGAGTTCCAGGATCTACACCCTGATGAGCTTCCGGCTGAGTTACCTCCCATGAGGTGTATTCAGCATGCGATAGACCTTGTTCCTGGAGCTTCCCTCCCTCATCTACCGCATTACCGATTGAATCCTGACGCTCACGAGGAGCTGCAGAAGCAGATTGGAGAGTTATTAGATGGAGGCTTTATTCGCCATAGCCTTAGCCCTTGTGCGGTGCCTGCCCTCCTTGCCCCGAAAAAGGATGGCTCTTGGCGTATGTGCATTGACAGTCGTGCTGTCAACAAGATCACAGTGAAATACCGATTCCCGATACCCCGACTGGATGACATGTTAGACATGTTGACTGGGGCTATGATCTTCTCTAAGATCTACCTTCGTAGTGGTTATCATCAGATCCGTATACGCGAAGGAGACGAGTGGAAGACTGCCTTCAAGTCGAAGGATGGACTTTATGAGTGGCTTGTGATGCCCTTTGGGTTGTCCAATGCCCCTAGTACTTTCGCTCGGATGATGACCCATGTCTTCAGACCTTACATTGGGAAGTTCGTAGTAGTTTATTTCGACGACATCTTGATCTATAGTCAGACTGAGGGTGAGCATTTGACTCACCTGCGTACTATTTTCGAGCTCCTGCGAGCTGAGCGATTATACATCAATTTGAAGAAATGCGTTTTTATGGCTGAGTCTGTTATCTTTCTGGGATATATAGTGAGCTTCGCTGGCATCACTATGGATCCCGAGAAAATCCGAGTGATTCGTGAGTGGCCTACACCCCAGAACATTCACGATGTTCGTAGTTTTCATGGGCTAGCCACCTTTTATCGTCGATTCATTAAGAACTTCAGCTCCATTATGGCACCAGTCACTGAGTGTACGATGAAGGGAAATTTCCAGTGGACGTCATCAGCAGC
The DNA here is from genome assembly GCA_033032865.1 of Dactylorhiza incarnata. Lineage (NCBI taxonomy): Eukaryota > Viridiplantae > Streptophyta > Magnoliopsida > Asparagales > Orchidaceae > Dactylorhiza > Dactylorhiza incarnata. The sequence continues at coordinate 1,852,772 of JAWHQI010000383.1, forward strand.
TAGAGCCTTTGAGATCATCAAAGATAAGATGTCCACTGCACCTGTTTTGAGATTCCCTGATTTTAGTCATGTATTCGAGGTATCGTGCGATGCCTCTGGGGTTGGGATAGGAGGTGTACTTAGTCAAGAGGGTCATCCCGTTGGATTTTTTAGTGAAAAGCTTTCAGGCCCGAAGCTGAATTATTCCAACTACGAGCGCGAGTTCTATGCGATTGTGCAGACGTTGCGTCATTGGAGGCATTATTTGTTGCCCAAGGAGTTTGTCCTCCACTCCGATCATCAGGCGTTACGTTACATCAATTCGCAACAAAAATTGAACCCTTGACAGGCTAAGTGGGTATCATATTTGCAGGAGTACACCTTCGTTCTCAAGCACTGTAAGGGAACGGAGAATCGGGTTGCCGACGCCCTTAGTCGAGTCACCCTCGTATTATCACAGATGCGTACTCAGGTGATAGGATTTGAGCGTATCAAAGATGACTATTCTAGTTGTCCCGATTTTAGCGGAATTTACGATGTGATACGCTCTGATCCCTTTCACGATGAGACAGATTACCTCATTCGAGACGGATATTTGTTTCGTGGAACCCGTCTGTGAATTCCCCGCACCTCGTTGCGAAATTTCATTACATGGCGGAGGCTTAGGTGGACACTTTGGACGAGATAAGACGGTAGCCTTAGTAGATGAGTGATTCTATTGGCCCGGGATGAAGCGGGTTATCGCACAGATTGTCAGTAGCTGCCGCACTTGTCAGGTAGCGAAGGGCAATAGACAGCCCGCTGGATTATACACACCTTTACCGGTGTCCAGTATTCCTTGGGATGATGTTAGCATGGATTTTGTACTTGGATTGCCGCGCACTTTTAGGAAGCACGATTTCATTCTTGTAGTGGTCGGTCGGTTTTCTAAAATGGCGTATTTCATTCCCTGCAACAAAACCGACGACGCCTCTCATGTTGCCTGACTTTATTATAAAGAGGTTGTCGCGCACCGAGGGATACCTAAGACTATCGTTACCGACCGAGATGTCAAGTTCACCAGTTATTTTTGGAAGTCACTCTGGAGACTATTAGGTACTAAACTTCTATTTTCGACCGCCTATCATCCACAGACCGACGGTCAAACCGAGGTTGTTAATATGAGTTTAGGAAATTTACTGCGTTGTTTGGTAGGAGATCACCAGGGGAATTGGGATCTAATTCTTCCCCACGCTCAATTGGCCTATAATAATTCGAAGAATAGATCTACGGGTTTATCTCCCAATGAGGTTGTTCATGGTCACACTGCACGAGTGCCGCTAGATTTAGCCCCACTACCACCCGCTTTTAGGACTAGCCAGTTTGCACACGACTATGCATTGCATTTGCATAAAGAAATTGAGCGGAAATTGCATAGTACTTATGATTTATACGCAACTCAAGCTAACAAGCATAAAAGAGCTATTAGTTTCAAAGTGGATGACTTGGTGATGGTTCGGCTAAATCCGGAACGGTTACCTTCGGGTACCGTAAAGAAGTTAGCTGAACGTAGAACTGGACCCTTTAGAGTGGTCAAGCGGATTGGGCAAAATGCGTATGAACTTGAGATGCCTTCCGATTGGGGTGCAAATCCGGTTTTTAACGTAGCCGATCTGACTTTATTCCACGATTACCCGCATGAGTCTTTAGATTCTCCATTGCCTTCTCCTCCATTTGTTGCTTCTGGGTTGGGGAGTGCTAGTGAGGAGCCACCTTCCGGACATACCGATACTCATTCAGTTACTGACACACCATCTGCAGTTCTACCCTTTTCCACTGACAGTTTTCAGGATAAGTATGAGACACCAGGTGATTCTGTCATACCAGTTCGCAGAGCCACTGACAGACTTCCGCGACAGATCTTGGTTCCCGAGCAGATATTGGATGACGAGACAGTGACCACTACTGATGGTGGTTTTCAGAGATATTTGGTTCGTTCGCATGGCAGACCAGAGACCGAGACCAGTTTGGTCTTGGCCGAGGAGTTACATCGTATGGATGCCGATCTTCTGCAACACTACCGGTCGGAACACTCACCAGAGATGAGTGATTTCGAGGGGGGAGAGTTGGTGGAGACCAGCCCCAATTAGGTCGACGCAAAAGTGCCCGACGCCGCACCCGTCCGGACCCTTATCGGCCCTAATTTATGGCATTTTTATTTTGCCATTTTGCTTTTGCAATTTTACAAGTTGAGTATGTGTGAACTTTTATTTGTGTAAAAAAACTATATATATAAACATATATATATACATATATGAATATATACATATATATTATTTAGTAAACAGGGAGCAGCTGCCAACCAGAGCCTGCTCTTCAAGTCGACGCATCCTGCACACCTTCTCCCGCAGGCCACCGCCATCTCCGCCTGCCAACCAGAGCTGCTGCCACCTGTCCCATTCTCGTCGGCCAGCACGAGAGGGCAAGCTGTCTCCCCACAACCACCGACGGTTGGTGCGGACTTCACGATTAACTGCCGGCAGTTTCCGCATCTCCCTACATCGACCGCGATCGAGCTGCCAAGACCAGTCGTCCTCAACCGCCGGCGGCGTGTGCAGTTTCATGGCTTTCGAAACCTTATAAAATGGGACCTGCTGTGTGATTCCGGGTGGAAGATGATGAACAGGAAGAGATCAGGTTTTTGGCTTGCCGTTTCTGCGTCCGTGTGAGGCGTCCCCCCTGCTTAGAGTGTGATTGTTGCTTGCTTTCGTTCGAGTCTTGTTGAGGTTACTGTTTGAATAGAAAGTTCCCTTTGAATGCTTGAGAGGGAATTTTTGTTTAATTGTTGTTTTTTGGTTTTCCCCGTGGAGAAGAGGTTGAAGATGAATAGTGACTTGTATTTATTTCCCGTAAACAGTGAAGAGGAATGATGGTACTGTTTGCTTGAACTTAAGTTATGCTAATTAATGTTTGCTTTAGCTTTAGGTGGACAGTGAATTCAAAATTGTTATGAGTATTTAAGGATTACGAGGAGCCTCTTTGTGTGACTAGTGAGTGAATTTTAGTTCTTGTGTTAGAGATTACGTGGAACCACTTTCGTGTGAGGTTTAGGTTGTTAGTTTGTGGCCTCCTTATACTAGTAAGTGTTTGAGATTCCGTGGAACCACTTAGTGTGAGAGTGACCGAATTTATTCCGTGGTGCCCTCGTGCGATAGAGGCTGACCTCGGAGCGGGAGATCGAAGGTGACGAGGAAATTCCTCGCGGGATCGCCATCGGCTTCGATTGCGGAAAGACGCCTTTTTCCGTGGGTAACTTGTCTCTCTCTCTTCCTTTGTGTGCATCTAAATTTTCTCTTTAGGATATTAGATTCATTGTGGGTTTTCGCCCGGGATTTTGTCAGCGAACGCTACGTCGAAAACTTCAAACGGAAAAGTATTTGGAGTTCACGATTTCCGTTTGCTACAACAAGGGGAACGGAACGAAAGTTGCGAACGTCCTTCCCCGGATCTAGAATTGAACCATATTTCAAGAAAATTCATTTTAAACAAAAATAGTAATTTTATGCTTTACAAAAATCTAGTTGCTTAATTTCTTAAAAGTTCGTGCACGCCCGCTCAAATCTCAATTTTTAAATTGCATGCACTTAGGGATTTCTAGAAATAGCCGACATGCGCGCAAACCCTACGCGCCGTCCTGCATCACATATACTAGTAGTATCTGTTCTCTCAAAATTCAAGCAATCAAGAACACAGTGAAGACACACTCATTGAACAGTGATATCGCACTCTCATTGAACAGTGATATCGCTCCCTCACTGAACGCACTCACTGAACACAAATAGAACACACTAAACACGTTGCTCATTGAACACACTAAACACGCTGCTCATTGAACACACTCACACGATAGTTAGCACACACTGACACACTGAACACTCATATAGCAGATCAAAGGCCTGATCGAAGATAAAAACCGCCTTCGTTGACCTACGTTGTGAAAGGCGCGCCTGAGGCGTGAAACACCCCAACCTAATTTTACCACAAATCAGCAGTCCGGTCGGGCCCCGTGATAAGAAGTAAACTAAGTAGCGGTAATAAAAATGGTACATATCAGACAAATGAAAAATGCTAAGAGAGTACTTACAGCGGAAATAGTAAAAGAAGCTAAGGGTAAGAGTGTACCTCAAATTTTGGATTCACAGAGCCACTAAAAATTGAGAGTCACAATGCTTGAAAAACTGTAATCTTAAACATAGTCTGATACAAGAACTATTAGAAAAATCCCGATATATATCCAATATCACAGAACAGTATTAAAAGAACAAACTACAGTATGTAAACGAACTAAAAGAATAGAGAACTGCAAGCATGTTCATCCTAGGCGCAACACCCCACCTGTGACTCCTGTAATAAGAGGCCAAAAAATGGGTCAGCCCAATTGGAGAGTAAGAAAGACCATTCTTTTTAGTGACACTAAAAATAATTTATAAAGAACATGATTTGTTACTTTTTGGAAAACAAAAGCTTTTATGCTACAAAAGAACATTATTTATATAGTGTTATACGTCGCATGCTTTTCTATAAAAATGCTTAACATAAATGTCTGTTCTAGTTTTTAAACGTCTTACGCATAATTATTCAAGCTCCAAAAGGAAAGGTTAACTATATCACTATTTTTAATTTTTGATGTATGATGAGTTCTATTTGTCTAGTGATTACCTACTTAATATCTTATGCTGAAAATCCGTTTATGCGCATTCTAACGATCCGAGTCTCAACTAAAGAACACAGAGGTTCTAGTGTTTCACGGACATAGACTCGCATCTTCTGAATTTCTAATGGAAAAAACGTCTCCCTGAATTTGAGACTCATAGGGTCTACTACGCCCCATGAGTAAGATAGTGCGTCTCTACCTAACACGATGGAGAGAGTCTCAATCATGCCTCCTAATTATTTTAAATAACCGTCGATTTTCATATTTATTCAATTGAATGACGCATGTCGTATTTTACGCTAACGAAACGCCTCGTATGCATTTTCTGGAGCTTAATAGATATTTGCCCATCTAAAGAAATATGTAGTTACATGTACTGTTCAAATTCATATATTTCATAAGGATCTAATATTTCACATGCTCTCTTTCTATATGAGAAACAGTTAGTGCATATATTTAGGTGATATGTCTAGCCAAAAAGAATGAAATTTCTTACAGCGATATTGCGGCGCTCGTACACAAGACGCGGCGGCATCGCTGTCTAGGTGACTAAGAAACTCCTAAAATTTCTTTTTCGATTTAGCGTCAATAATCACGATCACTTGCAACCTGTAATTAACAATATACCTTACTTAATTAGTTGAATATACGAACCATACTTTATCATCCGACCAAATGGTAGAGACTGCGATTAAGGAAACAACTAAACTGGTTGGTACCTTGATCCAACGACGGAAATCTACAAGGCGGAGGCAAACAGAAAATCGCCTCAAAATCTCTCTCACAAAAGGGTTGTATTCCTGCAACGAAAGAGAACGAAGTAAAATCCTTTGCTGAAAGGAAGTAGGCAAACTATCGAATCTAAAAGGGGGAAAAGAAAACGACGGTTATCAGAACTGGAGAAAGGTTGGAGACACTAATCCACGGCTGGACATACCTGGACGGAAAAGAGAGGGCCATGCTGACTTGGGCTTCAGTCGTCAGTCGGCAAGAACGACATCGACGCCGAAGGAGGAGGTCGTCGAGAGCGACCGGTTGAACATTCGCGTTTGGCACGCGGATGAAGCGTAAGTAACGCACGAGAGGTGCGATCCCAGCGCTCACGGCTAACGGAAGGATCGTAACTTGCACGCCGACGAATCGACGATCGACAACTTCGTACTCTGATGTCGATCGCTTGAGGGGAGGGGAAGAGCTTCGGGTTCGACTGAAGGCTCCTCTCTGCTAGCGAAGGAGACAGCGACGGTGTTCCCTGCTTTTAGCGAGCGCACGAGAGGAGAAAAAGGAAAGGCGTGTCGGTCTAGGTTACCGGTTACGGGAGAGGCAACGTGGCTTACGTTTTTTTTTCTATAATGAATAGTAACTGATGAGGGGGAACACATGGCTGGATTCCTTAATAAGAGAAAATTCAACCCTTGAATCGCATTCCAATTTAGCCAAACCTCGAAAACTGCTAAGTCTACGCGCTACGCTCACATAAATATTAAACTGCGTCAAAATAAAATTCCAAAAGCTTCCGCTAAGAAAATTTATTGATGCGCATCCATTGATAAAAAAAATCGTACCTCGGCCCGACGTTGGCTTAGGTCAATCTTGCTCGAGATCGGGCCCTGCGATAAAATATAGCTTTGCGTATTAATTTATGGATGTTACAAGGTGCCAGGCGCACAAGACGCGGGAGGCATTGCTTTTGATGGCTAAAGGCGGGCGAGGTTCATCGGGCGCTCGTGAGGCGCGCCTCACAGGTTCTATTAGGCACGCCTATTGAATTAAATGAATTAATTCGGCCGCTCCTCTCGCCTCTGAGTTAAAATTAACTTTGTTTAACTTATTTTAAAATTAAGTTTTTTTTCCTTAAGTTATAAGTTAGGGTTCGGTGGTTCACGAGCTTCTCATTTATTTTCCCTCGCCCCTGAGCTCTCGACGGAACCCGCTCCTCTCGCCGCCGTTGGATGCTCTCCCAATTCTCGACAGTGAAGCTTCTCTCCTTTTCTCCTGGTGTAGCCCCTCTCCTCTCTCCCAGTGAAGCCCCTCTCGACCCATAGGTATTGATACGATCCATCTGAACAAATTTCTCTGCATTTTTTATTCGCATTATATTCCATGTTATGTGCACTTATTTGATTTTAAGAAAAAGGAATCCGAACAAAGTTCTTATAAAGAACATTCAATGTTAAGATGCAATCATACTGCAATCATGGTTTAGGGTTTAGGATGGGAATGTCATCAAAGAACATATATACAGGGGAAATGAAAAACCTCTGGTACTCCCTTGCCCTAATCAGGGCATAAATACAAATATATAGAGTATAGACCCATAACACGTGACATATCACGTGGATACAAACATGCGGGAATAAAAATAAAGCGTATATTCAACTCTCCCCCTCAAGTTGGGAATATATATTGATCATTCCCAACTTGTCAGTACTCAGTATTGTTCTGGAAGTTGTCACTGCTTAACCCCTTGGTGAAAACATCGGCTAGTTGATCATATGAGCTCACAAAAGGAGTGCATATGTTCCCCTTGTCAAGATGATCTTTAATGAAATGTCTGTCAACTTCAACATGTTTTCTTTTGTCATGCTGTACTGGATTGTGAGCGATACTGATGGCTGCCTTGTTGTCGTAGTAGACAGTAACTAGTTTGTTCACCTGGAGACCCATATCTTGAAGGATAGTCTTCAACCATAATCCCTCACACACTCCTTGTGTCATAGCCCTATATTCTGCTTCAGCACTTAAGCGAGCAACGACATTCTGCTTCTTGCTCTTCCATGAAACTAGGTTGCCTCCCACAAACGAGCAATATCCAGTGGTAGACTTTCTATCATCTTGACTACCGGCTCAATCAGCATCTGTAAACACTTCAATCTCCAATGCTTGGTTAGCTTTGAACAGAATCCCTCCTCCTGGTGTCTTCTTGAGGTATCGCAATACTCTGAATGCAGCCTGCTGATGGCGAACTGAGGGAGAGTGCATAAACATGCTTAGGACCCCTACAACGTATGTAATATCAGGGCGAGTATGAGATAAATATATGAGTCTGCCAACCAATCGTTGGTATTGCGAATTATCAACTTTCTCCCCACTAGTATCCGCATCAATCTTGTGATTAACTTCAATTGGAGTATCCACGGGAGCACAACCTAGCATCCCAGTCTCATCCAGAAGGTCAAGGGTATACTTCCTTTGAGAGATGAAGATCCCTCGTTGAGACCTCACAACTTCAATTCCCAAGAGGTATTTCAGCTTCCCCAGATCTTTGACTTCAAATTCCTTGCTCAGTTGTTTCTTCAAGTGAATAATCTCCTTCAGGTCATCACCAGTAATGATGATGTCATCCACATATACAATAAGAATAGAAACCTGCGCTCCTCTCCTCTTGATAAAGAGAGTATGATCAGCTTGTCCTTGAGTGTAGCCTAGCTGAAGCATGGTCTTGTTAAATCGTCCAAACCATGCTCTCAGAGACTGTTTCAGGCCATACAGGGATTTCTGCAGACGACAGACCTTCCCATTGGATCCTTCGGTAACGAAGCCCAGGGGGATATTCATGTAGACCTCCTCTTCCAGGTCACCATGTAAGAACGCATTCTTGACATCGAGCTGCTGTAGCTCCCATCCACGACTAGCAGCACAAGAGAGAAGTACTCGAATTGAGTTCATCTTAGCAACAGGGGCAAAGGTCTCTTGGTAGTCAATGCCTTGAGCCTGAGTATACCTTGAGCCACCAAGAGAGCTTTGTACCGCTCCACCACCCCATCTTGATTCTGTTTAACCGTGAAGATCCATCGGGACCCAACCTTTCGCTTTCCAGGAGGAAGACTAGCAAACCGCCATGTTTCATTTTTTTTCAAGGCACACGGTTCCTCCTCCATTGCCTGTTTCCACTCAGATATCTGAACAGCCTCCTGTCATGTCTTAGGAATCATAATAGATGAAAGAGATGAGATAAAAACTTTATGAGCCTGAGAGAAGTGAGTATAACAAATGTAGTTAGCAATGGGGTGTTTGATGCCACCCTTTTTACCTATAAGACGGGCAAGAGGAACATGGAGGTCGTCATCAGAATCTGGAGCGGAAACAGGCACTAGCACTGGCGGAACATCCACAGTCTGAACTTGCTCAACATTTCTGGGACGACGGGAGTTTGTGTATAATGTAGGAGGAGCGGAGATGGAAGGAACAGGAGCAGTAGACAGACTATGGGAAGGAGACATATGAGGAGTGACAACAATTGGACGAGGAGAGTCGATGGTCGTGTCACCGTTACTACTCGTCTCCCCCGGACGAGGACCAAAGTACGACTCCCCCTCACGAAATGTAACATCAATAGCGCAATAGTAGCGACGAGTCGGAGGGTGATAGCACTGATACCCTTTGGTGGTAGGAGAGTACCCAACGAAAACACATCGGGGGGAACGCGCATCCAATTTATCACGATGTGGGGTATGAACGTGGACAAAACAGACGGAGCCAAAGATACGAGGGGCAAGATGAGAGATGTGGACGATGTGGTTCTTGGCAAGACGGGAGAGTGGTGTAGCATAGGAGATGGTGCGAGATGGAAGACGGTTGATGAGACGAGCAGTCGTGAGAACTGCATCACCCAGTAGGATTTGGGAAGGTGCATAGCAAGGACTAAACACCTAGCCACCTCCAACAAGTGCCTATTTTTTCGTTCGGCGACCCCATTTTGAGTGGGAGTGTGGACACAGGTGGTTTGATGTATAATGCCATGATCGGTAAGATAGGCGCCAAACGCTCCCCGATCATCATATTCTCCACCATTATCACTACGAAGCACACGAATAGTACCGCCAAACTGTTGGGCTACCATCTTATGAAAGAACTGAAAAGAAGAAAGCACATCACTTTTCTTTTTTAGAAGATAAAGCCACGTAGTGCGAGAGTGACAATCGATAAACGTAACAAACCATTTATAGCCAGATAAAGATATCACCGGGGATGGACCCCAAACGTCAGAATGAATAACATCAAATGGACATAAACTAGGAACAGACAGATGACTAATACTCTGACGAACATGTTTAGATTGTTCACATGTGTCACAAGAAAATAACGAAATTAAACGACGAAAAACAGGAAACAATTTAGTAAGATATAAAGCAGAAGGGTGGCCAAGGCGCTGATGCCAGCGCCGGATGTCATGTAGAGTCGGAGATCTAGTGGAAGAAAGAGCACCGGGAGATGACTGGTCCAGCAAGTACAGTCCGCCAACATTCCTACCACTGTCAAGCGTCCGCTTCGTATCCAGATCCTGAAACACACAAGCATCCGGGAAAAAGGTTACATAACAGTTTAAAGAGGTAATCAAGTGACTGATGGAAAGCAGATTGCGGGGAAATGACGGGACATGCAACACCGAGGACAGTGAGAGATTGGGAGGACAAGTGACAGTCCCTTTACCAGCAATGGCAGAGAGAGTCATTAGCAGCAATAACCTTATCACGACCAGAAAGAGGAGTATAGGAGATAAAACCTGATGCAGAGTCAGTCATGTGGTCTGTCGCACCAAGTCGATAATCCACTCTGAAGGAGATGAAGACACAGCATGAGCACTGGACAGACCTGAAGTAGCAACAGCAGCATGAGATCCAGCAGTAGTAGAGTCGGCATGGGAGCGCAACATACGGCGGAAAGCCTCTAACTCGACAGCAGACAAGCCTCCAGAACCTCAGTAGTGTACGCAGAATACTGAGTGTGATCACCAGATTGACGGCCACCACCACGGTATCCACCTCTACCACGAGCACTAGATCCCCGACCAGCAGGGGCAAGGTGCGGGTGCAGACGAAAGCAAGAGTCTTTGGTATGGCCTTTCTTCCCACAGTGGCTGCAAACAGGAGGGGGTCCGCGAGAAATCTCAGCGAGCGCAGAGTGATCAGTAGCGGAACCAAGAGTGCGACGACGATTCTCGTCACTGAGGAGCATGCTGAAGGCCTCCCGAAGAGAGAGTAGAGGCTCACGATGAAGGACATGCAAGCAAACAACGTCAAACTCCATGTTGAGTCCCATAAGGAAGACGTGAACCCGGAATCGATCTTTATCTTTTTGAAGGGCCAGCGCATCAACAGTACAAGCAGCAGTAAAGGTGTTGAAGAAATCCAGCTCCTGATAAATACGCTCAAACTCAGAATAGTAGGCAGAAACGCTCATAGTACCCTGCTTCAGCTCCAGAACACGGCGAGTGAGCTCATACACTTGCATCGAACTGCCGGCCTGAGAGTAGGTATCACGAGCCCGGGTCCAAATATCATGAGCGGAGTCTAACAACATATAACTGTGATACACCTGAGGGGACATCGAGTGAAGTAACCACGAGACAACCAAGGAATTGTCCGCATCCCATTTTCTCCATGAGGGATCGGTACGTGGTGGCTCAATAGTGGTACCATCAATATGTCCTTATAGCTGGTGGCTGCGAATAGCATGTTGGGCTTCCCTAGACCATTCCAGATAATTTGTGTCATCCAAGGCAACAGTGGTAATCTTCAACGAGCCATACTGGCCATGACTACGAGGAGGATCGGCAGAGGTCCCGGAAAGAAAATCGACTGGGGAAGCAGAGGAGGTGTCGGATGGATCACCCATCGGAGAGACAACGATCACTCAAATCAGACGAAACCACATCCTACGGGTGTCCCTTAGATCATGCCGCCGGAGAGGACACCAGAGGATGTGAGTGCGAGGTCTCCGGCAGTCCCCATGGAGGACAAAACGACCGGAGACACGGGGCCGCCCGGAAGACCGGGCGGAGAAGACCGTCGAAGAGGAGAAGGAACGCGGAACGGAAGAGGCGCGCGGAACGGAAGAAGCGCGGCGGACTAGCGCTGCAGGCTAGGGCTCGGCGGAGGGGGAGGCGTTGCGGCCTAGGTCACGACAGATCGAGAGACGGGAGACACGAGCGGGCCGACAGGCGAGCGGCGCGGCGAGCCAGCCGACGGGCGAGCGGAAGGCGAGGCACGTCGAGCGCGGTCGGGATCGGGAGATGCCTTATCCTCTGATACCAAGTGGAAATGAAAAACCTCTGTTACTCCCTTGCCCTAATCAGGGCAGAAATACAAATATATAGACCCATAACACGTGACATATCACGTGGATACAAACATGCGAGAATAAAAAATAAAGCGTATATTCAACTTATGCATGCCAACAAATCTATAATATTTAAAAGGTAAAGTGGTTACTTGAAAAACAAACTAGGAGATATAATTTAAGGAGCGTACATGCTTCAAAGAACTGTATGTATGATATAAAGCATACCTTTAATAAAACCTTGAAAACTACATTGCTTTAATATGTATAAAGTGAATTATGCAATAATAATATTTTGGTTAGTTGTTTAGGTCATTGCATCCTTTGTGTTCAAATATTTTGATTAATTTACACTTGGAGAGTAATTGAACATCAGAGCATCCAAAGTATAATAGTTTAACCAAACACAATCATTTATCTGTCTGCTATTGTGGCTGGCAGAATGCTAAGAAATGAGGAACACGTTAATCAGCAAATAAGTCCAAATATCAGTGAATAATGACACGATAGTGAAGAATGAATCTTAGCACATGTGATTGCAAAGAATCTTAGCACATGCGATTGCAATGAATCTTAGCACATGTTCTTTTTGAAAATCTGTGAACTAGCAGTCCAGTTCACTGAAAAACAGTGAACTGGCAGCCCAGTTCACTGAAAAACAGTGAATTGGGCACCCAGTTCACTGAAAATTTCAGTGAACTGGGCACCCAGTTCACTGATTTTCAACTATGCACTGTACTTTCAGTTCACTCATTTTACTGCCTTTTTTCAGTTGCTTTTTGAACTAGATCTACATTTTAGGAATCTTCGCTTAGGGATTGCTATAATTTTTCTTAACTAGTAGTGTACTAGTTATTCTTTCAGTTATGTGAGATTTTAACATCATTCAGTGTGCACTCAGTTCACTGAAAATCAACAGTAGAGAAATTAGGTGATACTGAATGCATTATTTCTAGTGTGTTGATACGATGATAGATGTACTTTGTGTTTTTTGTATTTAATTAACTATATTTTATCTTCTTTTTTTTATTTTTGCGCTTCATGTGCCTCTGGGGCGCGCCTGCGCCTAGGCTCCAGGATCCATTTGCACCTCGGTGCGCCTTTAAAAACCTAGTCGTTGACGGAAGCATAAACAATGAACGTCAACACTAGAGCAAGTTGATGATAGGCCAGAGAACAACACAAGTGTCGTCGTCATCAGCGACATTTCGACGAATGTGATTGTAGTGTAAGAGCCTGACATAAACAATGGAGAACTCAACACCTAGGGAGGAGTGTCGGGCAGGAAGAGGAGAACTCAACTTCAACGCACACAACAAATGGAGTTGCGCATGACTGGTAGCGGAGGGAGAGGATCTTAATTTTGCATGCAGAATCGTAGCAGTGGAGGACTAGACAGAACATGAACTGTTCGTCTTTGATACCATGAAGGGGAAATGAATTGGAAAGCTCCATCGATCATTTTTCCTTGTAAATGGCCCTATTTATATGACAAGTGATCTCATTTATAAACTATACAATAGCATAAAAAGAGCAAAATAACAAAATACACAATATTTTCTAGAATACTCTATAGGTTGTTTTGGACTCTGCAATCACTTTTTTTATATTAGTTTAATTCCTTTACACTGGTTATACTTCCAGTTCATTCGCCATTTCATCTTGAAAGGTTGTTTTAGTATAGTGTTAAAGAATTGTACCTGTTATTTGCATTAGCGTTTGAAAGGTTTCTTGGTCTCGGTTTCAATTGTTCTCCAGAATCTCCCCGATCGAGTGCAACTTTTTCAGTTTTTATAGATTTTCTTGATGCTGTTTACTTTTGGAATTCAGAACTGCCCCAGTTAAGAAGTGCAAACTCCTTGGAGCTAGGTTGTGATGCTAAAGGATTTTCTCGTGCCGGAGATCATACTGAAACCTGGTATTGTGCAATTGTTGCCGGGCGCCCTGGCCCTGCATTAAATAAAATGAGGGAAGTAAGTTTCTTCACGTACATGTCAATTCATTACTGATTTATTAAACTGTAAATTCTAAATAGAAAATACGTGTAGTTTGAATTTAAGATTACTATAGACCATGCACAGGATCCAGAAGATTTTAATAGATGATTTTGATGCCAATGAAGAGAAAATTTTGGCCAAATCTCCTGCAGCTGCTACAGCGATGAAAGAGAAACGACTTACATTTACATGGTTAGATGGGGGCGCTCAGAAGGTTTGGGAATTTCAGTTTGGATTTGATCGTTTTTCCTTAATTTTTTCTTCAGCAATATCATAAATTATGAACATGTTTTATTACTTAGTTGAGATGGTTAGATGTTATACTCAAGTCATGGCCAGATAATTTCACCTCCTTGTGGTAAGTATAATAATTTATTGGCCCTTAACAGCGTGTTCAGTTTTTAGTATACTGCAGCTGCAAGAAACATGAAAATAATGTCAGAAAATGGGGGTGTTTAACACAAAATACAGTTAGAATATGAATAGCAAAGTGCATCAGCAATTCAGCATAGAAGCGTGTGATCTAGCATTCAATGGTTTGGTAGGCCAATTGAGACTACATAGAAGTACCAAGAATTATTTCATGTACCTCAAAAGCCCTCTCTAAGCCTGTATTGTTGAAAATAAATCAAGCATACCTCACCTCTCGGGAACATCCTCCAACACTCCTGTAGGTAGTTCAACAAGCTCTAACGCTTCAATCACTCCTCGTTAGGTTATTTTGATATATATATATATATATAATAAAGATATTTCATGTTTGGTACAGGACAAAAGTCCCTTGCAAATCAAGGTGGGGGAAGAGAGAGGGGGGAAGAGAGAGAGGGGCGTGGCGGATGAAAGAGGGAGGGGAGAGAGTGAGAGGGGCGTGGCAGAGAGAGGGAGAGAGAGAGGAGAGATGGAGAGGAGAGAGAGGAGCGGTGAGAAAGTTAGCGCTGGCCGATGAACGAGAGACGGAGAGAGAGAGAGAGGGGGAGAGAGGGAGGGGCGGTGAGAAAATTAGAGAGAGAGGGAGAGAGATTATTTATATAATATATATATATACGAGCATATTCGCACGGGCTACGTCCATGCTCGATGCTCTCAGGCGGCCTTCGTCCGCATCAATGCGGGCTTCACTGCGCTGGGGTGTGAGCGGCGAGGCATTTGTGACGTTCACAGGCGAAGCCCGTGCAATCGAGAGCAGCGAAGATGGGCGCAACACGGGCTTTATGTGGGCGAAGCCCGCCCGAGAGCATCGAGCACGGGCGTAGCTCGTGCGAAGATGCTCATATATATATATATATATATATATATATATATATATCTTCCACTGTATAAAGATATCCCCTTAATGGTGTAATGACTACCATCAAATCAATCACAACCGTCTGATCACGGATTCATAATTCTGCTGCCGTCCGATCGAGCTCAATCAAATCACACCCTCTCTCCACATTCTACTAGGTCTCCTAAACCTACTACTAGGGTGTCCTACACCTATGTAAAATTACATTTTTGCCCCTTTATAAGGCATAAAATATTTGAAACTCGGGTTAGCTGACACTCCCCCGCTACCAGCCCGAAATCAACCCAAAATCGAGCCCAAAACAAGCCCGCTACAAACCTGCTACAAGCAACACTTCAACAAATAATCATCTCACATGCTTTATATATTTAAAATTGTAAACAAAATAGACGATGTGGGACTATTTCTATGATTTGTGAGACATATTTTTTACAATTTTGAGCTCGATTTCTATTTTATTTAAAAAAGCAATCAACATGAAAGTTGTAGATCTCATCGAGAAGAATAACTTTCATGTTGATCACTTTTTTATTTTAAGCCGTTTAGGCTCCCGATTCGGCGTGACCTTTTTCGATGCCTAAATCGGGGCCCTAAACGGCCTCAAATCAAATAGTAATCAACATGAGAGTTATTCGTCTTCATGAGATCTACAACTTTCATGTTCATCACTTTTTCAAATAAGATACAAATTGGGTTCAAAATCATTAAAAAAAAAGACTCGCGTTATAAAAGTCTGGATGCGGCCGAAGGCCTCCTGACAGCAACGCGTCAGGGGCGGGCGAAGCCCGCCTCCACGGGCCGGGTACTGTCGCGCTGGGCACGGGGGGCCCCCGTGCACTGTCACTCGTATATATATATATATATTGTCAATTCAGCCGCCCGAGAGCATCGAGCACGGGCGTAGCCCGTGCGAAGATGCTCGTATATATATATTTTATATATATATTGTTGAGAGCGAGAGGAGAGCGTACCTTAGGGTTATTTCTCTCTCGACTATTTCAAGAGAGCCCGGTAGCCTTTAAGCCTGTTAGCCACTTCTTTGGATACATTCACCACCCGGTGAGAGTAAATTAGCTTGCATTATAACCCCCCCCCCCCCCCTCAAGCTAATACCATAAGCATCCAACATCCCGAGCCTGAGGGAGTTTGAATGAAGAGATTTACCAGAAACGGCTTTGGTGAACATGTCTGCAAGTTGGTCTTCAGATGACACAAACACCATCATAATAGACTGATCCTGAATTTTGTCCCGCACAAAGTGACAATCAATTTCGATGTGCTTTGTCCTCTCATGGAAGACCGGATTGTTGTCAATAAGAATCGCAGTTTGATTATCACAGTGAAGATGCATGGCCTCAAGAACAGGGAAGCCCATTTCCCCCAAGATAGATTTAACCCAGATGAGTTCACAGGTAGTGACAACAATGGCACGGTACTCTGCTTCAGTGGAGGAACGAGCAAAAACATTTTACTTTTTACTTCTCCAGGAAATAAGGTTGCCACCAACAAAGATAGAGTAATCACTCGTAGATCTTCTGTCTAGTGAAGAACCCGCCCAATCGGCATCACAGTATCCATGGACTTTAAGTTGACCATGGTCACGAAAGAGAATACCTTTTCCAGAATCCTTTTTTAAGTATTTGAGGATTCGAAGAACAGCTTGATGATGATGAACTTTACGACAGTGCATGAATTGACTGACCAGGCTAACAGTAAAGGAGATATCGGGTCGGGTAATTATCAAATAAATCAGCTTTCCCACAATACGTTGAAATTCTAACTTTCTCTCAAGATCTAGAGAAGTCACCTTGTGAATTTCATAATTAGGATTCACTGGGCTATCCACAGGTTTGACTCCCAAATATCCAACTTCACTGAGAAGGTCTAAGACATATTTGCGCTGAGAGATCATAATCTTCCCGGCGGATCGAGCGATCTCAATTCCGAGAAAGTATCGAAGGAGGCCAAAATCCTTGATTTCAAAGGCATAAGCCAATTTTCCTTTTACTTGAGCAATGTGGTAATCATCAGTTCCTGTAATAATGATATCATCTACATAGACAATGAGAATAGTGGTACATTCCTCTTTTCTGTAGACAAAGACTGAGTGGTCAGAGGTACAACGAGTGAAGTTTAGATCCAAAAGTTTGTTACTTAGCTTGGCAAAACCAGGAACGAGGTGACTGTTTGAGACCACATAAGGCTTTCTTGAGGCGACACCCATGTCCTTTAGGAACATCCATGCCAGGAGGAGGCGTCATATAGATTTCTTCCTCCAATTCACCGTGGAGGAAGGCATTTTTTACATCAAGTTGGTGCAGAGTCCAAGACTTATGAGCTGCAATTGACAACAAGATTCTAGCTGAGTTCAGTTTAGCAACAGGAGCAAATGTCTCTTGGAAATCAACTTCATCAATCTGAATAAATCCTTTCGCCACCAATCTCGCTTTATATCTATCGAGAGTTCCATCCTGTAGAAATTTAGTAGTATATATCCATTTGCATCCAACGGGATCACACCCGTGAGGGATAAGAACAATTTCCTAAGTCTTTTGACGTTGGAGGACATCCATCTCCTCCTCCATAGCTTTTACCCAATGAGGGCTCAAGCTAGCTTCTAAAAAATTGTTAGGAATAGAAATAGAGGAAACAGAAGCAAGGTAGGCTTTCAAGGAGTGAGAGATGGAGTTATACCCAACATACTTATCAATAGGATATCTGGTATGACCACTATGAATTTGAAGTGCAGAATTGGACTCCTGAGTGGTGTTGGTTCTTGGATCTGGCGGAGTGGTGGTGGGTGGTGAAGCATGAGTGTGACATTCTTGCCCAATATTTCTGTTTTGCCTTCTTTTGTAGACTTGAAGATCCTTCCTCCTTCTGTACACCTGAAGGTCGTTGGTGGGCGCTTCCTTCCTGACCGAAATTTCCATACTGCCCTGAGCAATTACATCAACTAGCACGGGTAAGGGGGGCATCGAATCACTCTCCTCTTTGCTCTTTTCCTAAAAAGTAATAGTTTTGCCCTCATCGGAGTAATAGGGGTATTTTCAAAGAAGGTAACATCTTTTGATATGAACTTTCTTCGGAGAGCAGGAGAATAACACTTATACCCCCTTTTGATTTGCAGCATATCCCACAAAGATACATTTTGTCGCTTGAGGGCCTAATTTATCCCTATGAGGCCCCACAATATGGACAAAGGCAACACATCCAAATATCTTAGGGGGAAGATTGAATAGAGACATATTTGGGCAAAGAAGCTTTAGAGGATACTTCCCCTCCAAAGTGTCAGAGGCCATCTGATTAATTAGATAAACGGATGTGAGGACACCTTCATCCCACAGTCCCTTAGGAACGTGCATCTCTTGCAACAGGCAACGAGTCGTCTCCATGATATGTCGATTTTTCCTTTCGGCTACCCCATTTTGCTGAGGAGTCCCCGGACAAAAAGTTTGGAAAGTAATACCATGATCTCCCAAGAATCTCTAAAGATCATTACTTGTATATTCACCTCCATTATCACTTCTAAGGATTTTAATTTTAGCTTCAAACTGAGTCAGCACATGATGATAGAATAACTGAAAAATTTCTGAAACCTCATTTTTCTTTTTCATAAGATACACCCAAGTAAAGCGAGAATGATCATCAATAAAAGAGATGAAATATTGAAATTCATTCACAGAGCAAATAGGCGATGTCCAGACATCAGAATGTATCATATCAAAATATTTCACACTCCGACTCCAGCTAGGAGCATAGTTGGTTCTACAGTGCTTAGCCAATTCACAAGACTGGCAATCAAACATAGAGTTCTTAACATCAATAACATGCGAAAAGATAGTTTTTAGGGTCTTCAAACTAGCATGCCCAAATCTCTTGTGCCACAGCATCAACTGATCATGATTGGTTGGCAGCTGTGCACCAAAAGCTTGACGGTTGTTGTTCATGACATACACATCACCAGACTCATGTCCACCACCAATCGTCTTCTCACTCGCCAGATCCTGGAAAACACAATGAGAAGAGAAAAAAGTAATAGAACAGTTGAGTTGTTTGGTTAAACTGCTCACAAATAATAGATTTGTAGGGAATGAGGGAACAATAACCACAAATTTGAGAGAAACAGAAGGTGAAAGATGAATAACCCCTTTACCAGTCACAGAAGCCGAGGATCCATCCGCGAGTTTCACACTGCCAGATGCAAGAGAAATAGAAGAGACCCCCACAGAAGACCCAGTCATATGGTCAGAGGCCCCCGAGTCAATGATCCAAGGAGGAGAGTGTCCTTTTGAGGACACAGAGGTAGTGTGAACATGGGAAGCAGTGCCCGCCAAGTCACCAGCAAAATGTCTTCCAGAAATATTGGCTTTCAGAGCCTTGAGTTCCCTAGTCAGACTCTCGTTTTCCGCCAGAAGATATCATGTATTCTCTAAGTTGCTATACATAGTTGTTTGGGGTCTCACATATTTGCCATCAGAACCACGGGTCCACCCTGAAGGAACCAAGTGAAGATGAAGATCCCAACATTTCTCTTTCCCATGTCCTTTCTTCCCACAGTGAGGACACTTAATTCGACTCTTATCTTCTTGTCTCATATTTCTTGACTGCCACCTCCTTTTCTCAGCGACGAGAGCAGATTTCTCATGGCCAATATGAACATCTGAACGAATGACGTTTATGCGGCTTGTCTCCCCTCTAATATAGTGGGCCACTGTCTCCAAATCAGGTTCAGAGTCACTTCCCAGTATCTGAACTCTCTGAAATTCGAGTTCAGGAGGAAGACCAGAAAGCATTTCGAACACTCTTCGTTGCATAAGTTCCATCTTGTAATCTTCTATAGTCTGGATAGCAGAATATTGATCAAGTTCCGCCCACTTATGGGTCAGTTTGCTATAATATTCCTCAGAATCATGTTACGAGCTATCTTCATCATCATTATTATTATTATGTTTTTATGTTTTTATGTTTTAATTGAGTCCTTAGTATTAAGTTGGTAGTTGAGCGTTGTGAGTTGGGAGTTGAGTCATTTAAGTCTTGTAGCCTATATAAAGGCAGCATGGATGTTGTATGGTTTGGTAAGCAAGAAGAATTCTAATTTCCTTTGTCCCCTGTTAGTGAGATTTTGGTGGCTCTCTCCTCCAACGAGCAACCTCGCTTAGGCAGACGCGACTAAGGCTCCGCTGTATCCTCCACCACCATCTCCACCTCCGATCACTACTCCGACCACCGTCCCAAGTAGAACCATAACAACTTGGTATCAGAGCGGACCGGTCCTCTTCCATACGCCATTCCTCAGTTTCGTTTCCAGCGCATACTTCCTTCCCCCTCATTTTTTTTTCAGAACCCGTACAACTCGCTGACCGCACCCGCCACGCGATGTCGATCGCCTTCACCGACGCCCTGCTTGGGCCCAGCGTCTCCCACCGCCAGTCCACCACAGCTTCTCCTCCGTCGACCCCACAACATCTCCTCCGTCGACCCAGCGGCATCACCTCCGTCGATCCCACAGCGTCTCCTTCGTCGACCCCACAACGTCTCTGCTTCCAACGCCCGCGACTCCTTCGACTCTGACGTTCCCCCTCCTCCACCGCCTGCGCCCTCTGGTTCCACGGAAATCCCGACACGCCATTCCTCTTCCACACGCCATTACACACGCTTCGGAAATTCCGCCCCGAGCCCCGAGCTTCTTTCCGCCCTGTCCCGCACGCGCCCATCTTTTCCTCCATCGAGCCCTGTGCCACCTCCTAGTGAATTAATTCTGACGAAACTTTATTTCCTCTGCTCGGTGGGCCCCCCACTTTCCCTTTTCATACAATTAATTTCCCTCTCAGCATCTCACCGAACAAACTCTTCCCCCAGCACCTATATTTTTCTTTTAGCTGCTACCAGCCGGTCCCACCAACATCCAGCCTTTATTTCAATTTCTAATCCCTACCAGCCGTTATTGGGCGCCGACGCGGCTCTCGAGGCAACTCCCAATCGGCTTCGTCCGAGGAATCGAGCCGTCCAGTCACCCGGTCCTTATCACGTGCTACCTCCAACCACAGTATGGGCGACCCACAAGATTTCATGACTGCACTCGAGGGATTCATGACGTCCATCGAAGCCCGCTTTCGGGACACCGAAGCACGTCATCAGAATGACATGGCCGCCATCATCCTCAAGCTTAACGAGCTGACTGCCATCCACTCCGTTGTTACTACCCCGACAACGGATCACGCCACCAGTAGTCAGGCACCGCCACTTCTGCGACCGCCACCGCCGCCAGTACCTGCGCTCCCTGATGCTGTCGTTGTCCCGCGCTACACTCGATTGGAATTTCCCACCTATGATGGGAAATGTGATCCCTTGAGTTGGCTCACAAAGTGCGAGCAGTTTTTCGCCAACCAACACGTTCCGCCCGCGGACCAGGTCCACATCGCCGCCTTCCATATGCTCGACTCCGCCGTTCTGTGGGCTTCTCGTCTCCTCACCGACCGACCAAATCTACTATGGGATGACTTCAAGCGGTGCTGCAATTTACGCTTCGGACCTCCCATCCGCAGCAATCCCCTCGGCGAACTCACGACTCTACGACAGCTTGGGTCCGTGGACGAGTACCTGGAGCAGTTTCAGCTACTCTTGGCACATGTCACTCTTCCTCCGGATATGCAGGTCAACATTTTCACGGCGGGACTTCGCGACCGCCTCCGCCTGGATGTCGAGTTTGAAGGCCCCCCCAGACTTAGTCACCGCTATGAGTTTGACCCGGCTTTGCGACCGTCGCCTCCAGCTCGCACGGGAAGCCTACCCCACTACTCCAGACATTGTTCCACGAGGCCGCACCGAGGCCCCTCCAACCCCACCGATTCGTCGCTTATCTCGGGCCGAGATGTTACAACGCCGCGCTCATGGCCTATGCTATAATTGCGACGAACAATATACTCGCGGACACAAGTGCAACCGACTTTTCTACCTGCATGTCGAGGACTCGGACGACGAGGGCATCGGATAAAAGCTTGAGGACAAGCTCTTTTTGCAGGCGGGATGAGATGTTACGAGCTATCTTCATCATCATTATTATTATGTTTTTATGTTTTTATGTTTTAATTGAGTCCTTAGTATTAAGTTGGTAGTTGAGCGTTGTGAGTTGGGAGTTGAGTCATTTAAGTCTTGTAGCCTATATAAAGGCAGCATGGATGTTGTATGGTTTGGTAAGCAAGAAGAATTCTAATTTCCTTTGTCCCCTGTTAGTGAGATTTTGGTGGCTCTCTCCTCCAACGAGCAACCTCGCTTAGGCAGCCGCGACTAAGGCTCCGCTGTATCCTCCACCACCATCTCCACCTCCGATCACTACTCCGACCACCGTCCCAAGTAGGACCATAACAAATCACTCATCCCTGTCATGTGGATCTGCTCAGTCTGGAGTTGATATATTCTAGCCAAGTCCTTATTTTTTGAATAATTTCGCTCGATTAACTCCCACATGTCTTTTGCAGTTTGACAGAACAGGAAGTGACTTGCAATCTTTGGTTCCATAGAATTGACAAGCCAATTTATCACAGTAAGATTCTCACCTTCCCATTCCTCATAAATAGGATCAGTCGTGCTTGGGGCCGGCTTGGATTCGGTGATAAACCCAAGTGTTCGACGACTCCCAATGAATATTCGCATAGATTGGGCCCATAGAAGGTAGTTTCTCCCATTGAGCTTGATGTGAGTGACCCCTTGATTGAAGTCCATGTTAGAACTCCCTTCACTATAGTGTTTGGGTTGATCAACGACCCCTTCAGAGGCACTAGCACTTTTCAATTTCTCCATACAAGACACGAGAAGCCGATCCACAAGCCGGACAGCAACCCTACACCACAACAGGAGCAGCCGGGAGGACAGCCGCGAGGAGCCGATCCACAGGACGACTGGGAGCACAGCTCACGGAAGCAGGAAGAAGAAGACTGAGGCTATTTGACGACAGTAGCAACGAGCAAGAATGGCCGACGACAGTAGAAACAGAAGAAACGACGGCAGCAAGGGGGACGCACGGAAGCAGCGTCGGAAGAAACAGCGTCGATTGACGCTGGCAGACGCAGCAGGCAGGCCGACCGACGGGAGAAACAACGTCGATTGAAGCTAGCAGACGGGGTGACCGACTGTGGCGGCGACGCGAAGCACGACGCGAGGCACACCGGGCCTTCAGGTCGACGGGAAAACGCATCCCTCTGATACCATGTTGAGAGTGAGAGGAGAGCGTACCTTAGGGTTATTTCCCTCTCGACTATTTCACGAGAGCCCGATAGTCTTTAAGCCAGTTAGCCACTTCCTTGGATACACTCACCACCCTGTGAGAGTAAATTAGCTTGCATTTTAACACACACACACACACACACATATATATATATATATATATATTGTGAAATTGACATTTACTAGAATACCCTGCTACAAGCTTCTAAACTCCCTCTCAAGTTGGAGTGAAAATGTTAGAAGAATCTAACTTGCTATAATTGTTCGTGAAAATATTTGCTAGTTGGTTGTCTGCGTCACAAATTGAGTTGCAATAGTTCCATTCAATATCTTCTCCCATACAAAATGGCAATCCACTTTTATGTATTTGGTATGTTTATGGCTGGCCGAATTGGAAGCTATATACATTGTTGCCTAGTTTCCACAAGTCAGTTGCATTGGTGAGTCAACCATATACAGGTCCTTTTTAGGAAATTTTTGAGCGATGCTAGTTTAAATGTCATGTATCATTATCTAGACCCGAAATAGGTTGCATCCTGAAGAAGATCAATGCAATACTTCATTTTAGAGAGTATGATTAAATCACCTTGAGAAGCTACCTCATTACCTAAGTGGGAAGAAGACCAAGATCTTTTGTCTGAAAGTGCTTTGTCAGGTGGAGCCTGACCTTGAAAACCATGCAATATTGTATATTATGATACCTACATCATCAACACATACAAAAGGAATCAGTGTCACCCTGACAACAATGGGTAAAGGGAGGCAAATCTGTAAAGCTACGTGGAAGTCCATCACCTAAATAAATTTCTTGAATCATGTTTGAGGAAACTGCATGAGTAGATGCAGACAAAAAAAAAACCCCAATAGTCTCATTGACAGGCATCTGATACATGTGGCCACCCTTAGTCAAATCCCCATTAAGGAAAACATTTTTTATTTCAAGTTGATGCAAACGACCATGAATGACAAGGGATATCAATTTAACACCCCTACCTAGTTTAGCTATAACTAAAAAACCTACCGGTACTCATGATAAAAAGCAAACTCAGCAACGGTAATAAAATTGGTACATAACAGGAGAAAATGAATGTAAAACTGAAAACTTACAGCGGAAGTATTGTATGAGCTAAGGGTGAAAACGTACCTCAATTCCTGATTCACAGAACCAACTAGAAATGAAAAAAACCGTAAATCTGAAATATTGAAATCTTATACATTAACTGATATATTGAAAACATTAAATAATTTCATTACATTAAGTTCATAAATAAATAGTACAACAAATGCGTAACTCCACTGGTGACCCCTGAAAAGAAATATCCGAAGACGAGTCAGCCCAACTGGTGAGTAAGAAAGACAACTCCTCATAGTAACACTAAAAATACATAATTTACTTATATGCAAAATTATGAACTATTTGATTAATTATGCATGCTTCTGAATAAACTGACTATGGTTCCATAAGTTCATTTTCGGTAATGTCGCATTATGAATTCTGTCTCATTATCTGTAGTTCTTGTATGTATTGATTTTTGTGTCCTGAATTCTTTCTAAAGATGGGGTAATTAAATTTTATGTTCCTTCTTATTAACTTACGTCTTATGACTTATTGAACTTAATCTGACTATGGATCCCAAATGGCGACCCGAAGGTGCCCTGAACTATTGTGTCCCTTGAGTGGAACACAGACTCACATCTGATTTTTTCCAAGTTCTGGAAATGTGGGTTGTCGACCCCATGTTTGAGGCTCATATGGATTGCTGGACATATGAGTATGAGATCGCTAGTCTGAGACTTATTATGTCCTTTGAGCTTTCGTATTTAGCCTAGTTGCATCCAACATCTTTGATTAACTCTGATGGTGCATTAAGATGTTCATTTTTCATGCTCTGAGTTGAATGTCGAATTACTTAAATTTATTGACATTTAATATTTATCTATAGGCTACGTGTAACATGATTTCATATATGTCTTGTATTCATTTATTAACTTATTAACATGCATTTAGACGGTATACAAGTACTTCTATATTTTGCATGAATTTTTTGAGCGAATTAGGCAATTTGATTCATAAATGGTGATATGTTTAGCCATGAGGAGTTGAATTTCTTACCTCGGGGTTGTGACGCTCGTACACACGGCGCGGCGGCATGCTTCCCTCTAAGTAAGGTCTATTATGAACTCCTGGTAGGATTCTCACTCCGATCGATACCTCTTTCCAATTATCGGAGAACTACACATAAGATCGGTAATTTTTGAACGGGGAAGGGTCGATATCTCTGATTCCTGCAATCGAAGATGGAAGTGACACTATAACCATCATACTTACAAATGGAAATGCCAATTTTTAGTGAATGAGGCGTTGACTGAATTAATCGAGAGAAATATACCTTCACCCCCAGACAGATGGGCAAACAGAGCGCACAAATAGAACTATGGAAGATATGCTCTGAATGTGTATTCTGGACTTTAGAGATAAGTGAGAGAAATATGTCACCCTATTTGAATTCTTCTACAATAACAATTTGCAGGCCAAGTATTATGATCAGAGGCACAAAACAATAGAATTCAGCGTTGGAGATTATGTTTACCTTAAGGTCAGACTAGTTAAGGGTGTCTCTAGAATTATGTGAATGAAGAAATTGAGTCCTAGGTTCGTTGGTCCATTCAAAGTACTTGAACGCATTGGTGAGGTTGCATACATGTTAGCCTTACCTGAGGAAATGAGTGGATTACACGACGTATTCCACGTCTCCTATCTTAGGAGTGTAGTCAGAAATCTTAGTCAGTTGATCAGTATTGAGGATGCACCAGTCGAATCAAATTTTAGTATCTGTATTAAGCCAATCAGGATTGTGGACTCAAGGATTCAGAAGCTCAGGAATAGAGAGATTCGTGTTGTAAAAGTTCTTTGGATTAATTGTGGTTGACCAGAGTATTCATGGGAAAGAGAAAATGAACTTCGGAGCAATGAAAATTATGTCTTCCTTTTTGATCTAGGTATGATTATAATTTTTGAGGACAAATATTTTATTAGGAGGGAAGACTTGTAACATCCATAATTTAATTACAATTCAGAACTTTGAGGTACCTTTTTACTCTTAACTTCACATTTTTGCTTTCACTGCAAGTATTGTTTAATTTTGCTTCCATTTAATCATGTTTTGTACCAATTTTATTACTGTTACTTAGTTTACTTCTTATCACGGGTTTCGACCGGACTGTTGATTGATGTTAAACTAGGTAGGGGTGTTACAATCAACACTCAAACGCTTTTCAATTTTACAACCCGGGAGACCGTTTCATCATAATCAATACCCTATTGTTGAGTAAATTCTTGGGCAACAAATCGTGCTTGAGTCACTAGATTGAACCATACGACTTGTGTTTCTCCATTAACACCCAATGACAACCAACACAAGACTGATACTGAGGCAAATACACTAGTTGTAACACCCCTATCTAGTCAGCATATTTCAAAAGCCCGTCCGACACTTGTGATATGAAGTAAACTAAGCAAAATAATAAAATTGGTATAATAACAGAAATAACTAAAGTATACAGCAAAAACAATAGACATGAGCTAGGGAAATACCTCAATGTCTGAATCGCAAAGGCAACTGTAAAAGATAAATGTGAACAAATCTCAATACTGGAAACTAGAAATAACTTTGATACACCGAGTCCATACAAAACAAAGAGTCAAACCCCAAAAGGGCAATGTTTTAAAGGAAAAGACATTGAAAACTGCCTAAAATCACTCGGAAGTTCATCCTAAGCAAATCTCTCGACCCGTGTTCCCTGAAAAGAAAAGTCCAAAGATGGGATCAACCTGCTGAAAAATAAGAAAACTCTTCCTCTCAGTGACACTAAAACAACAAATCAACAATATAATAATATGTTTGAAGATCTAAGTATGCAATATCTGAAAGTAGAGAATGTGATTTCTAAACATGGTAACTAATACATGCTTTAATCATGAAATAAGACATTAACATAAATCATATTTTCTGTAATTTGTCATTTCCTGGTTCTAATCAACATTTTTTAATTATTAGATCGTAGAGATTTCTGAGTTCTGAGTTCTTATTTAAACCTGAGATGCTGAAGTTCATATTCTTCTTAGTTTTTAGGTTTCATGCTTACTAGGCCGGACTCTTCCCGGATCTCTAATACAATTTCAGAAGCCCATTCCCATTTAATGGTTGTCATGATATGTAGGCTTCTAAATTTAATACGAACACTACCAAAAGGGAATGAGGAGCATAGGCCTGAGGAAAATCATCTCCACAACAACAGAATGCATTCTTTAGTATTACATGTCTTTAGTTTTAATTGCTTTCTTGTTTCGAGTAAGGCATTTATGGATTTTTCATAGAGGCAAGGCACAACTATTTTTCATCTTATAACCAACTTTTTTGTAATCGTATTGCCTAGAATTCAATTTTACAAGAAAAACTTTGCTACTGCTTGCAGGTTTATTGCTTGTTTTATCTGCATAAACTTGACAATATCTATGAAACATGTGGGCCCCATGAGTATGAATCTAGCAACATTCCTCGGCTATTTATTGTGCGTTACAAAAGAAATTCATCGGGGGATGATCTGAAAGCTAATAGCAAGCCTAACAATATTTGGAGTGCATTTGAGGGGGAGGATTCCAATCTTGCTTCTCAGATAGTAGCAGTATATAATGGCTCCGTGGATACTCAGGAGGTACATGCTTCTGTTTTTAGATAATTTACTATTCTTTGTGGGGATGCTGAAATGTAATTTTCCTCTTCTCATAAATGGTTCTAATGTTAAATGTTTCTTTCATGCCACTAATAACCAATCAAATGTCAATTATCATCTTTCCACCTTAAAGGCAGTGGTATAACTTATGGAGAAAACTAGCTTTGGATAAGTAGATTTAAGCTTTTCCTTAATCATTCTGATGAAGCAAAACAATGTTGTAGTTAACAATTTGGTACGGGCCGTCGTTTGAGACCGTGTTTGCGGACGATCGAGGGAGAAGTCCCGGAGGAGCTCGGTGTGGCCCTTCCTGGATCCTATGGAACCTATCTAGACGGAGAGGAGGAACGGCGGAGGGAGGCGAGCGTGGAGGAGGGAACGATCGGCGGAATGGGCGAGTCGGCTAGGGCGTCGGGCGGTATCGGGAGAATAAAGAGAGGGATAGACAAAATTAGAGAGAGACAGAGATTAGAATAATATTTTTCATAACATCCACCAAAACCCACCACAACCCTATAACCGGTTGGGTCAAACCAAGTCCAAGTTCGCATACCACTTAATACAACATGAAAACAGCGGAAACATAAAATAAAACATAGCATAACTAAGCATTAGACTCCTTGTGCATCGTCGTGCGACACTTGTAAGTTATCCCCCAACGTGGGTTCGTAACATCTCCCCCCTCGTCGACATCAAACTTGTATTGGAGTTGTGGGGGCAAGTGCACCAATGGTTCGGGAGGAGGAGCCCCCACGAACGGCTTCAACTGCGAGTCATGGAACACGCCATGAATCTGTGCATCGGTCAGTAGTTGGAGACGGTAGACCACCTCGCCAATGCACTGTAAAATCTCAAACGGACCGTAGAACTTGAGGCCCAGCGTATGGTATGGACTCTTAGCGATGGTCGACTGGCGGTAAGGGAGGCGCTTAAGCCACACGCAATCCCCCGGGCCAAATAAAAGCTCGTGGTGTCCTCGGTTGTAGGCGGTCTCCATGCGTGGTTGGGCCTGAAGAAGGCATTCACGGGCTAGGCTGAGGATCTGATTGCGAGTCTGCAGCTCGCTGTCAACGGTGGTCGATCGACCTGATGCGCTGACATATGTGAGGAGGCGTGGTGGTGCCTGACTGTAAACAAGGTGGAAGGGAGTGGTCTGCAGGGCGGTATGATAGGACATGTTGTAACAATATTCCACCTATGGAAACCACCTTGCCCAGTCCTTCGGGCGGTCCCTTGTATTGCAACGGAGGTACATCTCGAGCGTCCGGTTGACCACCTCGGTCTGCCTCTGTGGATGGTATACTATCGAAAGTGCGAGCTTGGTACCGCATAGTCCGAACAACTCTTGCCAGAATAGTGAAGTAAAAATCTTGTCCTTGTCGGACACAAAGCTCTCTGAGATGTCATGTAGACGGAACACCTGGTCGAAGAAGGCGCGCGCTAGCCCATTCCCCGTAATAAGGCGGCTCATTGCGATGAAATGTGCGTCCATGGAAAATTTGTCCACCACGACGAAAATGACCAATCGGCCCCTCGATGTGGGATTCCCCTCGATGAAATCCATAGATATGTTGGCCCATATCTGTGTGGGTATGAGAAGAGGCTGGAGAAGCCCGACCGGTAGGAGGTGGTCGGCCTTGCTGTGCTAACTGGTGGGGCAAAGGGCGATGAAGTCTTGTACGCCGCGTTTAAGTCCCTTCTAATAGAATTTTGCCTGAATCTGATAAAGGGGTTCACAAGACCCTTCACTGAGGACATAGCATGTACAGAAATCTCTGGGTCTCGAGGATCTTCTTCCTCCCCGTCCCCATCCGAGGGATCATCCACCTCAAGCCAGAAGAGGCGCTTGCACCGATGTTCCCAACTGAAAGCTTCATCACAATTAAAACAGAGGCCTTTGGCCCTGCGGTCGGCCATCTCCTGCGTGGACAGTCGCGGAATGGTGGAAGGGCAGTCTCCCTCCTTTCCCTTGCCGACTCCACTACTAGACTGAGGTGGGGATGTGCCA
This sequence comes from Dactylorhiza incarnata, assembly GCA_033032865.1. Taxonomy (NCBI): domain Eukaryota; kingdom Viridiplantae; phylum Streptophyta; class Magnoliopsida; order Asparagales; family Orchidaceae; genus Dactylorhiza; species Dactylorhiza incarnata. The sequence continues at coordinate 1,882,759 of JAWHQI010000383.1, forward strand.
AAACCTTGTGAAGGTCCTTTGCCAGAGCGGCGTCCCAGATACAGTCGGTCCATCAACAGGCGTTTCTCATAAACGCGTGCTAAACTCATGGCCATCGTGAGGTCCGGTGGAGACTGGAACTCGACATCCAAACATAGGTGCTTCTGGAGACCTGCGGTAAAGAAGGACCTGATGTGCCGCTGGAACAGAAGGGGAACGGGCCAGTAGCACCTGGAACTGCTCGAGATAATCATTGATGGACCCTGTCTGTCGGGGGGAGTGAGATCGCCAATGGGGTTCCCAGAAGGGAGGCTCAAAGCGGAGGTTGCAGTGAGTTTTGAAGTCCTCCCACGAAAGTTGGGGCTTCTCCTACTGTAACTGGGTAAACCATAACTGAGCGGAACCCATGTGATGGAAGAACGCCACGCCAATCCAGTCCTCCAACGGCGTGCGCTAGTTCACAAAGAAATGTTCACAGCGGGTGAGTCAAGTCAAGGGGTCCTCACGACCATCAAAAATTGGAAAGTTCATCTTCACGAAACGAGGGAGGCCTCTGCCCTCAGAATGAGGTGGAGGAGAATCGTGGTCCGCCTGGGAGGAGCCCGAAGCGGTGCGCGGTGGTAGGTGGGGGTGGGCGTCCAACTGAAAGTCCTCGATGAGGTCCCTATTGTTCGCTACCATCATACTCTGAAAGGATTCCAAAATCTGAGCCAAGGCGAGGTCGTCGGGGTTGTCGTCGTCCATTGTTATCGCTGGAGCGAAGGGAGAGGCGCTAGGGGGCGTGAGCAAGAGGCCCGTGCTGTCCACGAGGAGGTGAAGATTGACTGAAGAAGCCCCCAAGAAGACTGGCTAGGTCACGCGAGGAACGGGCGGCGTGGAGGCAGGTGGGAGTCACGGCAATGGCGTGATGTGTGCACTGGTTCGGTCGGGACTGGCAGCTAGAGAGCATGGGGTTTGCGTTAGGGCGTCGTCGGCAGGGGGTCAGCATTGCGGATGAGCGGCTGAGGAGGAGGGATTTGATACCAAGTTGGTGCGGCCGTCGTTTGGGACCGTGTATGTGGACGATCGAGTGAGAAGTCCCGGAGGAGCTCGGCGTGGCCCTTCCTGGATCCTGTGGAACCTATCTCGCCGGAGGGAGGCGAGCGTGGAGGAGGGAGGCGAGCGCGGAGGAGAGAACGATCAGCGGAATGGGCTAGTCGGCTAGGGCGTCGGGCGGTATCGAGAGAATAGATAGAGGGATAGAGAGAATTAGAGAGAGAGACGGATTAGAATAGTAATTTTCATAACATTCACCAAACCCCACCCCAACCCTATAACCGGTTGGGTCAAACCAAGTCCAAGTTCACATACCACTTAATACAACATGAAAACAGCGGAAACATAAAATAAAGCATAGCATAACTAAGCATTGGACTCCTTGCGCGTCGCCGTGCGACGCTTGTAAGTTATCCCCCAACGTGGGTCCGTAACACTAGGGATTTTTCGGTCCGATGTCCGTTCCGAGATCACGGTCTGGGAGCCACGATTGTTTGCCATGTGGAAGAACTAAGGGATGCGATCAAAAACTAAAAAAAACGTATGGGATTGGGGAACCCGTTCGGTATTCGAGCAATTGGGAACCCAGAGTCCGGGCATCGTACGCAAAAACTTCACCCGTAACACAATCATCATAGTGAACGTGTCTTTCTATAATTTAGTTCCATTGTGATTAAAAATAGAAAAATATGAAATTATCTCCTTTTGTGTAGATTATTTTATCAATAACTGATTCCTTTTCATACTATTTATGTCAGTATTTTTTGGATGCTTGTCCTTTACATCTTTTAGAGCTTTCACAGATTTAATATTTAGCAGGTCATTCAATGGATATCATGGATAGTAGAGGATGGGGATAAAAACAGCATGCATCCCTATTTTGTAAGTAACCAATTATTTTGGTTCTTTCTTTTTTCTGAATAGCAATGGTCGCTGTACTGTTTTAGTTTTTTGCATGATGTATGCCTTATACAGCTGTACAGCAAAATCGTTAACCAACTGATTCCTTCAGAAGTTGCATTATTAGAAGTGAGAACTACATTGATTATGTGTTTTAATGTGAGGCGGTTTACAACATGCTACTCCAGAGTTTGTTTAATGTGATCTTCTCCATTTAATATATGTAGAATTACTGCCTAAACTAACTACATGGGAGATGAATAAACCTCTGATTCTTGTTACCTCTTTTACTTTTCTTTGGAAGTAATACCAGAGTAGTAGGAGTTCAACTCATTGTCTATGCTGAAGAATGAAGAATCAAAGACCATAAAATAGTCATTTTTCTTTGTTTATGTATTTGGCCCATGTTAAAACCTATATTGTCTTCTTTGTTTATTAGTCCCACGTTGTGTATTGGGAGTTTGTTTATAATCTGTCTCCCTATATATAGGGTGTAGTTGTACATGATAATTATGGAAAATATAAAAATAATATTTTATTTCTTCATTTTTACATGGTATCAGAGATAATCGAGTCCTAAAGATTTTTTCGGTTGAGCCCTTGCTCCCGTCGCAGGCCTAAGCTCGCCTTTCTCTTCGCCCGCTTGCGCGGTCTCGCGGCCTACACCCTGAGACCGCTCCTCTGCTAGCGTTTCTTCGTTTCGTCCTCTTCTCCTCACCTCTTGCCGTTTTATAGAATTTCTTCCACCACCTACCGGGCCCCCCGTCAACTTATGCTCGCGCGACCGCTGTTATCGCTGTCTGCGTGACTGCTACTCGCACATCCTGTGCAGCTCTGCTCCGCGCGACTTCTACTCGCACGACTTCTGCGCGACCCATGTCAACTTCTGCTCACGCGACCTATGTGACCGCCGCTATCGTTGTCCGCACGACTCCTGCTCGCGCGACTTCTGCGGGACCCTCCTCAACTTCTGCTTGCATGACCGCCACTACCGCTGTTCGCGCGACTCCTGCTCGCGCATTCTGCGTAGCTTTGTTTTGTGCGACTTCTGCGCAGCTCGCGCATCCTGCGCAGCTCGCACATCCTGCCCAGCTCGCGCATCCTGTGCAGCTCGCGCATCCTGCCCAGCTCGCCTTGTTGATCGCGCTCTCCTCTGTCCACTGACTCATGCGTACTTCTGTTGTGTTACCGCTTCACGGTGCATGCTGCCTCCTATCGTGTGTTCACCCGACCATCGTTGTCCGCCCAGGGTGCCCGTCGGTCTCTATGTTTGTCGGTCCTTTGTTATTGTTCGCTTGCAGCTGCTCGCTTTGCTCGTCTGACTATTAGACACTTGATCGATCTTGCTCTCCTCTGCACCTTTTGTTCGCAGCTGCTTGAGTCTGGTTCCCTCGACTCTCCATGGGGACTCCAGCTATGCTTCCCCGCTCTGCAGCTCGACCTTCCTCCAATGGTTCCCGCGCTGAACTCGATATCTTGCGGGATGAATTTAAGCAACTGTGGGAGCTGCTTAACCTCTCAACTGGCCCCGTGGCCTCTTCCTTCCATGCCAGCCTCGCTTCTTTTGCTCTTGGCTCCTCTTGGATTATGGACTCTGGAGCCACCCATCACATTTCTCCACAAAAGCCCTCTCGCTACACGAATGCTCCTGCTCGCTAATTTATCACATTTGCGAATGGTGTTACCGCCCCTGTTTATGGCTGTGGAGATGTGGTTGTGACTCCCTCCCTTTCTCTACGTTCTGTTCTTCATGTCCCTCACTCTGCCTTTAATCTTCTCTCTGTCAGTCGCCTCACTCAAGAGCATGATTGTTCCATTACTTTTACCTTGTCTTCTTTTGAGGTGCATGATCGACGGATGCGGCGTGTCATTGGTACTGACCGACTGTCAAATGGGCTCTACACCTTGGACATTTCCGCCTCCGTGTTATCCTCGGTTACTTCTGTTGACTGGCATCGTCGACTTGGTCATGCTCCTCTTCCTATCCTCCGAAAACTCTTCCTGATTTTCTGTTTATTGAGTTTCAATGTGAAACTTGCATTAACGGCAAGCAATATCGATCTACCTTCCCCCTAGTTGTTTTTGGAGCTCTGCTCCCTTTGACTTGGTTCACTCGGATATTTGGGGTCCGTATAAAACTGACATTTTGTCTGGCTATCGGTACTTTCCGACCTTTATTGATGATCATTCTTGCGTCACCTTGTTATACTTACTGCGTGATCGCTCTGAGTTGTTGTGGTGCTTCCGCTCCTTCATTGTTGAAACTCATACTCAATTCTTGAGCACCATTAAAATTCTTCTCATAGATAATGCTCGTGAGTATACCTGTTGCAAATTTCAAGACACGTGTAACCTCCTTGGCATTCTCCATCAGACTTCATGTGCCTTCATGTTCCTATGTGATAGAGGTTTGGTGTTATTTGATGTCATATGACTATTATTTTATGTGTTTGAAGTATTATCACAGCATTGATTAATTAAATGCATATGTTTGATGATTAATTTAGATTTTGATGATTTCTATCTATTTTCTTGTCATTATGGGCTAATAATTATGTTGCAGGGCTTGGGTGATCATGATGAGTAAGTAGGCTTGATATTTTAATTATTATCAATATTGTGACGATTTGATTAATGAGCGGCCTATAGTTTGATGCATATTAAAACCCTGCATAGTTAGACCAATTATTAATCATCCAATCATATTGATTCATATCAGATGTTTCCTAGATGATTATTATACTGGATTTGAGCTATGGGTGATAATGCATATAGGATAGCCTTCACCTAGATGTATTAAATAGGTAGCCCAGATTGAGGTTAACTCGTAGTAAACACAAGTAGTTTCCCTTTCAAAGATTCATATAGGTATTTGAGGTTTAATTTGGAGTAGTAATCAGATGTGTGATCAACCTAGGTTAAGGTCATAGCCTTGTGACCCTTGCACACTAGGTCAATAGTGATCCCTAGGCTCGCCGATTGATGATTACTAGCATATATACCTGAGTGAATCTTTTGTGAGACTAATCACACTAGGTGTGAGGTGATAACAAGCCCTAAGTGAAAATGGGGATATCATTATGAATTAACCATAGGGGTTACCATTTAATAATGATTATTTTACAATGAGATCGTCGTGGCCCCAAAACTTGTTTTTTTGTATAGTTTCCACCAAAGTTTAAAAAAATAAGATTGAATGATGTCATTAATATCCCTAAAAACCAAGGCCACCTTCCACCACCGGAAAGCATGTTTTCCCCGAAGACGTCCAGTGAATCTTCTTAATATTATAATGCGTGCCCCATAAAAATCTGTTAACATTTTTTCGATGCGATCGATAATATCTACAGGGGGAACAAGAACTTGCACTTTATGATTCAGCATGGATTGTAACACTTTGGATGGGAATAATTCTACCGTCCGGAGAAAGAGTTTTAACATTCCATCCAGAAAGTTTATCTGTAAATTTTTAATTAAATCTTCAAAATAAGGTGTTTTTTATGGCCAAAGAAAAGAGGTGCGCCTAGATAATTCATTGGGAATTTCTGAACTTGAAAATGGGTGATGTGATATATGTTATTAATAGCTTCGTCATTCATGTGTTTAGAAGTCACAAAATTACATTTGCTAGGATTTATGACTAGACTTGAGTTGGCTTCAATTTCATCTAGCAAGTCAATAATACGCTCGATTGCCGGGATCCCACCATTACAAAAGATAATCATATGGTCTGCAAATGAAAGATGACTGATCAGCATATGGCCGGAGTTACTACATTGGATGGATGGGTAGCTTTCTAATGTTTGACATGTACAGATTGACACTAGTGGAAATCTGCATGAGGATCATTGCATTGTCATATACGATCATCTTGATACTTTGTATATAGGGTATTTTCCCATGGATAGGGAAATTAGAAATTCTGATCTTTAAAGTTCTTTTTTTTTTACATTTTCCGGATAAAGTTAATTTGATTGCATTTTGTACTAACATTGGCTGCAATTCGTGATTAATTTCTATGCGGCTGAAAGCCTCGGCTAAGATTTACTTGTTTATGCCATGCTAATATGTTATTGTGATACTATATAATGTACTACTCCGTGGCCCATCTATAGCGTCCAATATACCAATATGGCAATATCTACATGATTTGTTGAATAGTGAAGAAAATTTAACCTCACCCGATGCACATTTACAAATGAATTCATGTATTCCACCTATTTCTAGCTGCATTATTTATGCTCACTATTCACTAACATTGTCACTTTTTTTGTGCAGATTGGAGCAGCTCCTGCACTAATTCCTGAGGATTCAACAACATTCGCCTCGAAGAGTGCCCAGAATGTATTCACTGCTGGCAAGGGAATAAAAAATAAGGTTTATGGAATTACTACTGGTATCCTGGATTACTTGAGAGATCCTAGAACTGGTCCATTTTTGTTTTTAGCAGCATGTATATCATTTGGAATCATTTGGATGCAATCCAACAGTCCACCAACAGAGCCTACTAAACCGGTGAGCTACATGACTAAGAACTTGCATCAATCTATTGTTCTAATTGCTCAGTTTTTTTTGCTTGAGGGTTATCTGATGTGTACTTTAAAGTCGAGTTTTCCTTCCTTATTCTATGTCACCCAGCTCTCTAATTTGTTTACCTTGTGAAGCCTACTAATAGATGAAAAAAAGGTATTACAGTTGGGACCTAAATCTTTTTGTCTTAGCTGAGAATCATTTGACAAAGCCTACATACTCAGTCTTTAAGAGATCAATCGCATCTTAGTTCGTGGTGTGTGATCACATGTGTTAAAAAATAAGCAAATTAATCTCTTATATTCTTATTACATACATCCTGCTGCATGCAACTACTTGCGCATTAGTAGCCCAATTCCAGTATCTCCAAGAATCCTGGAAGTCACCCAGCCTACGGCGCACTAGAAGCTCCCAGATTGACAGAAAAATATGCCTGAAAATCTGCCATACGTAATTAAGAAGGCAAGTAATAGACCTCACCTAAGGTAACACTGAGAAAGGATGTTCAAACAGATTTACAAAGAGACCTCTTATGCAACCCTAAGTGGAGGAAATGACGATTCATAAACCCTAAACCCTAATAGTGGAGATTAGACTGACGATGATAATAAGATGCAAGGATCATCATAGCACAATCAATTATTTAACTTGCTCCCTGTTAAATTAAGAATCAAGGAGGATTGTCTTGGTAATGTTGAACCCTAATTGTTTTTTCTACATTCTACTCAAAATATTCTACCGCGAACCATAAGCCTTATTCAACTCATTTCTTTACATGCATCTTGCTTAGGAAACACAATAAGTTTTAGTCGTCGGCAATTCTCTGATGTTTTTATACATTTGGAATATCTTCTTTCAACCCGGTATTAAAATATATATATATATTCTTATTCTCAGGACTGTGATGGCGGCCGCACAGCTGGAGAAAGAAATCAAAGTCATTGCCGGAAGAAAGTATTGAACAAAAATATTCCACCATCAATCACAGACGCAGAACCAAAAGATGCTCACCAAATGCTATCAGACTCCAATTCAGATTAGCAACTGCATACAACAACCGCGTCGAACACAGTTTTGCTCGAACCATAGAATGAACATAATTGATATATTGGAATTGGAACACTATTGATGTTCATATCGTGTTGATTTTCATTAGAGGTCATATGTATCATGTTTATGAAGGAATAATGCTCGCACCGTTAAATTAACCAAGAAAAGAAACTAGTTTTGAGCATAAAAGGGAATGAAGTTCCTTAGGTGAGGTCGGGCGCTCACGGGCGATTGGTTCATAACCACCGCACTCATGAGTCATGACCGCCGTGTCAAACGGAGCCTAAATCTCATTGTAATTTTTATGAGCCTTTGTGCTTATTTCGATGATACAAACCTTAGATTACTATTTCTAATCCTTCTTTCAGGTAATGTGTAAGATACATCTAGTTATTGTTGATCAAGAATATTATTCAAAACTTTAGAATAGACCAAGCAAAATATTTACATTGCAAGATAGCTCAATTTTTATTTGCCTTCAATTGCTCTCAAGTTAAAAGTTATTTTAAATTGTGGTTGATGTTCAATTGCTTTTGAATTGAACATTTGCCTTGTGGAACACTGTTGATATTCAATTGCTTCTGCAACCAGAAATCCCAATATCCTCTACTCAAACATCTCCCCTTCTTATTAAGAGCTCTCTTTTCTTATTCTTATCTAGCCCTGCTGAACTCTACCTCATTGATCCTTGTTCTCACCTCGCCGCCATTAAACCATCATAGGAGTATCCAATATTACTCAATCCTCTTCATCCATTGAATCTTCTGAAACTGCAATCAAAATCGCTACATATACACCCTCATCGTTTTTGTGTTCCTGCTTACATAGTTGATTCCTTCCATGAGCCAACCCAGGCTCCCAAAATCATCAGTAACCAACACGAGGAAGCTACCCATATATATGTTAGATGTATTATGTATATTTTGGTGGTAGACCCTCTTAGGCTCATCTCTAGGTGTTTCCGCCGCTTCCGCATCCCGTCGAGCCGATCCCGTCGAGTGACTTGCCGATCGATCCAGTCTAGCGCTCGTCTCCGATCCCGTCGAGCTTCTCCGATCGATCTCTGATCCCGGTGTGCTAGTTAGCCCTGCACTTCAATTTTTGGAGTTATGTAATTTTCCTTTGCTACCACTGCAATCACCCACATTACTATATATCGTCTTGTTTAAAATTATTTATATATGGATCCCTCTCTTTCAATTGCAAAACATTTTGAAGTCTGCTCTTACATTCTTAAATTAAATCCACGCAAGACTAACAAGATGCTTCAACCATAGCAACTTTGTTGCAGCATGCTTCAACAACTTTGTTTCCTGCTTAGAAAAATGCAACGATTCAAAGAAAAATCCACTACACATAGCTAGTAGGTTCTAACGTCAAGCATGATTGTAGAAATTGAAAAATTCATCAGTATTAGTTATGTTCTCTGTTGTTTTACAGATGCATAATGATTCTTATCTTAACACCTAAAGCACTCTCCAATCTCTCTATTATTCCGCGTTGGTTGCCGTCTTATAACAGTAATTAACGGTTAGATAAATTAAGGGCAGGAGAGAAGTTAAGCATGAGCTCACTCTAAATTCATTGGTTGAAACATGTAAGATGTAATGTTTGATGTTTAGATTTTTGTAAAAGTCATATTTGGTGTGGCAATAACTTGATGATGTGAAAATAAAAGACGGATGTTATGGGCAAACCAATATCGGCTTTGTGCAAATCATCAAAACTTAAAAAAATACTCGCTTTTTGAAAATACTCCTTATAGGTGCTTTTTTATGAAAAGTGTTCAACATCAAAGTTGTTTCATGTGGAAGACTTTACCCATGAATTGTTGTTTGTTCAACATTTTACAATAGTCTCGCGCATTTTGAAAATACGCCTAACCCGTGCATTTTTAGGCAAAATATTCAACACGAAAGTTGTAGATCTCGACGAGATCTACAACTTTGATGTACAACACTTTTCCTAAAAATGCACCTACAAGGCGTATTTCCAAAAAACACGTATTTTTTTAATTTTGATGATTTGCACAAAGCCGCTATTGGTTTGCCCATGACATCCGCCAAATAAAATATTTAATGTGTGAAAAATTGATGTATTTTTAACATTGCTCTTAATAAAACACCCCCATAAGTGACACGAAAATCAAAACCTAGAGAGAGAGAGAGATGTGTGTTTCTTGGTTTTTTTTCAGATAAAACGTCCGGCTATGGTTGGACACGTGGCACCTGCACATCCATGGACGAATATTAAAATATGAATCAACAAATTGCTAATTTCTGCTCTACTAGTCGAAGCGGGGCTCCGTTGGTCGGTCAAGCTCCTTCCCCCTCCCATCCCTTCCCCGATACGAATACCTTTTCTCTGTACGAAGAAGTAGAAAAAGGAGAAAGGTATTCAGTGTTGCTGGGATGGCTTCAACGATGGTCACTTCCTCGTCTCCTTCTTCGTTTTGCCGGCCGTCCACCGATCGTGGCAACCTCTCCACCTTCCGGAGTACGGAGCGCGCCACAAGGTCCGCTCGCCGTTCCTTCTCATGTATCCAATGTTACCTAATGTCATTTTAAGGTTTCGCCTTCTGACTGATTTGATGCTTTATTAGAGTTCGAATTGTTTCAGTAGATTTATCATCAAAGGATTCTCACTGCTTAATGATTTGGTTGACTTGTAGGGATCATCTCCTGCTTACTTATTTTATCCATTAACCTTATAACATTTTACTTAGCTCCATGTACAAGAGTTCGCTGTTTCCTCGATATTTTTCTAGCTGGTCATTGAAACTAGGATGCTACTGTCGCAAATAATTCCTATAAATGCAGTTAGTTAAAAATCAATGATTAATGGAAAACATATATGTGAGATTTCGAGGCATGTGTTAAACGAGTACCTGAGGATATAAAAGTGCAGTCAGCTTAGTAGCAGTATACCCCCCAACAGATAAGCTGGCCTTGCTCCGCTCATGATGGTGAACCTAATGATCTATCAACAACCTTCTTGCCTGTAAGTCAATAAAAAAGGAGACAAAATCTACAAGGAAATCCAAAGATTTTTCCTTCCTTTTTTGGGTGGAGAATGATATCTTCACATCTATGTATATCCCTTGAACATTTGCAATTGTTCTTGAAGATAATTTCGCTACATTTGTTTGAAAAATTGCAACTTCTTCCATGCATAAAAAAATCTTGAAAACCATGATAACCTATATAGCATTAATTATAATATTATTATTGAATTTATAACAAATATATAGTCCTTATAAGCTTGTCTGCAAGATCCTCTATGGCAAGTGTGTAGAATGCCAAGTGTTAGATGCTTTTGATAGCCGCGTCAAAATGGCACAATTTTTTGATCTTCACCCTTGGGTTGCAAGGGCTTGAGCCAACAATCCCCACACATAGCCCATATAATTCTTCAAATCACAAAAGAAATGAAGAATATATAAGCACATTGTCCTTAAGACATTTACAATTTTGGGCACATATATTTGCCTTAGTTATACTTTTCAAAAATGCGAGGAAGGACCCGGTGACCCAAAAGAGAAGTTATGGGAAAAAACAACAAGTTGATGAGCTGGACGCGGACTCCAGAGCTTCTCAATCTTTCACTCTCTGATTTTCATCTACTTCATAGTTGATAGTAAACCCATATACTTACCGCTAACCCTGGAGTGTATTGCTTAGTTTCTTATCCTGGAGTTAAGAATTCAGGAAGAACATATTATCATCATTTCCATGATCATTGCAAACCTATCCTAACAAATTGAACCCATATATGTGGGCCCTTTACAACCATTTTTCTGCTAGGAGATACACTTGTTTTTTATTGTAGTAAAATCTCTTGGATTAACTTGTAACCTTTGTTAGTCCTTCCTCTAAATTCATTCTTACAAAGGATTTACACTTTACGGTAATTCTGCTTTAACTTAGTACTTTTCATTGTGCTGCATCTTAGTTTCAAGCCACTCATACCATTCCATTTGTTCATGCTAAACAACTATATTCTATTCTGATAATTCAATCCTCTGGACATTGCCTTTGTTTTGGTTTTAAGTTTATAAGTACCCATTATTTCATATGCTATTTTTTAAACCTTAAATGCTGGTCCTACATTAAACTTAAATCATTTTGAAACATCTTCACTTCTTCTTTAGAACACATCAGTAATGGTGTTGCCATTGTTATTGCATCCAAAAATCTTTCTTAGTCAACTTCTTTATAAGAGGGCAAGAAAAATTAACCCAGCAAGAAGTTTTCCTTGAGAGAGGTCAATTAGTACACATTTACTTCTTCAAGAAGCTATAGAGAACCTTCTAAGAAGAAAACACAAGTCAATTGATCAAGCACCGCAACTTACATCAAATCTAAAGGATAAAGAGTACCAAAATATCGTGTAAGTAGCAACATGGAGATTTTACATGCATATGGATGTCATTTTCTGCATGAGCCGTGATAAAGTGATATTTTGGTTTATTCAGTAGCTCTCACTATTCCCTTCTGGAAAAGTGGCCCTTTTAAATTCGAACTTATGAAGTTAGCTTTATAAACTATGCAGCTAAGATCATTTTTCGTTTGCTCTATTTCTTTGTACAACTTCCAGGAGGAATTGTCATGCTACAATTAAGGCCTCATCCCGTGTGGACAAGTTCTCAAAAAGTGATATTATAGTTTCTCCTTCTATCCTATCAGCAAATTTTTCCAGGCTAGGAGAGCAGGTTATTTCCATACTCTTTAATAGAACGATTTGAAGTAATTTATGTTACAGCTAGCGCAAGTGCAATTTCTGATTTATTTTGTAGCTCATTGTTTAAATTTTTGACCCACTTAAATAAACTTGAACTTTTCTTTTTATTGGTGCACCCTACCCTATGGATATGACTATAATAGTTCCATGTCAGGCATGTAAAATGGCGGTTGCTTTTGACACTTAACAAAATGATGTAGAATATTTTCTCAAGTGAACTATTTCTATTGAGTTTAGTCTGCTTAGCAATATTCCTTCAGCATAAATTGAGACCCTCATTTTTATATGCATTTTCAATTCTCAGCTGTACTTTGAAATACCATCTCAGTCTGTTTTCTTTTACCTTTTGTCCTTAAGGATAGGGGATCTGTATATCGATCTATGTATCACAAGCATAGTTTATTCAATCATGATTGAAACACTTTTACTCTAACATATTCAGCTGAAGCTTTGGCTATAAGTTATATCCAAAAATGCACATAAGATAAAGTCATAATAGAATTCAAGAAGGTGATGGGAAGAGGCACTGCAAAGTAAGGTGTGAAGTCAAAGAAGGTGTAGAGTATCTTTTGAAGACGGGATTATAACACCTTTTTGACTCCGTGAATATCCCAAAAAGATACATGTAGTAGCTTTTTTTATCAAGTTTATCCATGTTTTCACCAAACCTATGAACAAATCTAATGCATCCAAGAATATGAGTAGGAAAATGATCTCAGGAAAAAGAACATGATAAAGAATGACATTATTAAGAATAGAGGAAGACATTCGATTGATTAAGTGACGTGCAGTAAGGACAACATCGGCCCAACATGGCTTTGGAAAATTCATGTGAAACATTATAGATGGAGTGACTTCCAGAAGGTGGCGATTCTCTCTTAGTCACACCATTTTGTGCATGAGTGTGAAGACAAGAAATCTCAAGCAAAATACCATGAGTTGAAAGATGATCACGAAACAATTTGGATTATTTATACTCTAGAGCATTATCGCTTCTAAGATATTTAATGATGATATTAAACTTATTTTGAATTTTAGCATAGAATGCATTGAAATCATTGTATAAATTTGAAAGGGTACCCGGGCAACACAAGAGTTATCATCAATAAAGATAACAAAATATTTCATACTATTTAAAGATGTAGCACGACAGGGACCCCATGTATTATGAATAAGTTCACAAGGACTATTCAATCTAGTAATAACCTGGATTCAACAAATGTCGATGCTTCCCATACTCACAAGACAGATTATAATTTAACACGATAAAAAAGTGGGGAAACATTAACTTCACCCCGGAAAGAAAGGGATGATCATGCATGTAATGAAGCTGCAAAAAGGACATAAATGTGCACCATACAGAAAGGAGTCATGTCTAAGTAGTTCAACACCATATTCAATCCATATACCAGTCGTCTTCCGATCCTATATGACACAAGAAGTTGGAAGAGAAGTCAAAGACCAATTCAAACCTTCGGTAAGTTCGTTAAGAGATAAAAGACTCAAAAGAAATTTAGGTACATAGAGAGTGATACGACCCCTTCTCCAGAGGAGGTAATACCAGTTGGTGATGAGAGTCAAGTTTAAGACTCCTTATCCAGAAGGTCTGGGTATCGAGCCCTGGCCTCAACAACCTGTCGCACTTATACTGGGTGCGGAGAGGGATTGGAGTGTTCGGCCTGCAAGACCTGGTACGACTCGGCCTGGGGGAAGGGGTTAAGGGCTGGGGCAGCGGACCCAGCCGTGGGCCCCACCTGGTATTACCTCACTTTTATGACCACGGCTGGGTCCGCTGCCCCAACCCTTAACCCCTTCTACCCAGGACGGGTCGTACCAAGTCCTGCAGGACGAACACTCCAACCCCTCTCCGCACCCAGTATAAGTGTGGCGGGTTGTTGAGGCCGAGGCTCGATACCCAGATTTCCTGGATATGGAGTCTTAAACTTGGCTCAGTTGGTGATGGGAGTCAAGTTTAAGACTCCTTATCCAGGAGGTCCGGGTATCGAGCCCCGGCCTCAACAACCCGCTGCACTTATACTGGGTGCAGAGAGGAGTTGGAGTGTTCGGCCTGCAGGACTTGGTACGACCCGGGGGCCTGGGTGGAAGGGGTTAAAAGGTTGGGGCAGCGGACCCAGTTGTGGGCCCCACCTGGTATTACCTCCTCAAGAGAAGGGGTCGTATCAGAGAGTCTCAGGGAGATCTAAGCCAGGATATGAGGTAGTAGTTTCAATATCGTTGACATGAGAGGTGCAACCATCAAAAAGTTGAATAGGAGGAAAAGATGGGTTAGTTTCATTAGGCATACTAGAGAAAAGACTTGGATTACCTGTCATATGATCAGAGGTATCTTAGTTGATGTTCCAAACATGCAAGGTGGAGGAAAGACAACCGTTGGTGTTACTTGAATAACCATATGTAACCGCAGAATCAGGAAACCGAGTCTGACTTTGCAAGAGTCTAGTATACTCTTCTCAGCTGATGGGTAAAGTATCAGATTTTGAGGTTTAAAAGTATTAGCCATAGTTGCTTTAACATCTCTCGTAGGCGGCCTAACATGAAGCTTCTGGAACTTGGATGGCATACCATCTTCTCCACAGTGATAACATTGGGTTGTACCTTGCCTATTCCACTACAAACACCTCTGCCTTTTTGGCTACCTTAATATATTTAGTTGACAAAACGAAGTGATCTGACCCAATACTGCTATTGAGGGAAGTCTCTCTAGATACACAGAGAACCCTTGAGAAGGTTTCAGTAATAGTCATATTTGTATTATCTCTCATTACATGTGATCGAATTGTTTCGAACTCTAGTCCAAGACCTCCTAAGAACATCATATTTTGTAGTTGTTTTTATTGTTGTAGCATAACTCTTTTATTGATATAGATAGTTAGAAGAGAATTCAGTTCTTCAACAAGTTTATTGAATTCACCGAAGTATTCAGACAGACTTGGAAATCTTCCCATGTTTGTTTAGCGTTCACGTTAAGTCATAGATTTTGCTCAAGTTACTGTTTCTCGAGTATATTGATGCTAAATGGTCTCATACAACCTTGGAAGTCATGCAATGAGTGACTACAGCAGAAACAAAGGTTTCCACACAGTCTCCACATCAAGCTCACAATTTGAGCATCTTCTTACTCCCATATGATATAACTTGCAGTTCCAGTGGTAGGAGGAACTTCAATAAGTCTTTTGCCCCTCTAGTTAAGTACATGAGGGCATGATTTTTCCATTGCATGTAATTGTCAATACCTCAAATTTTTTGATGTATATGACTAAGGGTGTCACTTGGCATTAGAGATATACTAATTGAAGTAATCTCACTATCCTTAGTCATCTTAGACATTGCAGTCTTCCAATTTACTGTTGATCCAGGAGCATTGTCGATATCACAAGTAAAATTACTTGAACATGGTTAAATTTCTCAAACCGTACCTACGAATATTGCTTAAGGTCATAGAGAGATTTCCGCAGATGACAAACAAGAGATTTCCCTACAGTCTTATAAGCTCCGTTCGACATGGCTGTAGCGGTCGTGAATGTGGTGGTTGTGAACCGTCATTCGTGAACGCCCGACCTCACTTAAGGAACTTCGTCCACTTTTATGTTTAAAACTAGTTTTCTTTTCTTGATGGTGGTCATAACTATTGTCATGACAAACATACATTCTATGACGGTGATGTTTTTGTCCAAATTCACCGGAGCAAAAACGCCGCACCAAACGGAGCCATAGTCAAGTGGCCACTGCATGTACACCGTCTCAGATATATCATTATGAAGGAAATAATTTATAATATCAAAGTGATGCAACTTCCATTGGCGGTCTCAAAAGTGTTTTTTGGGATGTGAATATGAGAAAGAGATTTGAAAAACTTCTTATTGATTTAGGTCAAACGACCTATTTATATAAAGATAAGCTTAGCCTAAAAGTTTAATCCAATATTTGGGACTAATGTACAAAAAATAAGCTAATTTGTTGTGGATGAGTGGGTGGTGCGGTGGTTCGCGTAAAGCCAGGGAAACCATCTCTTCAGTCTCCAAGGTATTTTGCCAGCTACCTAATTCATAGTTGCTGACTTCCCGCATGTTGTTGTGCTCTTCTAATGGCGATTATGGGTGTGCATCTAGGGTGTTATTCATTGAGGAAATGATATTACTTTGAATTTTATGAACTTATGTGTGAGGTTGTGTTACATTTGTTTATTTGATAGGGGTTGATTTTGTAGGTAAAAGCAGTGGAAGTTGCTGGATGTGATTGGATCCATGTTGATGTAATGGATGGTCGATTTGTCCCGAACATCACTATTGGACCTCTTGTTGTTGATGCCTTACGGGCAGTTACTGATCTCCCTTTGGATGTGCATCTGGTACTGTTCCCTCTTCATTCATATGGCGTTCTTTCACCCTTTTTTTAGTTGGTATGCAGCACTTTTTGCTGATTTTTCAAATTATCAGAATCATTTTTCCTCAACTCGTCAAAATCAACTTACAGATGATTGTAGAACCTGAGCAGCGAGTGCCGGATTTTGTCAAGGCAGGAGCCGACATTGTTAGTGTGCATTGTGAGCAATCTTCCACCATTCATCTGCATCGAACAATCAATCAAGTGAGCGTTACAGTGATCTTCCACCATTCATCTTGTATGTAATCTTATAACTATGCTTTGGAGTTTTTGTGGGATATATCTTATCGGGTATGTAGTAGATGTTTCATTTATTCCCCTTGATTTTGTTTGTGTAATGACAGTGCTGAAAATTGTTCAGCAATTACCATCTTCATTAATCTGCTTACGTATCAGTGCTGTTTTCGCAAAGCTCGGATAATTATGCTACTTCTATTGTTTGTGATTTAGATTAAAAGCTTGGGGGCCAAAGCTGGAGTTGTCTTGAATCCCGCAACGCCACTAATTTGTATAGAATATCTGCTTGATGGTAAGTATAACTGCTTGTTTCCTTACCCAAAAAGGTTTAATGATTGCCTTCTATGTTGCCTTCCTACCCGAGTTTCCTTCTTGCATCATTTTTATCAAATTCTCCTCTACAAATAATGTTTCTAAAACTCAGTTTAGGCTTCAAACTTCTGAAGTTTTTGTATCCGGACTTCGAAAAGTTCATAAACACTATTTTTTACTTTGTTTATTGTATCATTCTTAGCTAATTTAATCAGACATGATGTCATCTACTATAAATAGTAGGCAAAAAAATGTATTCTTTTTATAATGTCATCCTCCATTGAAAAGGTTCAATAATCTGTCATGTGAAATTCACTTGGAAGCAAAAACAAGTATTTTTTTACTGCTGATGAAAGACAGAATAAGAGGAATCAAGGTCTAATGAAAAGTTGATAGAGTTTTGATGGGGATCACATTTCACGGATGGGGATCACATTTCACGGGTGGATCAAATTGGTTAGGCGTTCTACAGGCCCTTCTTCAAGTTGTGCTTGGAACGATTAATGACATCCATTCAAAGGATAATTTCTTCACTTCGATGTTCATCTTTAGTGAATTACAGAAGATGCTCACCTTTTTAAAAGACGATAGAAAATGTAAAAATTTAAACAAATCCCAGAATAAATCTAAGACCCTAGAACAGATAAGATCACAAACATATTTCATAAGTGATAATATGTCAGGGATAGGCTACATACTCCAAAATAGTCTTATCAAATAGGGAAAAAAATTCCTTTCAACTTGTATAAATTTCATTCCTTGTAAAAACATAGAGATTAATGTACTTCTTTCACCTCTATATATTTGCCAACTAATAATAACCCTGCAAATTCGTTGATTTGTTTTCTCCTGAATTTATCTTTACATGGTTTTCATTGGGTTTTTTTCCTTTCAATTTATAAATGGATATGGTGGATTTTTTTTCACAGTAGCACTGATAGCACTTCATTCAAATGGACAGTGGTAGATTTAGTGTTGATTATGTCTGTGAATCCTGGTTTTGGTGGTCAAAGCTTTATCGAGAGCCAAGTGAAGAAAATATCAGACCTCAGAAGATTATGTGCTGAAAAGGTAATAAAAGAAATTATGAAATAATATTCTGTCAGTTGGAAGTGATGTGGTTTTGTGAATCACATGCAGGGTGTCAATCCATGGATCGAAGTGGATGGTGGAGTTGGTCCCTCAAATGCTTATAAGGTGTCTTTTCAAATTAACTTTTCATCACATTACTAGGTAGAAAGTAAAAAAAAAGAGAACGGTAGAAGATTTACTATAATGTGCATATGATGAATGCTGAATATTCCATGAAACCATAGAGATATGCATTTCTAGTGATCTCCAAGGGTTCACTTTTGGTCAGTGCGTGGAAGTGTCTAAACTTATCTCTTGTATGGCAGGTTATTGAGGCTGGAGCTAATGCTATTGTTGCAGGCTCTGCAGTCTTTGGAGCTAAGGATTATGCAGAAGGCATGTCCTTTTGAATCCTATATCTTCTTAAATACAGATTGCTAACAATTTAGAGTAACATAGTTTGGTGAACAACAGCTATATACTGAAAATATTACTTTGTGGAGTTTAGGATTGTTCTATAGATATCTGAACTAATTCCACACCCCTTTAATTCCGCAGCAATAAAAGGCATTAAGACCAGTAAAAGCCCTGAGACTGTGACTGTTTGAAGTATGAAGAAAGATGTTTCAGTTTGGTCCCATGTAGAGCTGATGAATATTATATCCATGGAAGCAAATCGTTTACCGTGTATAGAAAGTCTCCGGAATGACCATTGTGCTGGGGCTTTGTTTGGATTGATGATAAGTGAAAGAAATGTAATGAAAATATAAGCAATTTCTGGTGTTTTATGAATCAGCAGCTGGCATTCATTTGAATTTTAATTTTTTTATTATTTTCACCAATTTCTCAGCATCCAACAGACTCTTAGTAGCCATGTTTGTTTTCTACTTGCACTGTCATTCGTATGGTTTTCTACTTGCACTGTCATTCGTATGCTGCATTCAAGTGGAGACAAGAGGGTGGGCCTAGAATAAGGTTTAGGGTACCTCCAAATATTCCGCAGGGGTCGGAACTTCATGCACCGCACGCGTTATCACCTCATGCTCAGATAGCAACCGTGGCTATTTGCATATATTGCGTATAGTATTTATTATTATAAATTTAGTTGTGGGTTAATAATAATTGCATATAAAGTTCTCTTAGTTTCCATACGTGATGCACTCCGTTAGAACCTACCCTACGTCAGGTAGTTTCCATAGACAAGTGCTTCCAATCTTAGGTCCATGACCCATCCATGACATGTTTTAGCGGCACATGAACCTGAACTCTAGAAAGAAGAAAACTCTATTGGAAAGAGGAAGAAGAAGAAGAAGAAGAAGACTCTGTAAGGAAGAAGATCCTAGAATGATGGAGATATGTGGAAGCAACTACTAATATCCAGAAACTTCTAGAGCCATGTAGAGAAATCTAGTCCGCGGAATAATCTAGAGTATGGTAGATAGCTTTGATGGCATGGAGCGAGTTGTTGATTCTGTTGACAGCTAATTTGTTTGATCAAATGGGGGAGCACAGATGGTTCATTAAATATGGGTTGTTATAATGATACACTATTAGGTGTGCAGATAGGGGATGCACCAAAGACAGCATGCATGATATATTTATGGTTCAAATTAAAGCAGGCTGGTTGGCAAGACTCCAAAGCAGGGGAGCCTGAGCATGCACAAGAAGGCGAGATGAGGAGGTTTTAGTGCGGAGATGGCTTGCTACGCATGCTCAAGCTTTTTCTCTCTTTTGGTCAACCAAAGACTTAATCCACTTAAGACTGGGACTAATTTCTATTAATAAGTTTTATTAAGTTAAGAAACAAATTATATAAAGTTTAGAAAAATAGATGTATTTGTATTATTATTATTTCTTCATCTAAAAAATTAGAATTACTCCATTTCATAGGTTATTTAGGGTTTACAAATATATTTGCTACTAGAAATGAGATTTATTTCGTTTGAATTCATTCTCACAAAACATCAAAACTTTGTGATTGACTGCGGAAATTAAATGAAAAGAATAAAATTAGCGCTGATGGATTAAAAGTTGAGAATGAATTCAATAATAATAGAAGAAAAGAAGGGAGTTTTTTTTTTTTTTTACTTTGATAGATAAAACCCAGAAAACTCTCACAAACTCTCTTGAATGGAAAATGAGAATTGCTGAACATCCACTTGCAGTTACAAGGAAGAAAACATACTACAACAACAATAACAACAACAAAACATAAAAAGTGGGAGGCAAAGATATTTATGTAGAAAATGGTATTCTCCCTGCCATCCTTTGGGCTAGCCAAGGCCTTTGGGGATCAGGATCAATAAAACGGTGACTAAGAAACTGTTCAGCCTCCTCCTCATGCAGTAACTCTCTGGACCATGTCGCTCGGGTTGAGGGATTGCTTCCGGGGCCAAAGCACCTGTATGAAGTTCTGATGCGTGAAAATGCTATATATCGCGATGTGTTGAGCTCTAATTAGATAGATTAGATGCGTGCAAACTTAACCCTAACCTTATGAACCTTATGAATCCTCTAACAGAAAGAATGATTGTTTACCTGTATTCATAAAAGCAGGCGCTTCTCTCATTCTCAGGTTTATCCCAGTTGTGCCACCCAGCAGGTCTGATGCATGCATCCATCCAGGTGTATGCAAAAACAACCCTTCCGAATGGACCCCACGGCCTCCCAAGATATGCATATGCAGAACCACCATTACCAGTTATAACACACCTGCATTTGTTGATGGAGGAGACTAATCGGAAACTTAAATACATATACAGAATACATTTTCAAGCTATTGACCGCCATACCAAGTTTATGAAAGAAGAACACATTTTCAAAGTAAACAATATTAAGGGTTGAATTGAAACATGTACAGCATTTGGGGAGCTACATAGTATAACTGGCTATACATAACGAATTTCATGATACCCATTTGTTTCAAAGTAAAACCTTACTTAAAGGAGACTTATAATAGGTTATCCATCTTTTTTGTGATGAGAACTTCAATCAGGGCAGAAGTTTCATTCCAAATATTCAAGAGAAAATTACAAGGAGCCGAAGGGCAATATTTATAGGGAAATTAGGTGGCTCGTTGACGCGCGATAAGGTGAGGTCATGGCGGAAATATGCTCTCACGGAACTCTAATGAGGGAATGATAATGTAGTGTCGGGGATGAATCAAAATGATGCAATGCTCATACAATTATCCGACGAATAATTACAAAATGATAATGTAGTTCTGAATTTATTAGTAGAGTCCAAAAGCATTCACAGTAGAAAAAGTGTAGCAAAATAAATGTCGACTCTAGGAATTACTGAGTGAATGTAAGTTTATCTGATGGTAAAGCTTGCAACAATGAGAAAATTATAAATGATATGACGCAATAACCACATTCAAATAGATTCCAAGGAAACAAGTGCGGTAATACACATGTGAGTGTTAGAAAATAAATACTTGAACGAACAAAGCCCGACAAGTCGCGGGAGGTTTGGCACCAGGATTGCAATATAATATTTTACAAAACAATGAATTCACACAAGAATTTAGTACAAAGAAATTACAATCAATCAATAAACTTTCAGTGTTACTGGGTAGAAATCTCACGGAATGTGAAGTGAGTGCACAGTAACTGAAGAAGCAGAGACGGACTGATTTTGGAGCTTTGGGAAGGCGTCGGAGGGCTGGAGAACAGTTTTCAGTGGTGGATGCAATGTCTGACAAGAGAATGTTGCTGGACGTGGGAGGAGTAGTTCACACATGCAGGTGGTAGTTGGGAAATTGATTCCAAGGAAACAAGTGCGGTAATACACATGTGAGTGTTAGTAAATAAATACTTGAATGAACAAAGCCTGACAAGTCGCGGGAGGTTAGAAAATAACCACATTCAAATAGATTCCAAGGAAACAAGTGTGGTAATACACATGTGAGTGTTAGAAAATAAATACTTGAACGAACAAAGCCCGACAAGTCACGGGAGGTTTGGCACCAGGATTGCAATATAATATTTTACAAAACAATGAATTTATACAAGAATTTAGTACAAAGAAATTACAATCAATCTGTTAGAAAAGCCCATGTAATGGCTCATTCTGGAGCCCATATATTTTCTTATTTCTCTCTCTCTCTCTCTTTAGTCCCACATTGTGTATAAAGTTTTCCTCTCTCTTTCTCCCTCATATATATTTGTATTCATACTTTATATTTGATATATATAGAAAGGAATATACAAGACTCAGTTTTCGTCTTCATGGTATCAGAGCCTTCGGTCCTACGAAAGTTCACCACGGTCCGCATCTGGGCGGCTAGCATTTTGCTAACCGCAGCCCTTGCTCTCTCAAACCGCACCTGCTAACCGCTCCCTTGCTTTCTCAAACCGCAACCGCACCTGCAGTCTGCGCCTCCCGTGGATCCACCTCCTATCCTTCCTCCTCGTATGCTTTTATAGTTTCTCTCCTCTCCTCTGTGGGTCCCACCTGCTCGTCGCGGTCTCTCCTGCGCGCCGCGGTCTCTCCTGCTCGCCGCGGCCTCTTCAGCACCCTTCAGCAACATCGTGTCGAGCTCCCTCTGCCAAGCTAATCGCAATCATTCCAGCGGTCTCCTCTCATTGAGATCCTGCCGAGCTCCTTGTGGTCATGCGGCCTGCCTCTCCCTGCGGCCTCTCCTTCAGCGATCTCTCTGCGGCCTGCCTCTCCTACAAACCGCCCGCAATCTGCCTCCTGTAGACCGCCCTTGCAGACCGCTCCCTCTGCTGGTCTCCCTCGCAGACCGCTACCTCCTGCTAGCCGCGCCCTCTGCCTAGCTCTCCTCTAGTCGCAGCTCTCTCTGCCGAGCTCTCCTCTAGTCGCAGCTCTCCTCTAGCTGTGCCCTCCAGCGGTCTTCTAACTGCAGCTCCCTTTAGTCGCAGCGGTCTCCTCTGCTCTCCAACAGCCTTGCCATTCTCTCTGCAATGGGTTCCTCCAGTGATCCCTCCGTGCATCCCGATGGGCAGACCGCTACCTCTCCTGCATCCCGCCTGCTTCCCACTCATGAACTACGCGACGAGTTGAGGATCCCCACCATCTCTCTCACTGGGAAGAAGAACTTCATTGAATGGGTGCATTCCGTCCGTAGGGTGCTCCAGTCTAAAAGACTTTTGCACCATCTCACTAGGGATGCTCCTTCTACACCTCCGGATGACTGGCTACGTGACAATGGCCGAGTTCAGACTCGGCTTCTCAACTTCCATGATAGCGAACCTTACAGAATGGCCATATATCACGAGACGGCCAAGGCAATGTGGGATGAGCTCCATTTCTTATACTCCGGCAAGGACAGTCTCCAACACCTCTATGACATCATAACGGATCTTCAGACTCTTGACACTGGCGGTGATGCCGATATGATCTCATTTGTTGCTCAGGCTAAGACTCTGGCCGAAGTCTGGATCCGACATCAACCGTCTACTACGGATCTCGCTGCCCAACGTGCTCAGAAGGAAGCAGTTTGTATTGCTATGATGATGGCTCGTGTCCCACCTCATCTTCAGAGCATTCGGGCTCAGATCCTCTCGTCTGCTGCTATTCCTTCACTGTCTGATGTGTGCTCCATGCTGCTAAAGGTATCACCGCCTCCTGATACTACTGGACCTCACTCACCGACCCTCCTTCAGCATTCATCTGCACCATTACTATCACTCCCTCCTCCTGCTCGTGGGGGACGTTCAGGCTCTCAGGGACAGGGTCGTGGTGGCCGACCACGTCCTAAGTGTTCCTTCTGTGGTAGGGATGGACACCTCGAGGCGACCTGCTACCGCAAACATGGACTTCCTCGTCCAGCTGCTTCTGTTGCTGTCGACAGTCCTTCTGCCACTCGTGCTGACCTTGAAGATGTCCGCCTCCAGCTCCAGCAACTCCATGGCATGCTCAGCCGCCCGCCTACCTCCGTTGCCTCCGCCGCCTCCATCTCCAATGAAGGTATCACTTGTATCTCCACTAGTCCACGCTGGATAGTGGACTCGGGTGCTACTCATCACATCACCTCGCTGAAGTCACCTCAATACTTGAACTCTTCGCATCCTAAATATATCATCGTGGCCAATGGCGACACCGTCCCTGTCTCCGGCTCGGCTGATATTCTTCTCAATTCCTCTCTCTCTCTCTCTCCGCTCGGCTCTTCATGTCCCGGGCTCCCCGTTCAATTTACTTTCTGTCAGTCGTCTCACTACAGATTTGAATTGCTCTGTGACATTCACCTCCTCTTCATTTCTTATGCTGGATCGACGGACGCAGAGTATCATTGGTAAAGGACGACTGCAAAATGGGCTCTACCTTCTTGATACTCCCCCTACCATCCTCTCTTCCGTCTCCTCAGTTGATTGGCACCGACGTCTCAGACATGCTTCTCTTCCAATCCTCCAGAAGGCTCTTCCAGAGATTTATCTTCCTTCTTTTAGTTGTGATTCATGTATTCTGGGTAAACAACACCACTCATCATTTCTTGCTCATTGTACTCGGAGTTCTGCTCCTTTTGTTTTAGTACATTCTGATATTTGAGGCTCATATAAAATTACAAGTATTTCTGGTTATCGCTACTTTATCACGTTTATTGATGATTATTCTCGAACGACATGGCTATACTTACTTCGTGATCGCACCGAACTTCCTCGTGTGTTCCGCACGTTTGTCCTTGAGATTCGCACTCAGTTTTCTGAACCAATAAAAACCCTCCGAGCGGATAACGCTCGCGAATACACTAGCCATGAATTTGCCAACCTCTGCTCAGAATTTGGGATTATTCCTCAAACATCCTGTGCCTATACACCCCAACAAAACGGTGTTGCTGAACGCAAAAATAGACATCTTCTTGATGTTGCTCGCTCCATCATGATTCAAATGCATGTACCCAAGGCTTATTGGAACTTTGCGCTGTCAACAGCATGCTACCTCATCAACCGTCTCCCTTCCCCCGTCCTTCATAATGCTACTCCGTTCAGTCTCCTCTTCCCCTCTACTCCACCATTCTCTCTCACCCCTCGCATCTTTGGATGTAACTGCTACGTTCACTTACTTGGTCCGTCAACAGACAAGTTGGCACCACGAGCAGCTAAACACGTGTTCGTCGGTTACTCATGTACTCAGAAAGGATATGTCTGCTACTCTCCTACTACCCGCAAGGTGACAGTCTCGGTTAATGTTACCTTCCGGGAAGATCAACCTTTCTTCTTCAACCAAAACCCCCCTCTTCCACCACAATCCTTACCTAAACCTGTAATCTCAGTCACCTCTCCACCATCCCTCCTTCCTGTCCCGGCTCCCGCTCCCAACAAGCCTCCTCTTCTCCGTGTCTACACTCGTCGCCTTCCTCGCTCCGTCGCCCCAATGCAGTCGGCTTCGACCTCTAACACTCTGCAACCTGCTGATCCGGCACCGGCCTCCACCGCTCATCCCATGGCAAACTATGTATCTTTACATCGTCTGTCCCCGCCGCTACACACCTTTGCCACTTTTCTATCCTCTATTTCTATTCCTAACTCTGTGCAGGAGGCTCTCCAACATCCAGGCTGGCGGGCAGTCATGGACGACAAAATGACAGCTCTCTGGGCCAATCAGACATGGGATCTGGTTCCTCTCCCTCCAGGCCAGACTACTGTTGGTTGCAAATGGGTCTTTGTAATCAAGCATGCTCCGGATGGGACAATTGACCGTCTTAAAGCCCGACTGGTGGCTCGTGGCTTCACTCAACAACACGGTCTCGACTATGAGGAAACGTTCTCTCATGTGGCCAAGCTCAACAATGTTCGTGTCCTTCTCTTAGTGGTTGTGCATCGCCAATGGCCTCTCCATCAGCTAGATATCAAGAATGTCTTTTTAAATGGCGACCTACAAGAAACAGTATACATGCAGCAACCTCCCGGGTTTGAGATCACGGGGGAGTCACGAGTATGTCATCTTAAGAAATCCATTTATGGTCTCAAACAATCCCCCCGAGCATGGTTTGATAAGTTCAGTAAGGTTGTTCGGGGGGTTGGCTTTACTCGGAGCTCGGCAGACTTCTCTCTGTTCACTCGACATCAAACTACAAGCACGGTTCTTCTATTGGTATATGTCGATGACATCCTAATCATGCTCGGGGAACCTTCGATACATCCTAGGTTCTGTCTTTCAAACCAAAGATCTGGGGAACCTTCGATACATCCTAGGTCTTGAGATCGTGAGACGTCCTGATGGGCTTGTCCTCTCTCAACGGAAGTATTGTCTCGATCTTCTTCAGGATGCTGGCTACTCTGGATGCAAGCCAATTAACACTTCTATGGATGTCAATCACAAGCTGTGTGCACATGCCTCTGATGATGATCTTGCTCTTCCAAATCCAGAGTACTATCGACGACTTGTTGGGAAACTGATTTACCTTACAGTCACGAGACCAGATATATCCTTTGTTGTTGGGGTTGTCAGCCGATTTATGCATTCCCCTCAAATGTCCCATCTTCAAGCCGTCGAACGCATCCTAAGATATCTGAAAACAACCCTCAGTCAAGGGCTGGTATACAAAACCTCGTCCTCTACTCCAACATTGGTTGCGTATTCTGATGCAGATTATGTTGGTTCCCTGGATGATCGGCGGTCTACTAGTGGTTTTTGTACCTACTTTGGAGGTCGCCTGGTTACCTGGCGTAGTAAGAAACAAGTTGTGGTTGCTTGATCTTCAGCTGAGGCAGAATACTGTTCGATGGCATCAGTGATTTCTGAACTCACATGGCTTGAAAGTCTTCTTGCTGATCTAGGAGTAAAACTTTCCTCACCTGCTATCTTACTATGTGACAGTCAAGCTGCTATGCACATAGCTAAGAACCCGGTCTTCCACGAAAGAACAAAACACATTGAAGTGGACTGTCACTTCATCCGGGAGAAAGTTCAAATGAAGAAGATAGAATTACAGCATGTTCCGGGTACCGACCAAGTTGCTGATATTCTCACCAAGGCCCTATCAAGCACCATATTTTATCAATTCCTGTCCAAGCTGGGTGCCTACGACTTGTACGCTCCAGCTTGCGGGGGAGTGTTAGAAAAGCCCATGTAATGGCCCATTCTGGAGCTCATATATTTTCTTATTTCTCTCTCTCTCTTTAGTCTCACATTGTGTATAAGGTTTTCCTCTCTCTTTCTCCCTCCTATATATTTGTATTCATACTTTGTATTTGATATATATAGAAAGGAATATACAAGGCTCAGTTTTCGTCTTCACAATCAATGAACTTTCAATGTTACGGGGTAGAATATATTTGTATTCATACTTTGTATTTGATATATATAGAAAGGAATATACAAGGCTCAGTTTTCGTCTTCACAATCAATGAACTTTCAATGTTACGGGGTAGAAATCCCAGGGAATGTGAAGTTAGTGTACGGTGACCGAAGAAGCAGAGACGGACTGATTTTGTAGCTTTGGGAAGGCGCCGGAGGGCTGGAGAACAGTTTTCAGTGGCTGACAAGAGAATGTTGCTGGACATGGTAGGAGTAGTTCACACATGCAGGTGGTAGTTGGGGAAATTGAGTGGAGGAAAAACTGAAGGGTATAATATGGTTTTCTTTCTTTGTATAATGGGGTAAGGTGGTTATAAAAGAGTGATGGTATGGATAATGGGTAGTTAATGGAGGTTATGGTCGTTATGTGGTAGTGGCATGTGGTGGTGGTCGAAGTTATGGGGAGGGGTGGTGGTGAGGGGCCGGCCATGTGGACCAAG
Source organism: Dactylorhiza incarnata (assembly GCA_033032865.1). NCBI lineage: Eukaryota > Viridiplantae > Streptophyta > Magnoliopsida > Asparagales > Orchidaceae > Dactylorhiza > Dactylorhiza incarnata. Next base: position 1,910,724 of record JAWHQI010000383.1, read on the forward strand.
TGGTGGTGATGGTGGTTGGGAAATGTGGTGGCGGTGGTGGCCGGCAAGGAGGGTGGAGGTGGAAGGGGAGAGACGGCCAAGGAGGAGAGGAGGGGAAGGATTCAAGTTTCGCACTTAGACTCCGACTTCGGCACCAGGTGATCAAAAGAAGAATTTTCAATCAAACTTTCAATGTCTTCAAATGAAGACTTCTACATCTATATATAGACCAAGGAAAAGCCACAAACCGTCATGATTCTCTGATCACGACGGTCTCTAAAAATAAGCTAAATTAAAATAAAAAAATACATAAATATATATAAAATCCTAGATCAACGACCCGCTCAAAATGAATGGTCTCGATCAACATTGTGTGCCCAAAGTGTGAAAAAATCCCCATCGGGGTTAGAAACGCAAACAAGATCCAAGAAAAATGCCCGGGGAGGAAGTTCCATGGCTGATTTTGAGTCTGAACAACAAATCAAAGAATTTCTACACTGATTTGAGGTTTCCGGCGAGGATTTGGTGTAGTCGGCTGCTCTGGACAGGGGCTTTGAAGTGTCGGAATCAAACCCAGAAAGGGATTAGGACCTAGGTTGACAATTATGGAAGGGGTGTAAAGTTTTCAGGCAGCGTGCGGTGCCAGACAGGGAACAGTGAAGGGTACGCTTGCAGTTCCCATCAACAGGAAGGTTCCGGCCAAAAAATTGGAGAAATGAGGGCTATTGGCACACCAAGGGATTACATCTAGGCTTAGAGTGTGCCGCGGGATGAAGATGAAGGGCAGTTATGACAGCAGTTACCACCAAAGGGGCTAATTTTAGGCCATTTAAGGTAGTTTTAATGGGTTAGAGAGGTAGTTATAGGAAGTAGTGGACTGGGATGAGTGTTGGAGAAGTATTGGTCGACTGTTTGAAGGTGGGAAAGTGAATAAGGGGTTTGGCAAGTGGAGAAATGACATTCTAGTCTTCGGCACCTAGATTTCATGGAGTCTGCACAGTTGTGAGATCACAAGAACCTGAAATTCCTGTCCAAATATTACAATGCACAAAATTAGCCCCTAAAATCTTATTTATAGGATAGGATCTCTATGGACAGCTATAATTGGTTGATACTCATATACAAATAACATTCGTAAATACTAAATAAAATACATAAAAATATTTCGTCGCTGCTCTGAACACGACTATGGGCTCGGATCTTCATACGATGATCCTAACTCTTGTGCATGTAAAATCAGACAGGTTCTGATAAGGGTCGGCCTGCCTGTGAATGATGATCCTCATCACTTGTGAAGCAAGCAAAGAAAATGTAAAAAACACAAAAACTGTAAACAACACAAATAATTATATTTTCCCCTATTTGATAGGGTTAAACCTTAATTTTTTTTTAAAAACTCTCCCTTATTTGAGAGTCTGGATTTGTGCTCGGACTAGTGCAAGGTGTGATGGATGCATCGAAATCCGCTATGTTAAACACTTAAACTCCCGTGCTTCTAGCTCGGCATCGAGTTTTAGTAGTGTGCTCGAAAAGCTCAGGATCATCTTTGGCATCTTCCCATGTAGCGCCTTTGGCTCACTCGATAAATCACACTGATGTATTTTTGAACTAACAAATCCATCATGCCACTCCACTTCTAAATTCTTCAAGGATGTGAGTTCTTGCTTAAGTGTGATGGTGATTTCATTGCAAAGTTTTTGACTCCATGTGCTTTCAATACTATCTTCATATGTTTTCTAACTTGAATGGTGTACTAGGACAAACAAAGAGATTCCTTAGAAGACTAGGTATCTCCCACATTGTAATATTCAGTATCCTGCTCGGGATCATCTTTGGCATCTTCCCATGTAGCGCCTTTGGCTCACTCGATAAATCACACTGATGTATTTTTGAACTAACAAATCCATCATGCCACTCCACTCCTAAATTCTTTAAGGATGCGAGTTCTTGCTTAAGTGTGATGGTGATTTCATTGCAAAGTTTTTGACTCTATGTGCTTTCAATACTATCTTCATATGTTTTCTAACTTGAATGGTACTAGGACAAACAAAGAGATTCCTTAGAAGACTAGGTATCTCCCACATTGTAATATTCAGTATCCTGCTCGGATAAAGAAGCTTGAACCAACTTTTCTATCTAAAACAAATTTTCTTTATCCTGTAGTTCATTTCTATAGTCTCATACTAAATCAATTTCTTTATCTAGATTCTATTGTACAAAACTCAAAAAGGATTTTTCAAATGATCAATATTCAAGACAGAATCTTCCCAGACTAATTCAATACTCCAGCTTAGGTTATTTCTTGCATGGATGGAGTTACTAAACAGTGGGGGCTAATGAGGTGTCAGTTAATCAAGAGTTGGTGAGGTTGTTTAGTTTCCCTTGAGAAATGCAATATGCTCAACTAATGTCTGTCTTCAGTTATAAAATCTCTATCATCTTCACTTTCATATCTTACAAATATTATTCCATATCCTGCATGTCAGCAAGGCTGTCAATTTTCCCATAAAGGGTATAGTACTTTTCAATGGTAACATTATGTCCTCTTGCCATAGCGCTAGAGAATACTTTTATGTTTTTTGCCGGGAATAGATGAAGATGATGTCCTAAGGAAGCAAATGCGACAGCAAGGGAATTTTTACAGTGGAAGAAGATGGAAGAAGCGGTGCGAAACAACTTGTGGTAGAGCAAGTTCGGGGGCATTGGATCTCAAAGTTCACTGTGTTGCAGGAGTTCATGTGTCGCAAAATACCCTGTCAAAGCTGTTGTAGTAGAAGACAGATAAGATGTGGTGTTGTGCAGAAGAGAATACTTTTATGTTTTTTGCCGGGAATAGATGATGTCCTAAGGAAGCAAATGCGACAACAAGGGAATTTTTACAGTGGAAGAAGATGGAAGAAGCGGTGCGAAACAACTTGTGGTAGAGCAAGTTCGGGGGCATTGGATCTCAAAGTTCACTGTGTTGCGGGAGTTCATGTGTCGCAAAAATACCCTGTCAAAGCTGTTGTGGTAGAAGACAGATAAGATGTGGTGTTGTGCAGAAGAAATAGTATCACAAATCACTATGTAAAAGAAAGTCTGATATCAGAAAGGAGCGTCGAGCTGCAGTTGTCAGCAAGAGCTACGCAGTTGAAAATTTGCAATGTCAAGGAGGATGCGATTGTCGAAGGAAATTGATGAAGGAACTCAAGTTGGGACTCAGCCACTCAGCTTGTAATATTCTTACTTTGCCTTGTACATATATCATTGGAACTTAAGTTGGATCGCATGGGTTAATATTTCCCCTATAGGCCGGTTAATTGGCCCAAAATTCTCTTGATTGTGGTTAAAAAGGATGCACATAGGATCTATCAGCACATAGCTTTTTAGGAAAAGAAGCTAAGAGCAAAACTTGTGATGAAAAATTAGACGCACATAACATGATATGTTTTGGGGTTTGTTGTTTGCGGTGCATAAACAACACTTGGGCAGGAATAGTAAATATAGGCATACCTCAAAAACACATAACCTGTTGATTCTTGTGAGGATTTCCTACTCTGAGCAGTAATAAATCCTTGAGATTTGCAATTGATATGACAATGTTCGAGAAGTGCGGTGGCATTCCCAAAAATGAAATCCACACTTCCTTCAATATAACAATCTCGCAAGTAGTGTTTTCCATAATGCAAATACAAGGTATCCTACAAAACGATTGAGGGTCACATGTGAGTATAACCATCACAATACTACTAAAAATAAGCCATGAACATGCCATGACTAGTGTTTTCCATCCACACGTGAATGACCTTTGCTGCATGATCTTGAAGTCTAAAAATAGTACCAACCATGAACATGTCAAGAGAAAAAATATAACTCCTATGAGCATTGTAATCATGACAATCACCATCATGCACTATCCATTTTTTTAGAATTGATTTTATTACAGTTAATTTAATCATCTAAATGAAGGCTAAACCAAGATACCGGCTTCTCCATCGGTCTTGAATTGTTTTACATAACAATTAGTTATATGCCTCGAACCCCAACTCATATGGAGTCCAAAAGTCGCACGCTAGCATCAGAAGCTGCTACGCAGAGTTTTTTGGGTTTTCACTGCCCGATCCACGGACCGGAGTCAAGGGCATTTGGGGTTTATTTTTACTGTGTACGGAGTAATATATAAATTTTACCTATTCTAGAGTTCGAGTGATCTAACAAAAATGAAAACGCCTCAACTCTTGTAACCATCTATGTTTTTCCATATTGTGAAATGACCTGCTGCTGTCCATGAACATAGTCTATCCTCAGGTGAACCACTTAAATCCTATATTTTCTGTATTGTGCTTGCTTCTCATTTTGCTTGATTTCCTAAGAAAAACCATGCAAGCAAATAGAGAAAAGGGAGATTTTCATGTATGCATCATACCTGCCACCCAAGGAACCTACAATTATAGAATGCGCAACGATCCGCTGTCACTCTAACTGCAACAGCTTGGCCTGATCCCTATGTAAATTGAACACAAAAGAAAACTAATTTATCTTTAGAAGCTTACATTGCATTCATTCTAGAGAAAAAACAATGAGGCAACATGAACCTGAGGGGCAGAGTTCTCAAAGGTGATGTTCTCGGCAATGAGATCCTCTCCTTCAATGATGATGCTTCCACAACCAAAAGTTCCCGTGCCGATCACACGGGATGCCTGATTGATTCATTAATCGAAGTGTAAAAAGAAAGAGAACCAGCACAATCTGATGAGAGTAGGCATGAAGAAATATTGAGACTAGGCCGATATCAACAAACCTGGTGATGGATAATGGCAGTGGCAGTGTTGTTCCATGATATAACAGTGTTCTCGGGGCAGTAGGCAGCAATGGTGATGAGATTCTTGGTCTTAGGCACATACAAAGGCTCCTTGTAAAGACCAGGGGCTACCTGGATTACCGTCCTCGTGCGATTGGACAGTGGCACTGAATCAATTGCTTCCTGAACTTTGTTGTAATCTCCACTCCCATCCAAGGCCACTCTAATTACTCGAACTTGAATAGAGGACATTGTACTCTTCCCCCTACTTGCATTAGCTATTAAATAAGACTTTTATGTTGGTTTGCCTAAGGCACATACTACAGATAGAGTGCCTTATCTACCACGTTTTTATCTCGGCTATTAGCTCTAGGAACCATCTTCAATGCACGGAAGTTGATGCCAAAGGCCTCTATATTTCTCTTATCACATATACTGCCATAGTAAACAAATAAAAAGATATTGATTGACACCTGAAACAAGTAAATTAATTTACATGTCCAATTTGTTAACCGGCTACCACAACCCACGAACAAAAGGAACCAATCTAATCAATTTGTAACAATGAAACAACGAAATAGAAAGAATCATAAATCATTCACATAAAGAAAGGATAAATAGTAAATATTAGAAAAACTATGCAAAGCAAAAAAATCTAATAAAACATGATGTGAACAAAATAATGACAGCTAGCAAGTAGACAAAAAATTGTTGGAAATTCTCCCGTTAGGTGGAATTATTCATTGTGGCGTTTCGATGAGATGTACGCAAATAATTTAAGCCTATTCAGACTCCCAAGAATGTGTGGTAGTTTAGTCGCACGAATAGTCGAAACCTGTGATAGGTGGGCTAGACAAATTCGAATCTTCATGGCGCGAGCTCAGTCTCACCTTGACACGTTCCACAACAACTGGTTTCAATTTCTACGGCCCAATTGAGCTTCTGGGACAGTTTTGAAATTGGTATGGGTAGAGGGATATAAATTTAACCGTTCCTATCATATTAAAGGGGCAAAATCAGCAAGGGGAAATTGAGTCTTGGCAGCTTTTCATTGTTTTCTCTCGGTCTTCTACCCTAGCCGAAAAAGGAAGAAAAGGTGTAACGCCTACGTTTCTCTGCCGATCATCTTCCTCATCTCCAGATCGACTAAAGTCCGGGAACTTCATCGTCCTAGCCGAGGATCTTCATCTTTCGCTCGTTTCCTGCTCTAGATTGCAGCAGTGGCATTTCTCCTCCAAATTGAGAGCAAAGAGTGATTTCGGTGGTCACCTTCTTCTCCGATCCAGAACCAGGAAGCAGCATTCATTCCACGATCCAGAACCCGGTAACAGCCCTTCATTCCCCTTCTCCAATCACATCCAGGACCGACGTCGTTGTGAAGAGAAGTTAAAAGCTTCGGATCGACCTTCCTGATACCTTGAGAGGCGTGTCTTCATCCTTCAAAGTAGATCAGGCATAATACAGAGCCATAATTGATAGGCATAAACCCTGATATAAAGTCATAGGCATAATACAGAGCACACACTTGTCTTCTGATCTGTTTTCTTCATCCTTCAGAAAAGTAGTGCATTCATTTTTTTTCAATCAGATCTTCTTGTGTATATGAATATATGCACATATATTTACATGTTCTTTAACATTTATTCTGAGTTGATTGATTGTAAGATCTGTGGGCAAGTGTGTGCTCTCCTTGGATTAGTGAGTACTCTCACTGTCATCAAAGGCCGCTGGGTTTCTCCGAAGAAATTCAGGAGCACTGTTAAGAATGAGGGCCATTGCTAGACATGAAAGTGAATCCAAGAACGGTACAAAAATTTATTAATTTTCGCACTCCATTTTATTTGTGTGCTTAATTTCTGTTTTATTCAATCAATCCTGTGTTCGTATAAATATTGGTGATCCATTGACTTGTTTTGATTACACGTCTTAGGAATGATTAATTTGTTCATGTAATTGCATAACGTGTTTAGTTCTAAACAATTGCATTAAGTTGATATTTGTGACTTTTGCATAATAAATTTATTTCAAAAATAAGAAACATCAATAAATAAGAGGGAATGTTTTTTTGGAATCAACAAGTAAATGCTGCGGTTGCACCTGCGGTTCTCCTGGCTGCGGTCTTCTTCACGCCATGGTTCTTTAGGTTATCAACAATTAGAAAGCACTTCGGATCTTGGCCGGTACTTGTACCTACCAACGCCCTGATGCAGCTGCGATTATACAATTAACAAGGAGGATTAACCTCTGAAGTTACCTGCATGTAGACATTTTGCATAAAATTAGTAGTTTTCTGCTTCGAAAGATGAAGTTCAAAAGGAACTAGAGAAGGAGGAGTCGGAAGTGCGTTCTTATAAGAGAAATGGAGAGACAGCAGCTGTTTGCGTGCGTATGTTGGGGGTGAGCGATCCCTTATATAGACGAAGATTAGAGGTAGTGGAGGCGAAAAGGTCATGCGATCCCTTAATATAGTGGTTTCAGAGTTCCAGCTTTGCTTCAAGTACAGAAAATCAAATCTGGGTGATGCCATCACCTCGGTGTGGATGATCGGTGCTTGCCGGAAATTGAAAATCTGACCAAGGGGAACGAAATCCGGTTAGCGGGAGCAGTGAAAAAGGAAGGGCCGCCGCCTCTTCTTCTCTTTGGAATGATATCTTCAATTGACTGATGAGCCTATAGAGTTCAGCGGCAAGCTACCGAGAATATTGGAAAGGCCTCGAAATCGCGAGTATTTTTGTATACGCATCCAGCCATCATTTTTCCACTGATCAGAGAGTATTTTTGTGCACAATCTTCGATCCGCAAAACGTTTTTCCGCAGATAAACTCCACGGCCATCATTTTTCCGGCAGCATCTGTAATGAGGGAGATATTTGTGGTAACGCACCGTGTTAGTTTGCGAAAATGTTTGATTGTATTTGCGCATTAAAAAAAGAGAATGATCTTATTTAGATTAAAACGCAAAAATTCATTCTGACAAAATATACAGCGGTATCGGGGTCGTGCACACAAAGATAGGTGCATTATAGGCACCAAATTTTGAGTCTGTGATGAGCTATGAACGTGAAAGATAAAATTTTGTATTTAAATTTTAATGTAACTAACAAAATAATAACTGATGTGCACCCATAGATTCATAGGCATTTTCAGGGTGCGTTTAGATGAGGCTCCACTAAGGAGAAGTGGAGTTAGTGGGGTTAAAGTTATAAAAGTAGTTCAGGGCCTTCATTTCAAAACACCTTGCTTTCTGCACCTGAGAGAGCTCTGTTGAAGATTTCCTCTGAGTTCTCTTTCGGCGCTCGAAGATCTCCTTCGGGCTTTGAAGATCTCATTCGTGGACTTGGAGATTTCCTTCGCTCCGGAAGACCATCTTCCTAAGTGATTTGGGAATTCTTCGAATCCCGAAAGGCGACTAAGCGTTCTCACTTTTATTCTCACTACCGTTCTCAGAAAAAGAAATACTTAGTTTTCCGAGAGGTGACATGTCACCCACGGAGTTCCCTCTCTCTCTCTTTATCATTGTAACGAGCAGCGGCCTGTCGCACTCGAGTTCTTAATTTCTAATTGTAACCCCCCAGAAGATAGTGGAAGTTGGCCGGTACAGCTCCGGTCGCGCGGTTTTTCACCCTTTCCGGCTTTTCCACGTTAACAGTGTTGGGATATAACGCGAAAACTATCCTCAGGCGCAACCAAATAAATCAGGGTTTTCAAGAACTGAAAACCGAACACAAAGCTGCATATATAAATTATATAACTGCAAAATATATAACAAGAAATGTACCGACGTCCGTTACAGAATACACCGCGGAGAGCCGGACTCGCTCGACCCGCGGGAGAGATAATAATCTGGACTGCAATCCGCTAGCACAGCGGACGCACAAGGTTCACCGAGAACCTTCAACGTCGACGTCCGACGTTCAACCGCACCACCACCGGAGAAGCACCGTCGAGGCCAACTGCACCCGCGCACACCATCGACACCAAACCGCACTATCGGAGAGGAACTCCGTCAAGGCCACTGCACCACCGCAAGCCTTCGCCGCCACGCCCGCACCGCATCAACTCCAACCAATACGTGTCCTCCAAGATCGGCAAAGACCCTCTCCTCCAAGACCGGCGGCTATCATCTCCAAAGCCGGTGGATGCGTCGAGAGTTCTACATGAGAGGAGGGAACAAGGTGGAAGCGGTGAGGTCGGCACCAACGGCACCGTTGCCGCCGCACGGGGTCGCACCACCGGCAACCACCGGCGGCGGCGTGAGCCCAGGAGGGGCGGACTCCTTCTACCCGGCGGCTTCTCCTCTTCTACAGGTTCGGCTGTCTTTCTTCTCCAACTCCACGTGAACAGGATTCTCCTCCACCAAATAATTAATGGCAGTTTTCCCTACTACTCCACGTGAATGCTTCAGGCGGTTATATAATTATATATATAAATTCATCCCCTAAACCGTGGCTAACATAATAGGCAAGCTAGAGAGAGATCTCTCTAAAATTAATGCCATTATATATTTCTATATATTGGAGATCCGTGGCTCTCACCATCTACCAATAGGTGGCAGCCACAAATTAGCGCCATTAATAGGCTGGGTATTCCATGCATGGAATTTCCATATGTGGCGTTTCCAAGTTTAGATCCGAACCAAAAATAACAATCACCACCTTGGTTCGGGATCCGGATCCACCACCTGCACGAAGCATCAACTGCACCAAGCAACTCTGCACGTAGCACCACCTCAGTCTGAGGCATCAGCCGACCTGCTCCAGTCGACTCATCTCTGCTCTGGCTCAACCCGTGAATGTCGTCGCAACCTGATCGTAGAAACTGACTCGCAAACCCCGAGTCCCAGAAGGACGATCCTCTGCACCACCACGACAATCCACCATGTCGTCCACAGCAATCATGGGTGCACCACCACACATCATGGTCCCCATCAGCCGGTACAAAGTGCCGCACTGCACAGCTCTCCTGAGCATGGTACGCCCTCACTCCACCATCAGGACTCCTCCTCAGGCCACCCAACCGTAGCCACCTGAATCCAATTTGCTCCAAAACATCTAGTTGTCAGAGTCGCACAGACTCTCAGTGATGGTGTGGACCTCATCACTCTGCACCCTGACTCAGCTGTCACCCAGTCCGCACCCCAGCCTCGAGGCCTTTTGCACGCTGCGAACTCGCTCTCCTATGTGACTGCACTGTCTGCAATGGTAAAAATACCATACCCTCCTTCGGCCCGGATCGAGATCGTGCTCCACTCAATCCCTTGCCAAACTGCCTCACCTTACCCATCCGCTGCTGCCAAGATGTGACCGCCCTTAGGAGTAAGGCCCACTAACATCTGTCTGGATAGCACTGCGATCGTGACCTCCACCAGCTCCACCGCATCCTTCTCATACAGGAGCGTCGTCACTAAGGCCGGGTAAAAATATGTGAGCGAGGAAGGAGTGAAAAAAGGGTCTTCACGTCCTCCTCCGTCTCTGCACAAGCTGCCTCTAACTAGCACATAAACCAAATTTGAACACGTCTTGTGTTCCTCCAGATAATCACCTCCCTGTAACAAATCCGCGGTTATCATGACCATCTCATGCAGCACCACCTGTCATAGGTCAATCCCGCCACTGTCGCACTTCTTCAAAAAACTGTCCAGAAACATGTTCTTCCCTGTCATGGTTGTCCTACGGCATGACCAGGAGACCTGATTAATTCAAAGGTCGGATTTGAAAAGATGGGGAGCGGACCTAGTCGTCACCCACCGTAGTCAAACCTTTCCTCGAATGTCCAATCAATCGCCTACGAACCTGGCTCTGATACCACTTGTTGGGATATAACGCGAAAACTATCCCCAGGCGCAACCAAATAAATCAGGGTTTTCAAGAACTGAAAACCGAACACAAAGCTGCATATATAAATCATATAACTGCAAAATATATAACAAGAAATGTACCGACGTCCGTTACAGAATACACCGCGGAGAGCCGGACTCGCTCGACCCGCGGGAGAGATAATAATCTGGACTGCAATCCGCTAGCACAGCGGACGAACAAGGTTCACCGAGAACCTTCAACGTCGACGTCCGACGTTCAACCGCACCACCACCGGAGAAGCACCGTCGAGGCCAACTGCACTCGCGCACGCCATCGACACCAAACCGCACTATCGGAGAGGAACTCTGTCAAGGCCACTGCACCACCGCAAGCCTTCGCCGCCACGCCCGCACCGCATCAACTCCAACCAATACGCGTCCTCCAAGATCGGCAAAGACCCTCTCCTCCAAGACCGGCGGCTATCATCTCCAAAGCCGGTGGATGCGTCGAGAGTTCTACATGAGAGGAGGGAACAAGGTGGAAGCGGTGAGGTCGGCACCAAAGGCACCGTTGCCGCCGCACGGGGTCGCACCACCGACAACCACCGGCGGCGGCGTGAGCCCAGAAGGGGCGGACTCCTTCTACCCGGCGGCTTCTCCTCTTCTACAGGTTCGGCTGTCTTTCTTCTCCAACTCCACGTGAACAGGATTCTCCTCCACCAAATAATTAATGGCAGTTTTCCCTACTAATCCACGTGAATGCTTCAGGCGGTTATATAATTATATATATATTCATCCCCTAAACCGTGGCTAACATAATAGGCAAGCTAGAGAGAGATCTCTCTAAAATTAATGTCATTATATATTTCTATATATTGGAGATCCGTGACTCTCACCATCTACTAATAGGTGGCAGCCACAAATTAGCGCCATTAATAAGCTGGGTATTCCATGCATGGAATTTCCATATGTGGCGTTTCCAAGTTTAGATCCGAACCAAAAATAACAATCACCACCTTGGTTCGGGATCCGGATCCACCACCTGCACGAAGCATCAACTGCACCAAGCAACTCTGCACGTAGCACCACCTCAGTCTGAGGCATCAGCCGACCTGCTCCAGTCGACTCATCTCTGCTCTGGCTCAACCCGTGAATGTCGTCGCAACCTGATCGTAGAAACTGACTCGCAAACCCCGAGTCCCAGAAGGACGATCCTCTGCACCACCACGACAATCCATCATGTCGTCCACAGAAATCATGGGTGCACCACCACACATCATGGTCCCCATCAGCCGGTACAAACTGCCGCACTGCACAGCTCTCCTGAGCATGGTACGCCCTCACTCCACCATCAGGACTCCTCCTCAGGCCACCCAACTGTAGCCACCTGAATCCAATTTGCTCCAAAACATCTAGCTGTCAGAGTCGCACAGACTCTCAGTGATGGTGTGGACCTCATCACTCTGCACCCTGACTCAGCTGTCACCCAGTCCGCACCCCAGCCTCGAGGCCTTTTGCACGCTGCGAACTCGCTCTCCTATGTGACTGCATTGTCTGCAATGGTAAAAATACCATACCCTCCTTCGGCCCGGATCGAGATCGTGCTCCACTCAATCCCTTGCCAAACTGCCTCACCTTACCCATCCGCTACTGCCAAGATGTGACCGCCCTTAGGAGTAAGGCCCACTAACATCTGTCTGGATAGCACTGCGATCGTGACCTCCACCAGCTCCACCGCATCCTTCTCATACAGGAGCGTCGTCACTAAGGCCGGGTAAAAATATGTGAGCGAGGAAGGAGTGAAAAAAGGGTCTTCACGTCCTCCTCCGTCTCTGCACAAGCTGCCTCTAACTAGCACATAAACCAAATTTGAACACGTCTTGTGTTCCTCCAGATAATCACCTCCTTGTAACAAATCCGCGGTTATCATGACCATCTCATGCAGCACCACCTGTCATAGGTCAATCCCGCCACTGTCGCACTTCTTCAAAAAATTGTCCAGAAACATGTTCTTCCCTGTCATGGTTGTCCTACGGCATGACCAGGAGACCTGATTAATTCAAAGGTCGGATTTGAAAAGATGGGGAGCGGACCTAGTCGTCACCCACCGTAGTCAAACCTTTTCTCGAATGTCCAATCAGTCGCCTACGAACCTGGCTCTGATACCACTTGTTGGGATATAACGCGAAAACTATCCCCAGGCGCAACCAAATAAATCAGGGTTTTCAAGAACTGAAAACCGAACACAAAGCTGCATATATAAATCATATAACTGCAAAATATATAACAAGAAATGTACCGACGTCCGTTACAGAATACACCGCGGAGAGCCGCACTCGCTCGACCCGCGGGAGAGATAATAATCTGGACTGCAATCCGCTAGCACAGCGGACGCACAAGGTTCACCGAGAACCTTCAACGTCGACGTCCGACGTTCAACCGCACCACCACCGGAGAAGCACCGTCGAGGCCAACTGCACCCGCGCACGCCATCGACACCAAACCGCACTATCGGAGAGGAACTCCGTCAAGGCCACTGCGCCACCGCAAGCCTTCGCCGCCACGCCCGCACCGCATCAACTCCAACCAATATGCGTCCTCTAAGATCGGCAAAGACCCTCTCCTCCAAGACCGGCGGCTATCATCTCCAAAGCCGGTGGATGCGTCGAGAGTTCTACATGAGAGGAGGGAACAAGGTGGAAGCGGTGAGGTCGGCACCAACGGCACCGTTGCCGTGAACAGGATTCTCCTCCACCAAATAATTAATGGCAGTTTTCCCTACTACTCCACGTGAATGCTTCAGGCGGTTATATAATTATATATATAAATTCATCCCCTAAACCGTGGCTAACATAATAGGCAAGCTAGAGAGAGAGATATCTCTCTAAAATTAATGCCATTATATATTTCTATATATTGGAGATCTGTGGCTCTCACCATCTACCAATAGGTGGCAGCCACAAATTAGCGTCATTAATAGGCTGGGTATTCCATGCATGGAATTTCCATATGTGGCGTTTCCAAGTTTAGATCCGAACCAAAAATAACAAACAGTCCTTGTGTCACTTACTAATTCACATTTTGACTGTTTGCTCACTCGGTTCGCTTCCGAGCTAAGGCGGTTTAACTTGACCGGCTACCATAGCACCCGAGCGATCCGCAACAGTTTGGCGTCGTCTATGGGAATGGTGTTCCCAAAACTCTGTGAAGACTTTCCAAAGTCAGAATTCACTTCGCAGCAATACTCGTAAATGATAGTAAAGGCCAAAAGGAGTGCCCGCACGGCCGCACCACTGAAGGATCAATCCCAAAGTGGCGCGTCGATCCAGCTCCCTCGCATTCACTCATAAACACGCCTCCCATGGAAGAAGCAGAAAATGCTCCCAAGATAACGCTGGAAGGGCGCATGCGTCAAGTGGAGGAGCATCAAACTGAGATGTTAACCCTACTAAGGAACATCGAGGTTCCTCGAGCTCCCACTCCACCTCTGGTACCAAATGCTCCGCTCCACCCAGCCCCGGACCATGCTCCGATTGAAGCAGCAGCTCGGGAGGATAATGTCCCAGAAGAACTTTCGGATGCAGCAAGCTCCGCTCATCCCGCTCGAGCACCAGAAGGCGATCACCATCACCAACGCCAATAAAGAATCGACCCTCCGCGAGCAGTAGCAAGGGCCACTCGAGAAGAAATTTGCGACGTAATAGCAAAAGAGTACGGTCAAGTTGGGCGGCGTGCAATTTTCGCTCGCCGTCCCCTGCACAACGGTTCCCCGTTAGCACCTCATGTTCTGGCTCACCCAGTTCCCCATGGCTTCAAGCTCCCCATCATAGAGACGTTCGATGGGATGGACGACCCACTGTAGCATGTCAACAATTTCACTACTATCATGAGAATCTACAACACTCCAGATCAACTCCTCTGCTAGGTGTTTCCAGCAACCTTGAAAGGACAAGCACGCACTTGGTTCCACTCCCTACAAAAAGGAGCCATAAACAGCTTCGCAAAGATAGCGCGGCGGTTTACAGATCAGTTCATCGCCAATCGCAGAATTGTGCGAGACTTATATCATATTTCAGGAATCCATCAGAACGACGGAGAAACTCTTAGGGATTTCTTTTGTCGCTTCACCACAGAGGCCAGACAAATCCCAGAGGTTGATCCCAAGCTCCTACGGGGCTTCTTTCTTGGGGGGCTCCGTCCAAGTGGTTTTTACTCAGCCTTGATGCGGGAAACTGTATCCAGCTACCCAGACCTCGTTCACCGAGTCGAGGCCCAGATTGCAGCTGATGAGGCAATTGAAGCGCACCGCCATCAGTTTGAGGGGAGTTTGAAGAGGAAGAGGGAAGAACCTCCACCGCAGCTAATTCCCAATAAGAACAATAAGCATCGCGACAACCCCAGACGAGACCGAGGATCTCGCAAGCATCAGGACTACACTCCTCTGGACACTACCAGAACTAACGTTCTTCTTGCCATCCGTGATAGCAACACACTTCGCAGGCCCGAGCCGCTTGCGCCGAACAGAGTAAACCAGTCGCAATATTGCGACTTCCATCGCGGGCATGGACACTGTACTAAAGGCTGCAATCGGTTGAAGGAGGAAATTGAGCGTCTTGTCCAGCAAGGCCTCCTCGGAAGGTTTTTACTAAACCAAGTCCCGAACCAGCCTGGACCTCAGGCTGACAATCCAGTAGAGGACAACGTCGTACCCCGCCGCGGATGAGTCAGAGGTACCGGGCAGGGGAACTTTCCCCCTAGTAGAGCGCATACATCCCGCGTTCATCTATCATCAATTTCTATTTTTTGCTTCTTCCAGTTTTTCGCTTTTAAAACAGTACTTGTGCGCATGTACCAACTGTGTATTCAAAATTACTACAGCTACTTTCTGGCTCTATTAGCGATACGAATCATCTAAAGTGAGGCTACAAAAATTAAGGCCACGATCTTCGGTACTAACACCTAGCAGCAAACTCGCCAACGTGGTGAAGAGAAGAGGCCTCTCGCGAGTGGAGGATAAGCGTCGAGTACGACAATCTTAACTAAGTCTACCCAAAACACAACCTCGCCACCGCGCTGCTTGGTCACCATGCCTTAGCGCTGCTTAGGCACCTCGCCACCGCACTGCTTGGGCACCCTGCCTCAGTGCTGCTTGGGCACCTCGCCACCGCGCTGCTTGGGCACCCTGCATCAACGCTACTTGGGCACTTAGCCACTGCGCTGCTTGGGCACCATGCCTCAGCGCTGCTTGGGCACCTCGCCACCACGCTGCTTGGGCACCCTGCATCAACGCTACTTGGGCACTTAGCCACTGCGCTGCTTGGGCACCATGCCTCAGCGCTGCTTGGGCACCTCGCCACCACGCTGCTTGGGCACCATGCCTCAGCACTGCTTGGGCACCTCGTCACCGCGCTGCTTGGGCACCATGCCTCAACGTTGTTTGGGCACCATGCCTCGGCGCTTCTTGGGCACCTCGCCACCGCATTGCTTGGGCACCATGCCTCAGCGCTGCTTGGGCACCTCGCTACCGCGCTGCTTGGGAACCATGCCTCAGCGTTGCTTGGGCACCTCGCCACCGCGCTGCTTGGGCACCATGCCTCAGCGCTGCTTGGGCACCTCGCCACCGCGCTGCTTGGGCACCATGCCTCAGCGTTGCTTGGGCACCTCGCCACCGCACTGCTTTGGCACCATACCCCAGCGCTTCTTGGGCACCTTGCCACCGCGCTGCTTGGGCACCTCGCCTCCACGATGCTTGGGCACCTCGCCACCGCGCTGCTTGTGCACCTCGCCACCGCGCTGCTTGGGCACCTCGCCACCGCGCTGCTTGGGCACCTCGCCACCGCGCTGCTTGGGTACCATGCCTCGACGCTACTTGGGTTACTCGCCACCGCGCGTTCAGACTGTCATAATAAGACTAATAACCGTAAGGGCTTATCCCTCGTACGGTCATCCTCGGCTTGAAGAATAACGTTTTTCATCGTCGACTTCGGGGCCTATTCCCCCATAGTCGTAAGGGCCTGTCCCTCGTACGGTCATCCTCGGTTTCAAAACTAACCCTCTTCACCGTC
Source organism: Dactylorhiza incarnata (assembly GCA_033032865.1). Lineage (NCBI taxonomy): Eukaryota > Viridiplantae > Streptophyta > Magnoliopsida > Asparagales > Orchidaceae > Dactylorhiza > Dactylorhiza incarnata. Next base: position 1,927,344 of record JAWHQI010000383.1, read on the forward strand.
GACTTCGGGGCCTATTCTCCCTTTAACCAAACATGCCGGAGGAAACGCCATATGGAGTATTGGAGCCACAAGACGCAAAAACGTCAACACAATGTTGTACGTATCGAGAAGAGGCTGCAGAACATGAAGTGAAAGTAACCTCGCATTCGTCCTTCGGCGACGACTCTGATCCAAGCCGCTACAATGAATATAGTAAAACCTCCAAACTCATCCACGCAGTAGTCCGGACTCCGCTGCTTGGGCACCTCGCCACCGCGCTGCTTGGGCACCATGCCTCAGCGCTGCTTGGGCACCTAGCCACCACGCTGCTTGGGCACCATGTCTCAGCGCTGCTTGGGCACCTCGCCACCACACTGCTTGGGCACCATGCCTCAGTGCTGCTTGGGCACCTCCCCACCGCGCTGCTTGGGCACCATGCCTCAGCGCTGCTTGGGCACCTTGCCACCGCACTGCTTGGGCACCATGCCTCAGCGCTGCTTGGGTACCTCGCCACTGCGTTGCTTGGGCACCATGCCTCAGCGCTGCTTGGGCACCTCGCCACCGCGCTGCTTTGGCACCTCGCCTCTGCGATGCTTGGGAACCTCGCTACTGCGCTGCTTGGGCACCTCGCCAATGCGCTGCTTGGGCACCTCGCTGTCGTGCTGCTTGGGCACCTCGCCACCGCGCTGCTTGGGCACCATGCCTCGGCGCTGCTTGGGATACTCGTCACCGCGCGTTCAGACCGTCATAATAAGACTAATAATCGTAATGGCTTATCCCTCGTACGGTCATCCTCGGTTTGAAGAATAACGTTTTTCACCGTCGACTTTGGGGCCTGTTCCCCCATAGCCGTAAGGGTCTGTCCCTCGTACGGTCATCCTCGGTTTCAAGACTAACCCTCTTCACCGTCGACTTCGGGGCCTATTCTCCCTTTAACCAAACATGCCGGAGGAAACGCCGTATGGAGTATTGGAGCCACAAGATGTAAAAACGTCAACACAATGTTGTACGTATCGAGAAGAGGCTGCAGAACATGAAGTGAAAGTAACCTCGCATTCGTCCTTCGGCAACGACTCTGATCCAAGCCGCTACAAAGAATATAGTAAAACCTCCAAACTCCTCCACGCAGTAGTCCGGACTCCGATGGTTTGAGGGCTTATGATGTGCACCCATAGATTCATAGGCACTCACGGGGTGCGTTTAGAGGAGGCTCCACTAAGGAGAAGTGGAGTTAGTGGGGTTAAAGTTCAACCTATGATCATGGGAGTGGAGGAATCAGTCGGCACGCAGCTCGCACTCCATCAGCGCCAGGCACTGTCAAAGCTGCACCCCACTACTGGGGTGCGATTAGTACCGCACCCCACTACTGGGGTGCGATTAGTACCGCACCCCACTACTAGAGTGCGGATAGCCCGCACCCTCATGATAGGGGGAGCGGCCAAGCCGCACCCCATAGTGGGTTGCGGCCAAGCCGCACCCCAAGGTGGAGTGCGGCCAAGCCACACCCCCCTTGGGTTTGCGGCCAAATTGCACCCCAAACGGGGGTGTGGCTTGGCCGCACAGCGCTCAAAGCGCTCCCGTGTGCTCGTCGCGCGCTCAGAGCTCTCTAAGCGGTTTGACACCAGTTTTAGTCTGAATATTTTTTATTCCTTTCTTTGTCAAATCTAACATGTTGTGCTCCGTTGGTATTTTGGTTGCTGAGTATGAATCTGGTTGGTTGTTTCAATCCACATTTGATGTTAACAACCTCATCCCGATTCGTCTTCCTTAACTTGGAGGAGAGTGTTATTCCACATTTGATAACACGATCTGACTTGTCTTGGACCTTCTCCTGTTGATTGGTTCCATTCCACATTTGATGAGTTCCAATTAACCCTAGAAGAATAGTAACCAGGATATCACACATAAGAACACAGATATAGCTGCGTTGTCCAGAAGTCTGAAATCGTTTCGTTTGGAAATAGTTAATAGATTCTGCGGTCTAACCTGAAATACTCTACCTATATCATCTAAGCATAATTAAAGTACTATGTTCTTATATACAGAACTAGATACATGTATATTTTCCATAGTTGAATTCATTCTGAATGACGTTCTCTGTTGGAAATTACAGGAAATGCTGCTGCAGGAGGAGCACATGCAGACTGAGATCCTGAGAAGGATGATCTGCTGGATGATGGTTTCTAGAGTATCTGTTTGATTTTCTTTCTCTGACTTAGAGCACTGTTTAGCTCTGTTTACCTGTTTTGTTTGGACTATTTTCTACTCTTTGTTAGTCATGAGACATTAGGTCTTCTGGTACCTATCTTTTTTATTGTACTTTGATTCTGATGTGATGCTGCTTAGTTTATGCTCTATGTTTATGTGTGCATACATACTCCTGCTTCTTTCAGTCCAATATGTTATAACAGGTACTTGCGGACACGGTTGTGTAATGAGTCGAACTGGTTGAACACTACACACACAAACCCTTTTCCAACGTCGGTATACCGCGGACATAGGAGGAGATTGTTAGGTTTATTATTATTAATATGTTTGCGCGTATCAGGACCGACTCGGAATGACACAACGGGTTCCGTGTCACTAGGGTTAGGCTCTACGCTGGAGATACTATATAAGATCATTCCACACTGATGAACCTTAGTGGACTATCTTGAGCGGAGCCTCAACAGGTTGGACCAACCATGGTATGGTTTGGCTAAAAGGGGGGGGAGGGGGAGGGGGCTCGAGGACTTCTATATAAGACCTACTCCCCCTCAGTGGAAGAAACCACCTCCAGGAGCTCCTCCCTGCCCTTTCCAGAACCAGCCCCACCACCCCACGCGCCCGCCGGAGCCGGAGAAAATGCTCCAAGCTCCACCGCCACCTCCACCACCCTTCCATGGCGTCTTCGTCGGAGGGCTCCCGGAGGGCCCCAAACATAATGGGATCATCTCCTTTCCTCCCTCCCTAACATTCCGACGCCTTGCATGTGAGCTCCGGCGATCGGAGCGCCGTCGCCGCCTTCCCCCTCTCCTCCGTCCGAAGCGGGAGAATGAACAGCTCCGGCGGTGGCCGGCGGCGGCAGGCCACCGGACCATCGCCGGAGGGAGCGCACGCCCCCTAGGAGTCGCCCGAGGGCGGAGCCATGGCCGGCCGGCGGACGGCCGACGGCGGAGGAGACCTGTAAGGGGGGCTGTTGGTTCAGGCGGCGGAGATGAAATTTAACATAAGTTGTAAATTTTTTATAAAATTTTATAATTTTATATTATCATTTGGTATGTGATTTTCTGGAGGGCTATATATGGCCCTAATGAAAAAGTGGTGAACATGAAATTTGTGCATAACAGTGAGGAGTACCCTCAGTAAAAATTTCAGATTTTTATGTCATGGTTTATTATTTTTAATAATTAAAATACTGTAATATTTTGGGTTTTTGAATTATCATAGGGTCTTAACAGTGATGGAATATTTGGAGAAAATTAGGGAGGCTTCCTAATGCTATCGCACACCTACTATAATTATTTAGGCATTTTTGGGAAAGGTTTGCTATTTGGGGATAATGAAAATCTATGTTTTAAATTAATGGAGAAATATTCTCTTTCAAAATGTCTCCAAAAATTATGGACAGTATGAGGGTATGGTGGTGGGGATTTTTAAAGTACTCTTACTATATTTGTGAATTTATTTGACGGTCATGAGAGCCTAAATAAATTAGCAAGGACGATTTATAACTCAAAAGGCTTTGGAAAATTTAAGATAGCTCTTTATGGATGTTATCAGCCTAGGATAAATGTGGGATGATTTTCAGATATGGGCTTCTATTCTAATGATCTTAAAATGGAATAATAACTCAACGAGCTGCGATTAGAATAATGCTCGGACATTGGGAATCACCTATTCTGAGGTTTTAAGAAACTCATAATATCGTTCCTCAAGTCCGCTTAAGTCATGCTTAAAGGTTGCAATTAAAACCCAAGGTCGGACTATAACAAAAGGCAGAATTTGGATGAAGCTCCTATGAACGGAGATAGAACAGAACTTTCCTCCTATGAACGGAGATGGAACTGAAGCCTCCTATATATGGAGTGAAGGACTACTAACCCTTTTATTTTATGGAACTTTCTTTTACTCCTGTCTCGTACTAGTCTCGCTCCTTTCAGTTTCAGTACTTCAATTTCAGTCTACTGCACTTTCTTTCAGTTCTACTCCAGTTCAGTACTGGTCCAGTTCTTTCCAGTATTTTATTACAGTTCGTTTCCGTTCAGTACTTTTACAGTTCCATATTTTACTACTGCAGTTCGTTTCTGTACTTTTTCCAGTACTTAATATCTGTGGTTTATTCCAGCAGCATATTAATTTAGCGTTGGCCTGAAGATAAGGCATTCCTTCAGGGTCAACGCTAAATAGTGCCGAACTGGTCGCCGCTTGTAGAGCAGAGCGGACAGATCGATGTTTTGACTTTCCTTCTTTATTACCTATAATTTAGAGTTGATGTGAAGATGGGACATTCCTTCAGCGTCAACCCTAAATAGTGTCGAACTGGTCGCCGCTTGTAGAGCAGAGCGGACAGATCGATGTTTTGGCTTTTCCTTCTTTATTGCCTAAATTTAGAGTTGACGTAAAGATGGGGCATTCCTTCAGTGTCAACCCTAAATAGTGCTGAACTGGTCGCCGCTTGTAGAGCAGAGCGGACAGATCGATGTTTTGATTTTTCCTTCTTTATTGCCTATAATTTAGAGTTGACGTGAAGATGAGACATTCCTTCAGCGTCAACCATAAGTAGTGTCGAACTGGCCGCCGCTTGTAGAGCAGTGCGCACTGATCGATGTTTTGACTTTTCCTTCTTTATTGCCTATAATTTAGAGTTGACGTGAAGATGAGACATTCCTTCAGCGTCAACCCTAAATAGTGTCGAACTGGCCGCCGCTTGTAGAGCAGAGCAGACAGATCGATGTTTTAGCTTTTCCTTCTTTATTACCTATAATTTAGAGTTGACGTGAAGATGAGACATTCCTTCAGCGTCAACCCTAAATAGTGTCGAACTGGCTGTCGCTTGTAGAGCAGAGCGGACAGATCGATGTTTTGGCTTTTCCTTCTTTATTGCCTAAATTTAGAGTTGACGTGAAGATGAGGCATTCCTTCAGCGTCAACCCTAAATAGTGCCGAACTGGCCGCCGCTTGTAGAGCAGAGTGGACAGATCGATGTTTTGACTTTTCCTTCTTTATTGCTATAATTTAGAGTTGACGTGAAGATCGGACATTCCTTCAGCGTCAATCCTAAATAGTGTCGAACTGGCCGCCGCTTGTAGAGCAGTGCGGACAGATCGATGTTTTGACTTTTCCTTCTTTATTGCCTATAATTTAGAGTTAACGTGAAGATGGGACATTCCTTCAGCGTCAACCCTAAATAGTGCTGAACTGGCCGCCGCTTGTAGAGCAGTGCGGACAGATCGATGTTTTGGCTTTTCCTTCTTTATTGCCTATAATTTAGAGTTGACGTGAAGATGAGACATTCCTTCAGCGTCAACCCTAAAGAGTGCCGAACTGGCCGGCTGTTGAAGCCAGGAAAATCCCGGCTCCAAAATTCGGATCAATGCAGCCCAAGATTACTGATCCTGTGGTCCAGCTCCACGACTCGGATAGCTAAAAAAGGAGAGAGAAAATGACAAAGCACACCCCAGGTGCTCCAGCAGGGAGGTCCCACCACGTACCCGGAAGTTTGGGAGAAACTTCCCCTCCGCAACCAAAAGCTGGGCGAGGTACTAGACGGGCATGGATTTGGCGAGTATCCAACTTGGGGGGACCTCGACCACTTCCAAAAGTCTGCCTTTTTTAGTACCCCCTGGGGGTCTATTTATAGAGAAATCCTAGGGGGGCAGGCGAGTATACTGCCTGCTCGCGAGCTACAAGGGTAACTCGCTCGTACTCACGAGATACTCGCCCAAACTCGCCTCTGCTCGCGCCTTGCTCGCCCAGCTCGCGCCTTGCTCGCCCAGCTCGCGCCTTGCTCGCCCAGCTCGCGCCTTGCTCGCCCAGCTCGCGCCTTGCTCGTCATACTCGCCCCTTGCTCGCTCAGCTCACGCCTTGCTCCTACTGGCTGAGTTGCCTTGTGTCTTGGACTGCCGGCTTCTGTGTTGACCTTTTGACCTTGACTTCAGCCTACGTGGCTTTGAATGGGCGTACCCTCGGAGAATGAGGGTTGTACACAATCCCCGCTCTTTGCGAGTAACGTAGTTGCTCGGAAAGAATCATCCAACCCTTATTCGACGAGCTGTCTTTCTGGAGAGTATTTGGTCTATAGTCGGCATCTCGCTTCAAGATGTCGCGTAGTATTGCCGAGGAAGCTGCTGCTGACATGGCCGACCTCCTGGGCTTGCTGCTGCCTTTTCGGACGCCTGCTCGCGCAGTCGCTGAGCTTGAGGACTTCCTCGCCTCCAGAAAAGGTCGACACCTCACAGGAGCCGAGCTCAACTGCAAGCGGAAGAGAGGTCGACACTTCACAGGAGCCGAGCTCAGCTGGAAGCGGATAGAAAGTTGACACCTTCTAGGAGCCGAGCTCAACTAGAGATAGAGAAGAGTCGACATCTTCCAGGAGCGAGACTCAACTGGAGGTGGAGACGATTCGACACCCTCCAGGCCATTCGCTAGACGAGCGAGCTCAACTGGAGATGGAGAAGAGTCGACACCCTCCAGGCCATTCGCTAGACGAGCGAGCTCAACTGGAGATGGAGAAGAGTCGACACCCTCCAGGCCATTCGCTAGACGAGCGAGCTCAACTGGAGGTGGAGAAGATTCGACACCCTCCAGGCCATTCGCTAGATGAGCGAGCTCAACTAGAGATGGAGAAGAGTCAACACCCTCCAGGCCATTCGCTAGACGAGCGAGCTCAACTGGAGGTGGAGAAGATTCGACACCCTCCAGGTCATTCGCTAGATGAGCAAGCTCAACTGGAGATGGAGAAGAGTCGACACCCTCCAGGCCATTCGCTAGACGAGCGAGCTCAACTGGAGGTGGAGAAGATTCGATACCCTCCAGGCCATTCGGTAGACGAGCGAGCTCAACTGGAGATGGAGAAGAGTCGACACCCTCCAGGCCATTCGCTAGACGAGCGAGCTCAACTGGAGGTGGAGAAGATTCGACACCCTCCAGGCCATTCGCTAGACGAGCGAGCTCAACTGGAGATGGAGAAGAGTCGACACCCTCCAGGCCATTCGCTAGACGAGCGAGCTCAACTGGAGGTGGAGAAGAGTCGACACCATCCAGGCCATTCGCTAGACGAGCGAGCTCAACTGGAGGTGGAGAAGAGTCGACACCCTCCAGGCCATTCGCTAGACGAGCGAGCTCAACTGGAGATGGAGAAGAGTCGACACCCTCCAGGCCATTCGCTAGACGAGCGAGCTCAACTGGAGGTGGAGAAGATTCGACACCCTCCAAGCCATTCGCTAGACGAGCGAGCTCAACTGGAGATGGAGAAGAGTCGACACCCTCCAGGCCATTCCCTAGACGAGCGAGCTCAATTGGAAGCGTCTACAAGGTCGACACCTTCTAGGAGTCGAGCTCAACTAGAGGCGGATACAAGGTCGACACCTTCTAGGAGCCGAGCTCAACTAGAGGCGGATACAAGGTCGACACCTTCTAGGAGTCGAGCTCAACTAGAGGTGGAAAGAAGGTCGACACCTCGCAGGAGCCGAGCTCAACAGGAGGCGGATACAAGGTCGACACCTTCTAGGAGCCAAGCTCAACTAGAGGCGGATAGAAGGTCAACACCTCGCAGGAGCCGAGCTCAACTGGAGGCGGATATAAGGTCAACGCCTTCTAGGAGCCGCGTGTAACACCCCAGTTTTTGCAGTTTTTCTGAAACACATGATCGTGCGATTTTCTTGACGCACGATCGACCCGCCCGTGCGTTCTCTTCGGCTGGAGAAATGGCGTTCCGAGTTTAATCGTGCGTTCGACCGTGCGTTCGTAACCAGATCCGCAAATAGCGAAATCTGGGCGTCCGTTTAGTTTAATTTTGATCGGACGGCTGTGAGGGGTTCGTGGGAGGACCCTAAGTAGGGCTGAGGAGCTCTCCCCTCCTCATTTTCTTTCATTTGGGTTCTTGAGGGTTTGAGAGAGAGGAAGGGTTTGGAGGAGGAAGAGATCTAGTTCCCTCCATTGGTGGAGCTTCGGAGCTCCGTTCGCCGATCCGAGACCGGCAGCGCGTAGGGGACATCGAGGCGCTTCTTCTCCTCCATTTTTTGCAAGTTTCTCATGGCTAGGAGGAGATCTCAAAAGGTAATGACATTTCTCCTCCCGGTCTTTAGGATGCGTGCATGACATCCCTTGATTTTCTGCATTTTTTGGCACCGGATCCGTCGAGTGAGAGGGATCCGGGTCGCCTTGGTTCAAAAGGAACCATTAGGTTGATTGAGTCCGTCCCCGACATATTTGCACTAGAGATCCGCTCCGTTAGCAGATTAGGCATTGTGGGTGAAGCCGGATTTGCGACCGTTGGTCCGATTCGGTGATGTTGATTGACGTGCATTTTAGGGGTTTTGTTAGAAATCCGATTACGGCGAACTCGTCGTTGTGATGCCCTTGTAGCTTCGTGTGGTAACGAATGTCGGGTTTTGGGCGGGGAAATGATGTGCGGAATATGGGGCTTGTGATGCCTAGGGTTGTGCGAAGGTGCGATTGGTCTTTGTGGTCGGCTGGCTATCCCGTGAAGACTGAGATTCACGTGTGGAGAGTGTCCCGACAAGATTAGTCCATTCGGTGTTGACTGACGAGAATGTCTGTGCTACGGATGAGTCCGGTAACGGTCGCCAGGCGAGGCAGTCGGAGGACGTTGTCCCGAGTGTAAGTCCATGGCCTTGGGACGTTTTGCTTAAGCCAGAATTCTTAGCATCGGTTTTGTGTGTTGTTAGCGGCCTGAGCATGTGAGCTGTTAGACAAGCCCGATGGCATGGTGAGCCAGGCGAGGTGGGTCTCAGCGAGAGCTCTTGGCCTTGGGCTACGATGCCCTCGTGGGGAAATGATGAGTACCCTTGTGTTTGTGATGTGATGATGATGTATGATGATGTGTTAGATTCATACGCCTTAGGGTGCCTTGGGTGAAACCCGGGTTTGCATTCATTTTGCATTGGTAGGCCCCTTTTATTATCTGCTCAACATAGAAACGTGGTTGATGTTTGTGACACTCATGCATGTATTTATGTTGCTTTTCTTTATGTACATTTGCATACGAAGTGCTGACTTGCAGGGTGAAGTAGTTCCCCGGGGTCCGCTAGGACGGCCGGGAGGAGGGATGTTGTTACATCGTTTGTGGTCAGCCATAGCTGACCCTCGTTTACCGCTCTTTGTGATTTGGATGCAGGCCAGGGAACGCAGGCTGGACCGAGCTCGCTGGCCAAAAAGGCCTAAGCCTCACGAAGTGTTTACTTTTGTTTTCCTGCACTTCTACTTTATTATTTTGTTGTAACCGGCTTGCATGCCGAGGTAGTTTAGGGAAAACTATTTTTCCCACTTTTGTTGGGAGGTCTCTTTGTGTTGAATGTTGGTGTTTTGGACTTTGGTTTTGTAAGGCCTTACGGCCAGTTGGACTCCTATGTACTGTGGACAATCTCTGTGGTTTTAGTTTGTTTCCATTGTGTTATCTGAGTTTTGAGATTGGGTAGTTAATATCATCTTTTAATACTAAAGTTGTGGCGGTTATATGCTGTGGGGTCCCGGCCGGACCCATATTATATGGTCATTACAGGGGATGTGTTACATCGCGCTCAACTAGAGGTGGATAGAAGGTCGACACCTTGCAGGAGCCGAGCTCAACTGGAGGCGGATACAAGGTCGACACCTTCTAGGAGCCGAGCTCAACTAGAGGTGGAAAGAAGGTCGACACCTCGCAGGAGCCGAGCTCAACTGGAGGCTGATACAAGGTCGACACCTTCTAGGAGCCGAGCTCAACTAGAGGTGGAGAAACCCGGAGGGGGCAAATGACACTCGGGGGGTCCTTGCTCACACATAGCTACGCGCATCTGTCTGCTTGCCCCTGCATACTCGCACCTGCAGGCTCACATATACATATTCGCACCTGTATATGAAGAAGGGTCTAGAGACATGTAACCCCAAGACTTCATCTGGTATCCCTGTGCTTGATAGTGATGAAGAGATCGACACAATAGGGAATGACTGTCGGGGAGGTTCCAAAGGAGCACCTTCCAAGGGAACACACCATCCCAAGGTCTCAATCCTACTATTCTTGTTGATGCTGTTGAAGAGATCGACACAATAGGGAATGACAGTCGGGGAGGTTCCAAAGGAGCACCTTCCAAGAGAACACATCATCCCAAGGTCTCCATCCTACTGCTCTTATTGATCCTATTGAAGAGATCGACAAGTAGGGACTGACAGTCGGGGAGGTTCCAAAGTAACACACCATCCCGAGGTCTCCATCCGACTTGGGTGTTACTGAAGGATGACATCAAGTAGGGACTGACAGTCAGGGAGGTTCCAAAGGAGCACCTTCCAAGGGAACACACCATCCCAATGTCTCCATCCTACTTGGATGTTGTTGAAGGACGACGTCAAGTAGGGACTGACAGTCGGGGAGGTTCCAAAGGAGCACCTTCCAAGGGAACACACCATCCCGATGTCTCCATCCTACTTAGATGTTGCTGAAGGATGACGTCAAGTATGGACTGATAGTCGGGGAGGTTCCAAAGGAGCACCTTCCAAGGGAACACACCATCCCGAGGTCTCCATCCTACTTGGATGTTGCTGAAGGATGACGTCAAGTAGGGACTGACAGTCAGGGAGGTTCCAAAGGAGCACCTTCCAAGGGAACACACCATCCCAATGTCTCCATCCTACTTGGATGTTGTTGAAGGATGACGTCAAGTAGGGACTGACAGTCAGGGAGGTTCCAAAGGAGCACCTTCCAAGGGAACACACCATCCCAATGTCTCCATCCTACTTGGATGTTGCTGAAGGACGACGTCAAGTAGGGACTGACAGTCAGGGAGGTTCCAAAGGAGCACCTTCCAAGGGAACACACCATCCCAATGTCTCCATCCTACTTGGATGTTGCTGAAGGACGACGTCAAGTAGGGACTGACAGTCGGGGAGGTTCCAAAGGAGCACCTTCCAAGGGAACACACCATCCCGAGGTCTCCATCCTACTTGGATGTTGCTGAAGGATGACGTCAAGTAGGGACTGACAGTCGGGGAGGTTCCAAAGGAGCACCTTCCAAGGGAACAGACCATCCCGATGTCTCCATCCTACTTGGATGTTGCTGAAGGATGACGTCAAGTAGGGACTGACAGTCGGGGAGGTTCCAAAGGAGCACCTTCCAAGGGAACACACCATCCCGAGGTCTCCATCCTACTTGGATGTTGCTGAAGGATGACGTCAAGTAGGGACTGACAGTCAGGGAGGTTCCAAAGAGCACATTCCAAGGGAACACACCATCCCAATGTCTCCATCCTACTTGGATGTTGCTGAAGGACGACGTCAAGTAGGGACTGACAGTCGGGGAGGTTCCAAAGGAGCACCTTCCAAGGGAACACACCATCCCGAGGGCTCCATTCTACTTGGATGTTGCTGAAGGATGACGTCAAGTAGGGCCTGACAGTCGGGGAGGTTCCAAAGGAGCACCTTCCAAGGGAACACACCATCCCGAGGTCTCCATCCTACTTGGATGTTGTTGAAGGACGACGTCAAGTAGGGACTGACAGTCGGGGAGGTTCCAAAGGAGCACCTTCCAAGGGAACACACCATCCCGATGTCTCCATCCTACTTAGATGTTGCTGAAGGATGACGTCAAGTATGGACTGATAGTCGGGGAGGTTCCAAAGGAGCACCTTCCAAGGGAACACACCATCCCGAGGTCTCCATCCTACTTGGATGTTGCTGAAGGATGACGTCAAGTAGGGACTGACAGTCAGGGAGGTTCCAAAGGAGCACCTTCCAAGGGAACACACCATCCCAATGTCTCCATCCTACTTGGATGTTGTTGAAGGATGACGTCAAGTAGGGACTGACAGTCAGGGAGGTTCCAAAGGAGCACCTTCCAAGGGAACACACCATCCCAATGTCTCCATCCTACTTGGATGTTGCTGAAGGACGACGTCAAGTAGGGACTGACAGTCAGGGAGGTTCCAAAGGAGCACCTTCCAAGGGAACACACCATCCCAATGTCTCCATCCTACTTGGATGTTGCTGAAGGACGACGTCAAGTAGGGACTGACAGTCGGGGAGGTTCCAAAGGAGCACCTTCCAAGGGAACACACCATCCCGAGGTCTCCATCCTACTTGGATGTTGCTGAAGGATGACGTCAAGTAGGGACTGACAGTCGGGGAGGTTCCAAAGGAGCACCTTCCAAGGGAACAGACCATCCCGATGTCTCCATCCTACTTGGATGTTGCTGAAGGATGACGTCAAGTAGGGACTGACAGTCGGGGAGGTTCCAAAGGAGCACCTTCCAAGGGAACACACCATCCCGAGGTCTCCATCCTACTTGGATGTTGCTGAAGGATGACGTCAAGTAGGGACTGACAGTCAGGGAGGTTCCAAAGAGCACATTCCAAGGGAACACACCATCCCAATGTCTCCATCCTACTTGGATGTTGCTGAAGGACGACGTCAAGTAGGGACTGACAGTCGGGGAGGTTCCAAAGGAGCACCTTCCAAGGGAACACACCATCCCGAGGGCTCCATTCTACTTGGATGTTGCTGAAGGATGACGTCAAGTAGGGCCTGACAGTCGGGGAGGTTCCAAAGGAGCACCTTCCAAGGGAACACACCATCCCGAGGTCTCCATCCTACTTGGATGTTGCTGAAGGATGACGTCAAGTAGGGACTGACAATCAGGGAGGTTCCAAAGGAGCACCTTCCAAGGGAACACACCATCCCAATGTCTCCATCCTACTTGGATGTTGCTGAAGGACGACGTCAAGTAGGGACTGACAGTCGGGGAGGTTCCAAAGGAGCACCTTCTAAGGGAACACACCATCACAATGTCTCCATCCTACTTGGATATTGCTGAAGGACGACGTCAAGTAGGGACTGACAGTCGGGGAGGTTCCAAAGGAGCACCTTCCAAGGGAACACACCATCCCGAGGTCTCCATCCTACTTGGATGTTGTCGAAGGATGACGTCAAGTAGGGACTGACAGTCGGGGAGGTTCCAAAGAAACACACCATCCTGAGGCCTCCAACCTACTTGGATGCTGAATGCCGACCCAACCTGTTTCCTGTTCTCAACAATTAAACGGGGAGTTAAGCACACTTAAGCACATTAACTCACACGATTGGAGGAAATAATCGGAAACGAATTGCTTTGTTATGGGCTCTCAGCCCTCGAGGGTACACAACACCTTTATTCAAGGGTCCCCTGATTGGTTAAGTCGATCATCTCTTCATCAAATTGGGAGGTCGGCGTCCAGACTTCTTCCTGATAATCTCCCCAGTCAGATGAGAAATGCAGTCGGTGGGAACCGCGGCCAACGTGCAAGGGGGGAGCTGATCTCGGCCATCATTGCAGAGGCTTAGACTTAGGGGAACGCTCAACCGAGGCATTGTCCCATCACCCGCTCTGGGTTTTACGAGAATCAAGTCGGAGGCCAGTTTCCCAACCTGCCGTGGAGATCAACTTCACCTGCTTTCTTCTTTTCTTTTGAAAATGCTTTGCTGAAAGAGACAAAAGACTCACAATCTCCCATGTTTCAGGGAGATGAGGGATATCAACATGAAGACTATACTAGTAAGAACATAGCATCGCGGGATACCAACTAGAACACCTTATGAGTAAGACCCCTCATGGATCATAGCCGACTGAAGGAGATCATCGGGAGTATAGCATCGCGGGACATCAACTGGAATACCACAAGAGTAAGCATTCTCATGGAACATAGCCGTCGGAAGGAGATCATCGGGAGTAAGGAGCTTGCGGAATACCAAGCTTGAAGACGCCACGAGTAAACATTCTCGTGGAACATAAGTCCTTCATGAAGATCATCTCGAGTAGAAGCTCGTGGAACACCACCTTGAAGACGTCACGAGCCAGCATCCTCGTGGAATGTAAGCCCTTGATGAAGATCATCGCGAGTAGAAGCTCGCAGAACACCACCTTGAAGACGTCACGAGTCAGCATCCTCGTGGAATGTAAGCCCTTGATGAAGATCATCATGAGTAGGAGCTCGCGGAACACCACCTTGAAGACGTCACGAGTCAGCATCCTCGTGGAATGTAAGCCCTTGATGAAGATCATCGCGAGTAGGAGCTCGCGGAACACCACCTTGAAGGCGTCACGAGTCAGCATCCTCGTGGAATGTAAGCCCTTGATGAAGATCATCGCGAGTAGGAGCTCGCGGAACACCACCTTGAAGACATCACGAGTCAGCATCCTCGTGGAATGTAAGCCCTTGATGAAGATCATCGCGAGTAGGAGCTCGCAGAACACCACCTTGAAGACGTCACGAGTCAACATCCTCGTGGAATGTAAGCCCTTGATGAAGATCATCGCGAGTAGGAGCTCGCGGAACACCACCTTTGAAAACCATCGCGACTAGGAGGTCGCCGAGCATCAACTTAGAGACCTCGCGAGTAGGTTGTTGAAGCAGTCCATCGCGACTAGGACCTCGCCGAGCATCAATTTGGAGACCTCGCGAGTAGCTTATGTGCTTTCCCTTGGTGGCGAACACGTCATGAATCATCCTGCTTGTTAGTTAGACAAAAACACTCGCGGGCTTTACCAAAGCACCCGTAAGCATATAGATGTATGGAAACCACTGGCATTGAAGAAGGACGAAACTGAGTTAGGCACCAGGTTCTCACCACCTTGCGAGTAGAGAACTCACCCTCGCGAGTAGAGAACTCGCCTATGGGCGAGTAAGGATGGCGAGTAAGGAAGGATCTCGCACTATCCAGGAAGCTCGCCTCTCTTCGGAGTAAAGTTGCTGGTCTGAACTTATCTCGGGATCTCGCCTGCAGGAACTCACCTATGGCGAGTAGGGATCTCGCCAGCATGGAACTCGCCTGCATGAAGTCACCTCTGGAACTCGCCTGCATGAACTCGCCTCTGGAACTCGCCTGCATGAAGTCGCCTCTGGAACTCGCCTGCATGAAGTCGCCTCTGGAACTCGCCAACATGAACTCGCCTTCAAGAACTCGCCGGCATGAACTCGCCTCTGGACTCACCGGCATGAAGTCGCCTCTGGAACTCGCCGGCATGAACTCGCCTTCAGGATGTCGCCATCTGGAACTCGCCTAACTTGTCGAATGCTCGCGAGTTGCTACCATTGGCCTCCATCTCGCCACTTTAAGCCATGAAGCCTTCCCGCAAAAATTTCTTTCTCCGACTACGATCCACGCTCACCGCACCAAAGTGTTGAAGCCAGGAAAATCCCGGCTCCAAAATTCGGATCAATGCAGCTCGAGGTTACTGATCCTGTGGTCCAGCTCCACGGCTCGGATAGCTAAAAAAGGAGAGAGAAAATGACAAAGCACACCCCAGGTGCTCCAGCAGGGAGGTCCCACCACGTACCCGGAAGTTTGGGAGAAACTTCCCCTCCGCAACCAAAAGCTGGGCGAGGTACTAGACGGGCATGGATTTGGCGAGTATCCAACTTGGGGGGACCTCGACCACTTCCAAAAGTCTGCCTTTTCTAGTACCCCCTGTGGGTCTATTTATAGAGAAATCCTAGGGGGGGGGCAGGCGAGTATATTGCCTGCTCGCGAGTTACAAGGGCAACTCGCTCGTACTCGCGAGATACTCGCCCAAACTCGCCTCTGCTCGCGCCTTGCTCGCCCAACTCGCGCCTTGCTCGCCCAGCTCGCGCCTTGCTCGCCCAGCTCGCGCCTTGCTCGCCCAGCTCGCGCCTTGCTCGCCCCTTGCTCGCCCAGCTCGCGCCTTGCTCCTGCTGGCTGAGTTGCCTTGTGTCTTGGACTGCCGACTTCTGTGTTGACCTTTTGACCTTGACTTCAGCCTACGTGGCTCTGAATGGGCCTACCCTCGGAGAATGGGGGTTGTACACCGGCGCTTGTAGGGCAGAGCAGACAGATCGATGTTTTGACTTTCCTTCTTTATTGCCTATAATTTATAGTTGACGTGAAGACGGGACATTCCTTCAGCGTCAACCCTAAATAGCGCCGAACTGGCCGCCGATTGTAGAGCAGTGCGGACATATCGATGTTTTGGCAATAAAGAAGGAAAGTCAAAACACCAGCGATTACTTCACGAGTGTTTGCGGGGTGTCCGCTTATCTTGAGGAGTACCTTCCTGCATCTTCCTTGGAAGCCTCAGGCGGACTTTGATGCTCGTGTCTGCGCGCCGGGTGGTTTCACCGGTTGCTTGATCTGAATGTCGCGTGTTCGAACTGCTGGTACCAAAATTGCCACCAACGCTCCACGCTCAGCGTACACTCTGGGGGATTAAGAGAACGAGATCAAGAACTGCAAGTAACCGCTTACTAACCCGCATGACGAGATGAACAAAGCACAGGAAAGCGGATGCTACTAGCAGCGACGGACACCAGATTGTCCCGCAGCGGCGAATGCCTCTCTTGCTGCGGTTTTTTTTATATTCCACAAGAATCTATTACAAGCTATTACAAGAATGTAGGAAAATAGAAGACAACCGAGTGACATGAACTTGTGACCGCACCTACAACAACGTAGCTTCTGGTACCAGTTTTGTGTCCCTTCCAAGCACCCCTGACCCTCTATTTATACTAGAGGGTAGGCTGCTGCCATTGGGGAGAATTTAATGCTATATTATATGCTCCGCCACTCGAGGAAATCGAAGCGTTGATCGCGGAGGAGAAGAAAGAGGGCGCGCGGGCACGACAGGCCGTGACTGTAACGATCCAGGCCCGCCAACATGGGACCCAGTTGGATCGCCAGCACCCTCCCAGCCCAGGCCCGCCAACACGGGACCCAGCTGGCACCGGAAGGGTTCAGCCTAACCAGATGGTCTGCAGACCATGCACCCCAACCCCTCTCTGTCCCACCACAGGGCACAGTGGGTTGTTGGAGATCGCAGTCCCCCTTTGATGAGAATTGAGCCAGTTAAGCGACAGCGCATGGACTTCCCAGGAGGTCACCCATCCCAGAATTGCTCCAGCCCGAGCACGCTTAACTATGGAGTACTTTCACTTCTCATCACCAATTGAGCTGCAGGATATGACTTTTTGTAACGATCCAGACCCGCCAACATGGGACCCAGCTGGATCGCCAGCACCCTCCCAGCCCAGGCCCGCCAACACGGGACCCAGCTGACACCGGAAGGGTTCAGCCTAACCAGATGGTCTGCAGACCATGCACCCCAACCCCTCTCTGTCCCACCACATGGCACAGTGGGTTGTTGGAGACCGCAGTCCCCCTTTGATGAGAATTGAGCCAGTTAAGCGGCAGCGCGTGGACTTCCCAGGAGGTCACCCATCCCAGAATTGCTCCAGCCCGAGCACGCTTAACTATGGAGTACTTTCATTTCTCATCACCAATTGACCTGCAGCTCAATTGGTGATGAGAAGTGAAAGTACTCCATAGTTAAGCGTGCTCGGGCTGGAGCAATTCTGGGATGGGTGACCTCCTGGGAAGTCCACGCGTTGCCGCTTAACTGGCTCAATTCTCATCAAAGGAGGACTGCGGTCTCCAACAACCCACTGTGCCCTGTGGTGGGACAAAGAGGGGTTGGGGTGCATGGTCTGCAGACCATCTGGTTAGGCTGAACCCTTCCGGTGCCAGCTGGGTCCCGTGTTGGCGGGCCTGGGCTAGGAGGGTGCTGGCGATCCAGCTGGGTTCCATGTTGGCGGGCTTGGATCGTTACAGTGAACGCGTGCACCTGCTTGCCGAAATGGGCCAGACGGTTTCTGGAGAGTACCCGTTGCGACTACTCTGGGGGGCTAACACTGCTGGCTGGAGGGCGCGGGCTCTTTGGCGAACCATCATACCTGCGCTCCTGCTGAGATCCTGGAAAGAGTCCGTGAGCATTCTGGGAGTCCGACGGGCGCAATTCTCTGGGATCCGCCCGCGGACCCGCCTGGGAATCCGACGGGAACCTCTGAGACCGGCAGACGAATGCTGACCGAGGCCGCAAGATTTGGGTTAACACTAACAATAGTGGCACATAAGAACCAATGTGTCTACATTTTACTTTGATAGAGCCAGTTTTGGTGTGCCCTTAACATCGCCCAAAATAAATGTAGGGCAGAATAATCATTTCTCTTATCCAACTTCTCTCGCACTCTAATTAGTTTTTATTTCTTGATTTCGTAGGCCTTGACCAGATCCATGTCCAGCCAGTTAGAAAACTGGCTAGGTCTGGCCAATAGCTCCGGTCCCGTAATTAAATAAGGCCTACTAGACAAAACAAAAAAAGGCCCGCTAGACCTGCTCTAGTGCCATAATCACTTGCTACAAAATTTGTATGCCTAATATCTGGGTTTTTGGCACTTTGCACCCCCCAAATTACATCAGTTTGGCACTTTGTATCCAAATTTTTTAAATTTGACACTTTACACTCTCTAACTAAAAAATATTGACAATTTGCACCCTAAGACACTTTCAGGAGGGGTATTTTGGTCCATTTGGTTGCAGGTCATGGCGAATTGGTTGCAGGTTGCTAGGAATGTAGAAGCAGATCAATTTACAACAATTAGATGAGCGATATCCTTCAACGCAGGTCGCCGATGGTGATAACAGGGGAGATCGATTTGTCAGGCTTGAAAAGACACGTACATGTCGCTCTCCGGTGGTGATAGTAGGGGAGATGGACAAACGCTCTGGAGATCAATCGATTAGATGCGTGATATCCTTCAACACAGGTCACCAATGGTGATTAGCAAGAGAAATCGATTTGTCGGGCTCGACAGACGCGAACATGCCTCTCTCTGGTGGTGATAGCAAGGGAGATGGACGAACGCTCTGGAGATCAATCAATTTCCAGCAATTTGATGCGCGATATCCTTCAACGCAGGTCGCCGGAGGTGATTAGCAAGGGAGATGGACGAACGCTCTGGAGGTCAATCGATCAGATGCACAATATCCTTCAACACAGGTAGCCGGTGGTGATTAGCAAGGGAGATTGATTTGCTGGGCTCGACAAAGACACGAACCTGCCGCTCTCTTCGATGGTAGGTGCTGATAAGAAAACGGGAACAAAACCTAACTTAAATCCCAAGTTTTACTGCCGCCGGACCAAAATACCCCTCCTAAAAGTGTCTTAGGGTGTAAAGTGCCAATATTTCGTAATTGGAGGCTGTAAAATATAAGTTTAAAAATTTGAGGTGCAAAATGTCAAATAGGTGTAAGTGTAATTCGGGGATGCAAAGTACCAAAAAACAACAACAACCTCTAATAAGTAATATCTAATCTCCAAAAACCCTTTTCCATTTGAAGAGAAGCCCTTAGAAGCAGCGAAGAGAAAAGCAGAGGAGAGAAATGACTAGTCTCGAAGAAGACTGGGACTTCAGCGCCGAGGAGCTCGAACTCCTGGAACAAGATGCTATGAGAAAGATTTCAAAAAGGAAGTTAACTTCCGCTGCCTTGGACGCCTCAAGTTGCCCACCTTCCGCTTCACATCTATCGCCGCGTGCGCCCAACTCTTGGCATGCATCTCCCCCCCAAAATTCCATGGAATCTATTCATGGAAAGGTAAGGATTAGGGCATTACGGCTACTTATTTAGTTGATAAGTTCCCACAAAAATCATCTTTAGAAACATTCAGTTTAGTGCTTATGGTCAGGGATTAGGTTATTTCGGTTCCTTTGTTTTCGTGCTGTTCGTCTATTAAACCCGGTAGCACGTGTTGATTGGTTCATAATTACCATTACATTGATAAATTACTCCTTATTCGGCATTATATGTACGAGTAATATACGCTATGAAGATTTTTTGCATGGCATTTTTTGATGCGCATTGTTGCTTTTCGTTAAATTTACATTTAGCTTTTCCAGCCATATGCCTGATCAAGGATGCTTGGTTTAACACATGAACTCATTTCGAGATTAAGTTGGCTGCACATGCTAGGCATTTCATGCCGCTTACTCCTGCTGGAATCTTCTGGCTGTGTACTCCTCCTGACTACCTTAAGAAACATGCCTTTCCTAGATCCCGAGTTTTGGATGCTTGTACCATTTGCTTTGTTTTAATTTATTAATCAATATTTATTGTTATTTTGAAAACCTAATCCATGCGAGGAGTATGAGTCGGGCTGCTAGGTTGAAACACTAATGCTAGTGTTGAATTGTTAGTTCTCAACCTTTTTGAATATGAGTCAACCAACATCTCGATGAAGATCAAAGTGTTGCATGAGTTTGTATCGATATCCACGTATTGAAGCCTCTTCTAGGGGCAATCTCTGAGCCCACGATTAGAGCAGAAGGAAGACCGTTAATCTTCGTGGCAGCTCATTTGAGATCCAAAAAGGGCTCATGTGCAAAATTCGTTCACAACCTCCCATGTAAAGTTTAATGATAGGCACAAGAACATTCTTCATGGAGGTTTCAGTTAGATTCTTTTAGTTCGAGGAAGAGGAGTCCAATGCTTTTGCAAGGAGGAGAGTAGGTGAGGATTACAAAGGTGACATGATGTAATACCAACATGTTCATGATAGTCTATATTGGTTCAGAGGATGTGATCTACATGAAGACTGTGGGAGGATTGATTTCCACGACAATGTAGGTTGGTTTGGCGATGACTATGTAAGTCAATGCGTAAATTTTGAGGTGACTGGAGAGAGCGTTTCTTCATGGTCAAGACCATATTGTTGAGTGAAATCAAGGGCCATAAAACGGGCTTTGAGGCACTAACCGTCTCATCAAGATTGTACTTAACAATGAAGATCCATTTACAACCCACACAAGATTGGCCAGGAGGAAGGGGGATAAGGTCCCATCCCATGTCTGATTGGCCAAGAGGGTAGCCATTTCATCATCCATCGTGGCCTGCCACCCCAGATACTGGAGAGCCTCCTGCACAGAAGAGGTGGTGGAAATAGAAGACAAGGAAGTCACAGACCTGTGAAATTCTGGGGATAAGCGATGATAAAAGACATAGTGAGATTGGGAGTGAGCTGTAGAGAGGACGACATCGTGGGTAGGAGCCATAGTTTGTGCAACTGGACGTGGATCGTCATCAATGGGGCATAGTTATCCCAGGGCATTGTAGCGAAATTGACGACGAGTGTAGACATGGAGAGGCGAAGGAGGTGGAGAAGGAGATAGTAGTGGTTCCACAGATTGTGGAGAGTCAGTGATGTGGATGTTGGGACGCGGTATAGAAGATTTAACAGTATTAAAAGTAGATGAGTAGAAGGGTTGATCCTCGAGGAAGGTGACATCGGCAGAAGTAATAGTTTTCCGATCAGTAGGAGAATATCACACATAACTCTTCTGTGTGCGAGAGTACCCAACAAACATAAACTTGGTGTCACGTGGGGCAAGTTTGTCCACAGGAGGTCCAAGATGATGGACGAAATAAACACTTTAGAAGACATGAGAAGTCAAGGTGAAGGGAGTTTTGAAAGGAAATAAGATGAAGAATGGTGTCACAAAGTTGAGAATGGACGAGAACATGGAATTAATTAAATAGTATGCCCCTCTGCTTCACGATTTAGATCTCGGAAAGTTCAGCTTTCATTTTCGTGAGGAGAGCTTCGGTGTCGTTGCCGTCGTCCGGGTATTTCTCCTCTTTCTTTCTCGACGTCTTCTGTCAGAGTTTCCTCGACCTCCATGCTTCTCATTCGAGCTTCACAAGCATGTCATATTCCAGGTTCTGATTTATACCTTGCGCTTCCGTGTACCCACTTTTTCACCCTGCTTTCGTGCTTCACGTATTACGACATTGCCGAAGAACTAGGGCTCGCCTCCTCCTCCTTCGGCTTCTCCTTTGCCGACAAATGCATCAGAAGGACCATCACTGTCCCTCTTCATCTCCTTCCAGCTCTACGATCATGTGGCAACCTCCACCCAAAGTTCGCTTGACTACCGCATCACCTCCTACACCCAGGTTTCTTGCAGCTCTACTGCCTTTATTTTTTTCCTACGTGCTGTGTGTTCTTCTAACTTTTCATACCTGCTCGGAGTTCTAATTTTGTTCATATTTTCTTTCTATTTTTAGTTATTCCACTAATGCATCCCAACTGTTTGATGAATTGCTTAGTATTACATATGAATTGTTTAGTTGATTCCTCATTATGTATTTTACTCTTGAGCTGTACAACTTAAGCCTTCAAAGATTTTTTATTGTACAGATTATGTTTTTTTATCTTTGATGTCTAAAATTAACTTAATGCTTGCTTGGTGCCAGCTTTTTTAATGCGGAATATGAATTTATTTGTTGATGTATCCGGTCAAGTAGTTATAATGTTATTTGATTTTTTTTTTTACTTTTGAATAAACATGCTGCTATGATCATTCCATGCAAATGCTTTAAATGATAAATTCACCAGATTATACGATTATGTTTTCAAGTTACATTTCTTGGACATAGTATTACTTTCACCTTTCGATTATGTTTTCACCAGATTGTATGATTATTTCTCAGACTTTGTGGTTGGTAATTTGAATAACATAAGAAGGATCGTGCGATGGGGCCAAGAAATACCACAAAATAATTTTATGTTCTTTTCATTAGGCATATTTTGTAGAGATGGAAATTTAAAGTATTCATCCGCGAACAAATATTAACGTTCCAACATTAAGGTTATGCATGAATCTTTAGATTGAGGTTATACTTGACTCTTTAGCTTAAAACGAAAAAAACAATGACTCGAGTAAGAGCAGGGGAAGGGGATTTCATGGCAGAGAGAAGACCTTGGAGGTGGGCTTGGAGTTGAAGAGAGCAGTGAAGTCAGGTGTGGGGGAAGCGAGGGCTTCAGAAGCATGGACGAGGGATTTACGAAGCGAGGAGTCTTCAGAAGCACGCTGAGGGATTTTGAAAGAATAGGCGCGGGATTTGTATGTTTTTTGATTGGTGTTAGCATCGAACAATGAGATTTGAGAACGCCGTTAGCATAAAATAGGCATATTGTTTTCTACTTTTTTCCTCATTACTTGATGCTTACTACTGCCTTAGATTTTTTTAGGTATGACATTCACATTCAGATTCTTGAATTGGGATTTACATAATATCAAGTCGTAGTTAAGGATAGGGGCGGAGCTCCGACACGGTCGTAGTTAGGGATAGGGGCGCTGCCCGCCGAATGTCGCCGCCCCCGCCGAATGTCGCCGCCCCCGCCGAATGCCGCCGCCCCCGCCGAATGTCGCCGCCCCCGCCGAATGTCGCCGCCCCCGCCGAATGTCGCCGCCCCCGCCGAATGTCGCCGCCCCCGCCCAATGTCGCCTCCCCCGCCCAATGTGGCCTCCCCCGCCCAATGTCGCCGACCCCGCCCAATGTTCCCCCACCCCGCCGAATGTCGTTGCCCCCGCACGGGGGCCCCTTGTGCCCTGTCACTCGTATATATATACATATATATACATATATAATATATTATATATATACATATAATATATATATACATATATATATATATATATATATATATATATGATGCGCCCTGCGACGCATCGTAATGTTTTATCCAATATTTATTTACGTATTTCATTATGTACGCATTTTTATTTCCCGGCCTATCGGTTTGACCACCCGATGGGACACTAAATAAAAAGGTCCGGTATTATTTGTAGTAGGACAGTAAAGGCAAGCCTAAAATTAATTAGGAGTGCATACTTTTAAAAAATCATGGAGAAGTTTAGGAAAGAACTGAAAATTATGTATTAGGAAACCTTTAAAATGTTATTTTGGGAATATTTCAAAATCTGTGTTATAGGAAACATTTCGAATACTGAAAGAATTATTATTGGAAAGAAACTAGCTATGCCAAGTTATCAAAGCCAAAATCAGCCATACTTCCCCATAAAATCCATCGTGAAGAAGAGAAAAACAGATTCGGACAGAGCAGAGAAACGTAAATCACGTTTCTCTGCCCATTGCCGAAGCGTCCGCCTTACGTTGAAACCACTGATATTCGCGACCGGTTGTATCCAGAGGAGGAACCCCCGCAGGCCCAACCGCCAACCTCGACGACGCCGGCGCTGACTTCGCTTGATCCTTCGCCGTCGAACTTGCTGCCGGGGATCACGATTGACGGGTCGTCGTCGACTTCGGAACCACCTTTCAACGACCTGGACTGTAACACGAGCTGTCGACCTCGACAATACTCCAGCTATTGGACCCCGGCGAACTACCCCTTAGCCGGTTCGCATTCTTCCTTCGATTGAAGGCTTGGATTGGATCGCCGCCCGGTTTACGCTTGGGTAATCTCGTTTTCTCTCCTTGCATTAGTATAAATTTATGCATCTCATCTAATTAACTTTGGGCTTGCCTTTACGTTCGCACTATTTTAATACCGTTATTCATAAATTGTTGATGTAATTATGCTTGTGGTCGTGTTAATTCCGTAGAGGGTTCGAATCGTGAAACACCTGAGAGATCCACTCGTGCGAAATTAACAAACTTCTTTAAATTCAAAATGTCGAGTTGAATTCCCGCGTAAAATTCGGTTTGACCCGCTTGGCCCTTTTCAAAAGGTAAAATCGATCGCATCAAATTAATTTACTTTCTAATCCCTAATTCGGATCTACATCAATATGTGTGTGCGTATATAATACGAGGGAGGAGTGATATTAACTCCAAATCAAGATGTGAGACTAATTTGTACATGAGAGAAATTCCTAATGGGCCAAATAGTAGTCTTTTGCATTGGGCGTATTTCTATTTATTTTGCAAAAAGTATGTTTGGATTCTTGCTAGAATTTAGTAGCATTGTGCACACACATGCATAGGGGCAAACTAAAAGTTGTTAACAAAACAATGGGCAACAATAACATGATTTAATGCATTTGTGAAGAAAATCTGAAACAATGAATATTACTTTGGCACTGATTGAGTTTTCTTATAACAATGCTCTCCACTCGTTGACTAGGAAGCCGTTGTTTGACCTTGTGTATTCCAAACTCTTTTTTATTCGCAGAGTTTGCGGAGGTAAACGTTGAAGTACACTTGAGCAATAACACTCGGAAACTAGATACAATGAGTACGTTTAGAGCGGGAGAATTTATAGAAGGCAGACACATGATATAAAATAACGATGGATAAACCCTGAAAGTACAAGGTCTTTGAAACTACAACTAAAATTTTCAGATCCGTTAAGATAATGAGAAAACTAATGACACCTCTGATGTTGTTGATCTACCAAATCAATGAGGATCTCGTCAAGTTTTAACATTGATGATATATACTACCACTACTTGGATGGCGAAGAATTATACCCTCATGACCAAACAATAGAACTCGAGATCGAGTTCCCTACATGAGAGGGGTTTGATGTGGACAAAATCTGTTAGGTTTTGGTTCGGATCCTGATCCAACCCGGATCCGGATCCGTTAAGATCCATCTTATTTTTGGTCTCTGTTTGAGACCTAAGTGCCTCATGCACGTGATACCCCTCATCCAGAACCTGATCTCACAGGAAAATAGGAAGCCACCGCTCTTGTTCGTGAGAGAAGAAGCTACAAGCTTTCTCGCTGAAGTGCTGCCTACCTCATGTTCGCGACTCGCGAGAGAGGTAGGAAGCCGCCGACTCCCTGTTCGGGAGAGAAGAAATCGCAGTTACGAGGATCCCGATCTCGGAAAGGAGTGGAGCATCGTTCTTCTCGCCGCCGTTCTTCCTCACTGCCAAGCGCCACCGGTACTTTTGCCTTCGTGGTGGAAGGAGTGCTTATCTTTGGAGGAGATAACTGCTGGTCTTGGAGGTGAGGGCCGACTTGGGCTCGACTAAGTTTGGCCGTTGGAGGAGAAGTGGTGCGGGCTTGGTGTCGAAGGCGTGTGTGATTGCAGTTGACCTCGACAGTGTTCCTCTCTGGTGGTGGCAGCGGTTGGTCGTCGTTTGACGACGAAGGATCGTCTGTGAACCTTGCGCGTTCGTTGTTCAACGGATTGCAGTAAATATTTCTATTTCTCAGCGTGTGGAGGTGTTCGATTCCACATGGGGTGCTTTTCATCGGATCCTCTGTTGTTTTCTCTTGTTGTATGTACTGCGTTTATTTGTGTTATAAATTGCGTTGTTGCGCCTCATGGGGTTTGCTGAGTGCTTATTATTTATATTGCATTGTCCGTGTTCTTGTTAGCCCTGTTTTTTTGCAGTTGCGCCTGTGGGTACCGTACCCTGCTCCCAAATCATGTTAACTCGCTCAACTAGTATGTACATACGTGTTGAGATCTTCTTGCGGAGTACTCATACTACGTCCTCTCGTTGAGTACTTGTGCAAATTATCTTTTGAAACTTTATTGAGATCCCTAGAGTTCCACAATAATTTTGGAAACCCATGCCATTTATTGTTCATTTATAATTCATGATTATTTACCACTCTGCAATAAATAAGAACATTTTATATGATAATGAATTTATGATAGTTGTTTGAAACCCTAATCCCTTTGTAGAGTGTAAATATGGCGGCTGAGTCCGACAACGTAGTGTGGAGTGTGTGAATCATTTGTTATTGTTGAAAGTATTTATATTTTAGTATTGGAGTTTAGTCCCACACCGCTTATCGGTGTGTGGTGTCTTGTTGTAATCCTATATAGTTCCCCTTTGAGGATGAATAATATTGCACCAAGTATTTCCTTTTTCTATATTTCTAACATGGTATCAGAGCAGGAATTGACTCCTCCCTGAAATTTCGTCGCCCTAATTGTTGGGGACCTAATTTCTCGGTGGCTTCCTTTCTGATTTCCGGCATTTTTTTCTCACGAATCTCGTCCCTGCGCTGCTCCCGCTCCCGTCGACGGAATCGACGGCTGATTCCATCGACGAGAGCGGCTCTGGGTTCGCAATTAGTCGTTCCCTGTCTTCCTCCTTCGCTGGAATCGAGCACTCCGTTGTCGTCGACAGCGCAGTTTCCTTCTTCGTTCTCTGCTATCGTCGACGCCTGCTCCATCGGCTGCGTGCGGTCCTCTTCCGCTTCTTCTTCATCGACCCGCTGCTGTGATGCGACCAACGATGCTGTCGTCGCCTGCGTCGTCGCCCTCCTCGTCATCTGCGCTCTGCGCTATCCTCGTCAGCGTCTTCGTCGATCCCGTCTGGAAGACTTGCCGCTGGAGCTTCTTCTCCCAACCGTGGCGCTGCTGCTCTGCGGCTGCTCCTCTTCTCCGGCTACTTCTCCGGCCCTGCCGCCCTGTGCCGCTGCTGTCCTGCCGCTGCTCCTCTTCTCCGGCCTTGCCGCCCTGTGCCGCTGCTGCTATGCCATGCCCTCTCCAATTTTTTAAAGTGTCGCTGTAGTTTTTGTGTTGTGTTGTATTAGTTATTGAGTTGGTAGTGTCTTCTAGTCACGTGCTATGGACGTTGGTTTCCGTGCTGCTGCTCTTTGGGTGCCGAGCTCTTCTCTTCCTCCCTTCTCACTCGCCGCTGCTTGAGCCTCTCTGCTCGCCGCTACTTGAGCACTCTGCTCGCAGCTGCTTGAGCCTTCTGCTCGCAGCTGGCTTGTGCTTTGCTCGCTGCATCCTGGATCGTGGTCTTGCCGGCAACCGTTATCCATAGTTGTTTCTTTTATGTGTTGTTCTGATTTTCTTCGTCCGTGTCTCCATGCGAGTCTATGCCTTCATGCACGTGTTCCACGTGAGGGGGAGTGTTTGTGATACCGGCGACTCGGATGCCTCTTTCCCGACTCCTGCCTTAGTCACACACGGCCTCCAGGCATATTTCGTATGTTGTGTGTGTCTCCCCATCTTTTTCTTCTATGTTAGGTAGGTGTGGTTTGGCCTTTGTTGGTTGACCTGGTTTCAGCTCCGGGAGCATCCAGTGTGCTCATGGTCGGTTTGTGGACCAACGTCATGTGGCCTTTGCCTGGTTGAAGTATCCCCGGTGACACGCGGTTGGGCCTCGGTGGCTGTTGTTTTGTCCCACGTTGCCAACCACTATTTACCTTTTCTTTTATGTTGTGTTCAAGCTGAAGGGTTCCCCTTCAGCTTGAGGGGGAGTGTTGAAAGTATTTATATTTTAGTATTGGAGTTTAGTCCCACACCGCTTATCGGTGTGTGGTGTCTTGTTGTAATCCTATATAGTTCCCCTTTGAGGATGAATAATATTGCACTAAGTTTTTCCTTTTTCTATATTTCTAACAGTTATCAACGATCAAGCAGTTTTGTATTCGCGGCAAATTTTGATTATAGTTATTCTTGAGTCTGCGTGATTAAAATTTGCATATACTTTTGATACGACGATGATATTTACCATTTGTGTTTAACCTACGAAGCTAAAATAATTTTCAATCAATATTTTAGCACTCTAGTGGACTAGAGTACTGTTTCTGCAACATTATTGTTTGATTCTTTATTTTTTTTTTATTTCTGTGTCAACCAGTTAGAAGTTTCCCCGCTGATTCTTTTTTCCCTTTTAGTACTGTTATAAGTGCTGCATGTTTCTTATTTTGTGCCAATTTATAATCCATCTTCCAAGTTATTTTTCATAGGTTGAAGCTCCTTCCTCAGGATTGCATGACGATGTTACTAGAGGCATGTGTAAGTTTGTTTATCTGCTGACTTCTGGTAAAATCTTGAATGATATGTTTGACTCGCAGTTGTTTATGTAAACCAAATATTATCTCTTCTTTTGATCAATTTTAGCAAATAAATAATTTTCATTCTTCTTAAATTTTATTTAAAATCATAATGAGCTTCGTGCTACAGATGATTTGCCTCATCTCTCAGTTAGATTTTTTCTTCATCCTAGTGGTCTAATTGCTGCAAAATTTCCATATAATCAGGTACTATCAGGCTTCTTTTTTGGGGGTTCCTTGTTGCCATATTAAAATCTTAGTGCTCTTCTCAAGTACTTCCAATTTTATCTCAGATTTTAGTGCGGACATTTCAAAACGTGCCTAAAGCTAGCTGGCGACCTCATGAAAGGTTATTTACCTAGCATTCAAGTTCACGTGCTGACATTCATTTTTGTCTACACGAGTGTTTCATTAAGGCCCCGTTTGGGGCAGAGGTTCAGCGGTCGCGGATCCACCAACCGCTCCACCGCAGCCATGTGTCCGCAACCGAAAACCGTGGGAAGTCCGCTGCTTTTCGTGGTTTTCCATATGGGCGCGGATGCTCCGTCAAACGAGTGCCATTCTGCGTCGGCGTTCCGCCCCATCCGCACCGAAACCTCCGCCCCAAACCGGTCTAACTCTAAACACCGACTTATATTTGCACTAAGAATTATACTTTACAGGCTTTGGATCTTCCCTTTTTCATCTTTGAAGATGACTGAAGAGCTTCTTAGTGGAATTAGTGGTGCAAAAGTTGAGGTAAGTTGTAATATATTGTTTGATACACTGCTTAGATTGTAAATGTTGTTTCTATTTATCAATTCGATCATGATAAATTAGCTAGAGGCAAGATTAGTCTTGCTCATGTTCTTCTTTGGTCTACTACTCTACTTAGTCACGCTGGGATTAGATTCAAGTTAACCATAAAAGGCAATCAACTAGTAAAGATAACCACTAAGACCAAATATTACCACTCATCTCAAAAAAGTATATAGTCAAGGAGTCTATCTGAGACCATGGCTCCCCGCCTATGGTGGTACCCCCTTGGTGAAGATCTCGGCGGTGCAGACCTTAAAGAGGACAACTCGACAGACGCATTGCAAGATCTTGGCTAAATAACATATTCTTAAACGCTCGGTGCAGAGCGGCAGACCTCAGCTACCACCAAACGTATCTAAAAGTATGGTTGAAATGCTCAGTTACCAACTAAGAAATGAAGACCTCATACAAGAATTGCTGAGCCAAGCACCACAAGTATTCTCCAGGCCATACAAGATCACCTTCTCCTTCAACAACTTGTATTTCGTCGTGGTCCTTTCAATGTGTTTGACATGGATGTGTCATTTCATTTTAGGGTGACCTTTGCAATTCAACCATGACAACATTTATTGTCGAGGGGACAATATTATGCAAATAAAGAAAGGTCCAACCGTTACTTTGAAGCCACCAAAGTAATATTCATGCCAAGAGCCTCACATTCTTAGGCCCCGTTCGTTAGAGCGGAATTGGAGCATTGGAATTGAAATTCATTTGACAATTCCAATTTCGCCATTCCGCAGCCCAAAAAATTAGTGGGAATTGGAATTCAATTCAATTACAATAAGAATTGAACAAAGAGGAAACTTGCTCCCCCATTTCCGACCTCGCGAGGTCAGAAGTCACGATTCCATCCCGTCCCCTCTTCTTCCGCGACAGACCGCGATCGACCTCCACAACATTTTTCTTCGTGCGAAGGAGAAGGAGGGTTGCAAAGCTCGGGCCGTCACCTCCCAAAGCTCAGGCCGTCACTTCAAGCCACAGACATCATCGCCAACCCCCAAAGCTTCTCATGCCGACTGCAAAGCTCAGGCCTTCGTCGCCAAGATCCCCCACCACCTCGATGAAGATCAACCACCGCCCTCTTCAGAAACTGTACAAATCCATCAATCCTCCAGTGAAGAACAAAGAAAAGGAGCTATTTGAGATAGATTCTTCTAAAGAACTGCCAAGATGGATTCTTTTAGGGGGATTCTCCTTTGCCCCAGCTGTTCATATTCTGGGATTTGATGGCCGGCAAGAAGCCACGGTGTTCGGACCCGAGGGCCCTCTTGTCATGGAATTTGGGATAATATTATGAGGCATTGCCTATATTTCATAACGGTGAGCACTGGAGCCATATACACCATCATGCTTCTGTTACGCCCCAATTGGGCACTGGATCCGAAGGCGACAACGGGCTGAACCAACTGGTTCAGCCCCCATTTTCTAATAACGGCCCTCGGGGGATGAACCCACCCGGTTCAGCCCCAATTGGGCCGGCCGGCCCCCTTGGATTGCCGACCTTGGTTCGGGTATAAATATACCCGGATCCTCTTGTGGAAGGCTTATGCAAGATTATCAAGGTAGTTCTAAACCCTAATCTCTCTAGATCTAGCTTCCTCCCTCTCTCCCAACTAGATTCGTAACAATTGGTATCAGAGGCTTCGTCTTCCCAGATTTTTTTTCGGATCCACTGCGATTCCTGCGTCGACTCCAGCGTCTCCTTCCAGATCCTATCTGCGCCGCCACCTGCTGCTCCAGGGGACGCCGCCGCCTGCTCCAGAGGCCGCCGCCTGCTCCTAGGGCTTCTGTTGCTCCAACGCTTCCAGCGTCTGGTTCCGCCGACCCCACGGCTGTTTACAGTGCCGATCGACTGTTTCCATCCCTCGACATCGTCGTGTCCGCTCCAAAAAAAAAGTCACAATCCATGGTGACTCGCAACCAGGAGGAATCTACTCGGCTAGCAACTCTTGAAGAGAACTACATCGGGCTAGCCGACTCTGTGACAGCCCTTGAAGGGAAGTTACAAGCCTCGGAAAAACGACTGGAGGGCAAATTGGATGACTGCATGGACGAAATCAAGAATATGTTGACTCAACACCTTAAGGGAAAAGGTGCTGTGAACGAAACCAATGCAGTTCCAAATCCCCCTTTGCCCGCAACTGCGAGATACGCAAACGGTGGGGGAAGGGAGAGTCATGATCGGGCCTCCAACGTCAATGGGGGCTTGGGATCGACATCGAAAGGACAGGAGGCCCACGATGACCGCCCTTCTGGCCCGAGCCAACCGAGATAGGCCGAATTGACGACTTTCCCCCTTATCGGGAGGGGCCCCAGGAGGACCGACGACTCAGAGGGGTGGGGTACCCACATCGGGATGGACTCCTTCCCATTCCAGGAGGTCCGGGACACACCGAAGGCGGCAGAGGTGGAGGCGGATGGGGGTTTAGGACGCCAGTAATGGGAAACCCCTATGGAGAGGATTGGGGATACCCAAACGTGGTCGCTGATCGACGACGACCGCATGGACACGGGCAAGAGTACGGTGTACCTGAGCAACAACTACCACGAGTTTATATGGCGCCGAAGGTTACCCGCATGAACTACCCCAAGTTCAAAGGAGGTGATGCGCTCGAATGGATCCAAAAGGCTGAGTTGTTCTACAGTTATCAGGAGATTCCAGAAGCACAGTGGGTCAAGTTAGCGTCTTTCCACCTCGACGAGGACGCATACCAGTGGACACAGTGGTTCCTTCGGGGACGGGATCACGCGCCGTGGCCCGAGTTTGTCGACAGATTCACCGCCCGATTTGGTCACTCGAGTATGAGGACGTCGAGGCTCTTCTTCAGAAATTGCGCCAGAAAGGGACGGTGATGGAGTACAGAACAGTGTTTGAGAGGTTGGCAAACAAGGTGCAGTGGGGCGAGAGGACATTAACGAGTTGTTTTATTTCCGGACTGAAGGAGGACATCAGAGATGAGGTGCATGCCTATATGCCGCGCAGTTTGACACATGCTATCAGCTTGGCCCGAATTCAAGAAGAGCGCCTCAATCGACAGAAGTTCAGGGGGGACACTAAGAGGACCGCTATACACCTTCCCGACACTAAAAAGGATGAGATGCCAGATGATTCAGGTTTACATGCTGCAGGACGATCAAATGCCAGATGTAGAAGGAGGAGACCAGGAGCACATTCTGGATACAATCGAGTACGGGGTATCGACCCTGACCATGGCAGGAGACACCACACCGCCCTCGATGACTATTGCGGGGTGGATCTGTGAGGACCGTTCTTCTGGTTTCAATTTATTCGTCGCAGTTAATGGCGTAAATGCACAAATGAGTACAAACCAACATTTATTTATTTATTTACAAAATTTATTACAAGCATGTTGAGTACTCAACCGTACTCGTTACAAAATTTACAATCATAATCTGTACAGGAGGCTACATGCCTTTCTTTACAATCTTCAATCCCTATGAAGATCTTGAGCCATACCTTCGCTAATTCTTCAGGAGGAATTCTTCGAGGAACACTTGGAGTTGCTTCATTTGCCTAAAAATTTTGAGTCAACATGGATTAGTCATAAAAATATGACTATGTGAGACAGATATTTCGTGAAACAGTGTATACATGCAAACAACGAGATTTTACCAATATGCATACATCACAGAAAAATCGAAAGTTCTATAATAGTTCGTTTTAGTTTTTCCCGTTTTGAATTTACCCATTTTTATTACATATAACATGAATGCAAACTTGAATTGGATCCCACCCCGAAGGGCGTAATTGTAGGCTCACCCCTACTGGTGAATCCCTCCGTAGATGCCTCTACTTCATCGGATTCGAAATGTGATGCACTGTTTTACCCTTTGACTTTTATCTGGCCAAATTTTCATTTACATAATTGTTTTAAATAAAAGTTCCCCTCAGATTTTATATCGCTTGAATTTCCCTTACCCACATTTCTGGTATAGCGATAAATCATTTTAATTCATATGCACAGGCAGTGTCCTTTTCAAATACAAAATAATAAATTAAGAATATTACTTGAATAACCATAATTTCAAGAAATAAAATACTCACAACTGCTTTCCTTTTATCCTTTTCTGTATTATTGCCACGATTCTCTTGGGACGCCATCCTCTTATTCCTCGGTCTTGGAAACCACTGTAACAGTATGCACTTTTATTTGGGTTGCGTCTTTTAGATTCGTGGCGTTAATGAGTTTAAAGGATTTGTATTCGCAGGCGCTTAAATCCGAGCATACAAAATAAATTCGAACATACGATTAATTTAACTACGATAAATCCCAAAATCAGCCGTCAATGGAAACGAAAAATAGCTCAAAACCAACCCCCATACCCAGGGTTCTTTCAGTCCAAAATATTGTAAAACTGAATACTCAAATTAGCCCAAAAATATACTTGAATAGTCTAACAAAATATCCCACAATACTGTCCAGAAAACAGTCCCCAATTAGCGACTATGCAGTCCATTAAAACAACCACGAAAATCAGAAAAAATCTCCAAAAATCTGCCACAAATCAGTGAGGAAAAACAGAGAAGAAAAATCAGTCCCACACTAGTGCTAAAACAGTGAGACAACCTTTCTAAAATCTGCCAAATCACTAAAAAAAACAGTCCTAATCATTATCGGAAACCAACTGAAACTTATAGTGAGAAGGAGGAAGAGTCAGCAGCTTACAATAGCAACTCAAATTAGTGGCAGCAAAGGCGCAAATCAGTGGAGCAAGGCACGAAAAACAGCTCCAGCAGAAATGCGGTACAGAAATGGCGGTAGCAGCGGCGACGCAAAATAGCGGTAGCATTTATGAAACCAGCGGCAGCAAGCAGCAGCACAGCGGCAGCAAGCAGCAGCACAGCGGCAGCAAGCAGCAGCACAGCGGCAGCAAGCAGCAGCACAGCGGCAGCAAGCAGCAACAGAGAATAAGAAAGAGGAGGGGGAGAGCAGCAGCTAAAGAGGGAGAAGTAGAGCAGCCAGAGATTTGAAAGAGATGACTGAGGGAAAACACAAGGAGGGTTATCTATTTATAGTGTTAAATAGGCGGTGAGGTTGGTGAGGAAGCATCCAACCAACGTGCCAAGTGTCAGCCAGCTAAAACACAAGCTGCCAAGTGTCCAGGCTAAAAAATACAAGCTGCCAGCAGTAGTATGAAGGCAAAAACAGCTGCCATATACATGTCTCTCAACATAAATTCAGCCACCAAATAAAATAGCTAGGTGTCATAAGGTAAAGCCACCTCACCAACCAGAAATGGCAGCCTACGTTAAACATAAAAACAGTAGGATGGCAGCCCACTTTAACAGGAGACCAGCTCAATAAAACAGCCCACTTTAAATAATTCCTGCAGCCCATAATTTTTCAGCCCAAATGACTAATGGCAGCCCGCATATTATGATAACAGCAACCCATAAATGGCAGCCCACTTTTATTTTATTCAGCCCACACCAATAATCAAACTTATGACACCTATCATAATGATATAAATAATGGCATCAAAAATAATAAAGCAACTCAACTCGTAAAAATTGAAACGAAAATAAAACGCGAAAAAGCGAAAACACAAAATCGTACTGCCTTTATTTTATCGTCATCGGGGATTTAGATAACTAAAAATAAAAATTTTGTACGTATTTGAGTTCGTCACAATTCTTCCCTCCTTAGAAGGAATTTTCGTCCTCGAAAACTTGTAGATAAGAAAAATATAACTTGAAATAAGAAAAGAAAATGGTTATTCATATATACAAAGTTTATAGATAATATATACAAAGGTGTCTCATTATCACTTAATTACGACGATAGGGTTCTAAATTGAATGCTCGAGGTTGGATCATTCGTTCTTCGGGAACTTCCGGAGGAGGAACTGGAGCAAGGATAGGGGCAACTGGAGTAGGAGCGGGTGCTGAAGCTAGGGATTCAGCTTGCATCTGATATAAGTGTTGCTGCGGAGGAGGTGGTCCGCGAGAGGTACTTTCTTTATTGCGAAGCTTTGGACACTCATTCTTCATGTGCCCTAGTTGACGACAATAGTAACAAAGCCCAAACAGACATTCACCTCGATGAATTCTTCCGCACTTTGCACATTTGGTTGCGGGCATTTGAGCTGTATGACTAATAGATGGGTCGGTTTGAAATGATTTAGTTTCTTTCCCTTGCACTTCAGACTGACTTGGAGTTTCTGTTACTTTTCGTTTTCCCATATCCCTCCGCCGTTGATATTTCTCCTGATCAATTTCTACTAGTCGAGCTCGCTCCACCAATTTACCATACTCTAAAATATCTAATGGAACCAAGAGATTACGGATCTCGTCGTGCAGTCCTTGTTGAAACTGACGACAACGATCCTCTTCTGTAGCGACAAGGGAGTCGACATAATACGCTAATTTGGAAAACTCCGTTTCATATTGCATAACCGTCTTCGTTCCTTGGACGAGGCGAAGGAATTGATCGTGCAATACCCGCTTTTCCGATCTCGGAACAAACCAATTGGTAAACTCTTATAAGAAATTTTCCCAGGTAACAATTCCACGCCCGACATATTTCTTGGCGACTATATTATTCCACCTACGTTTTGCTGCTCCTTCTAACAAGAAAGCAGCTAATCCCACCTTCCGGTCTTCTGGACATTGCATAACTTGGAAAATTGTTTCAATTCGTAGAATTCAATCTTCGGTTGCTAAGGGAGACAAGCCTCCTTGAAAAGTTGGCGGTTTTAATTCTAGGAATTGTCTTAAATCAATATCCAACTGGCGATGGTGGGGTAAAGGTGCTACGACTACAGGGGGAACTTCGCGAGGTGGATGCATTGGGTTTGGAATAGGATTAGGATCTACTTGTGGAATTGATGATCCTAAAACGGCTAATGTCGGGAATACCATCTTTAGGGCTTCGGCTATAGTAAAGACCAAGTTGGATGGACGATGCTGATGTCCATTGCCGCTTTCCACAGACACTGTATCTTGCTGTCTTTCGGGATCTTCACGTGGTTCTCTTAAGCGTCTACTGGAATATACGTGATAGGGTTCCTAAGAAAAATTTAATTAGCTATACTAATACTATATGACTTTGATTATTTGTTTGTTCGTACTCACTACGACCGAATATCTTGAAACCCGATCCCTCTGATACCAAATTGTGAGGACCGTTCTTCTGGTTTCAATTTATTCGTCGCAGTTAATGGCATAAACGCACAAATGAGTACAAACCAACATTTATTTATTTACAAAATTTATTACAAGCATGTTGAGTACTCAACCGTACTCGTTACAAAATTTACAATCATAATCTGTACAGGAGGCTACATGCCTTTCTTTACAATCTTCAATCCCTATGAAGATTTTGAGCCATACCTTCGCTAATTCTTCAGGAGGAATTCTTCGAGGAACACTTGGAGTTGCTTCATTTGCCTAAAAATTTTGAGTCAACATGGATTAGTCATAAAAATATGACTATGTGAGACAGATATTTCGTGAAACAGTGTATACATGCAAACAACGGGATTTTACCAATATGCATACATCACAGAAAAATCGAAAGTTCTATAATACTTCGTTTTAGTTTTTCCCGTTTTGAATTTACCCCTTTTTATTACATATAACATGAATGCAAACTTGAATTCATATGCACAGGCAGTGTCCTTTTCAAATACAAAATAATAAATTAAGAATATTACTTGAATAACCATAATTTCAAGAAATAAAATACTCACAACTGCTTTCCTTTTATCCTTTTCTGTATTATTGCCACGATTCTCTTGGGACGCCATCCTCTTATTCCTCGGTCTTGGAAACCACTGTAACAGTATGCACTTTTATTTGGGTTGCGTCTTTTAGATTCGTGGCGTTAATGCGTTTAAAGGATTTGTATTCGCAGGCGCTTAAATCCGAGCATACAAAATAAATTCGAACATACGATTAATTTAACTACGATAAATCCCAAAATCAGCCGTCAATGGAAACGAAAAATAGCTCAAAACCAACCCCCATACCCAGGGTTCTTTCAGTCCAAAATATTGTAAAACTGAATACTCAAATTAGCCCAAAAATATACTTGAATAGTCTAACAAAATATCCCACAATACTGTCCAGAAAACAGTCCCCAATTAGCGACTATGCAGTCCATTAAAACAACCACGAAAATCAGAAAAAATCTCCAAAAATCTGCCACAAATCAGTGAGGAAAAACAGAGAAGAAAAACCAGTCCCACACTAGTGCTAAAACAGTGAGACAACCTTTCTAAAATCTGCCAAATCACTAAAAAAAACAGTCCTAATCATTATCAGAAACCAACTGAAACTTATAGTGAGAAGGAGGAAGAGGCAGCAGCTTACAGTAGCAACTCAAACTAGTGGCAGCAAAGGCGCAAA
Source organism: Dactylorhiza incarnata (assembly GCA_033032865.1). NCBI lineage: Eukaryota > Viridiplantae > Streptophyta > Magnoliopsida > Asparagales > Orchidaceae > Dactylorhiza > Dactylorhiza incarnata. The sequence continues at coordinate 1,965,072 of JAWHQI010000383.1, forward strand.
TCAGTGGAGCAAGGCACGGAAAACAGCTCCAGCAGAAATGCGGTACAGAAATGGCGGTAGCAGCGGCGGCGCAAAATAGCGATAGCAATTATGAAACCAGCGACAGCAAGCAGCAGCACAGCGGCAGCAAGCAGCAGCACAGCGGCAGCAAGCAGCAGCACAGCGGCAGCAAGCAGCAGCAGAGAATAAGAAAGAGGAGGGGGAGAGCAGCAGCTAAAGAGGGAGAAGTAGGGCAGCCAGAGATTTGAAAGAGATGACTGAGGGAAAACACAAGGAGGGCTATCTATTTATAGTGTTAAATAGGCGGTGGGGTTGGTGAGGAAGCATCCAACCAACATGCCAAGTGTCAGCCAGCTAAAACACAAGCTGCCAAGTGTCCAGGCTCAAAAATACAAGCTGCCAGCAGTAGTATGAAGGCAAAAACAGCTGCCATATACATGACTCTCAACATAAATTCAGCCACCAAATAAAATAGCTAGGTGTCATAAGGTAAAGCCACCTCACCAACCAGAAATGGCAGCCTACGTTAAACATAAAAACAGTAGGATGGCAGCCCACTTTAACAGGAGACCAGCTCAATAAAACAGCCCACTTTAAATAATTCCTGCAGCCCATAATTATTCAGCCCAAATGACTAATGGCAGCCCGCATATTATGATAACAGCAACCCATAAATGGCAGCCCACTTTTATTTTATTCAGCCCACACCAATAATCAAACTTATGGCACCCATCATAATGATATAAATAATGGCATCAAAAATAATAAAGCAACTCAACTCGTAAAAATTGAAACGAAAATAAAACGCGAAAAAGCGAAAACACAAAATCATACTGCCTTTCTTTTATCGTCATCGGGGATTTAGATAACTAAAAATAAAAATTTTGTACGTATTTGAGTTCGTCACAGGATCGGCCAACAACAGGTGTCCATTTTGATTGACAGTGGGAGTACACATAAATTCACCAGCCTGACAGTGGCACACAGGCTGGGGCACACGATCATCCAGGGCGCCTCTTCCCAGGTTGTGGTGGCAAGTGGACATGAGCTGCAGTGTGAAGGAGTGCTTCAGGACGTGGGGATCAGTGTGCAGGGCTATGCTGACAAGATGGATATCTATTTATTACCTATTCGGGGGTCCGATGTGATTCTGGGGGCCTACTGGTTGCGACAGCTGGGTAGGGTCACTCTGGATTGGGACAAGTTGACTATGGAGTTTGCTAAGGATGGGAAGGAATATTGCTTGCATGGAGTCAGAATCTCACCGGTGACAGGGGACTCTCTTTATTGTTTGGAGAGGCTGCGGGGACAAAGGGACTTGGCTTGGATCGACCTGAAGGAACAGACGGAGCCACCAGATTCCCACCTTGAGGACAAGCTGGGTCTTGAAGGGGTAGGGAATGTTACGCCCCCGGACGGATCCGAAGGCGACAACGGGGCTGAACCAACTGGTTCAGCCCCCATTTTCTAATAACGGCCCTCGGGGGCTGAACTCACCCGGTTCAGCCCCAATTGGGCCGGCCGGCCCCCTTGGCCGGCCGGCCTTGGTCCGGGTATATATATACCCGGATCCTCTTGTGGAAGGCTTATGCAAGATTATCAAGGTAGTTCTAAACCCTAATCTCTCTAGATCTAGCTTCCTCCCTCTCTCCCAACTAGATTCGTAACAGCTTCCCATATATGAGCTCTTGAAGAATCCTATTACTGTGATTTTGATCATCATCGTGTTTGTGGGAAGTTCGTCCTTCTCTCCCAAGTTCTGAGTGCAATGGTTAGTATGCATTGTATGTTTGTACAAAATTTCCTTTATGCACTATCTATTGATAGATTAAATTTCAGTTTTATGCACTATCTATTGATATATTGGCTGTGGTTAATGTAGTGGACCTCCTGGGGGTTTTAATGGCTCACGATTTGTTACTACTGTGCTGCTTTCTTATGCTTTAATCTTGATTAGGAGCTTAAATTGCAGGTTTTAGAGAATTGTTTGCTCTTTGGAAGTGGTTGATTAGTTGAATTACTTATGTTAAATTGCATGTTTATTTTATTTGTAATTCATGTCCAGATGGAAGCTATGTATGAATTGGTTGGAAAAAATGTATAGCCTTTAATTTTATGTGTTCATCTATTATTTTGTCCAGTTTCGATATGTTTTTGTGTGTGATTGTAAGGGTGTTTATTTTATCCGGTCACTGTTTTAAATTTAAAATTTCAGATCCATCCACTGAATTCTAACATGCAACCCAACAACGGAATTACTAATTCCAATTCTAGTGACAGAATTCCTGCATTTAGCCGAACAACAGAATTGGAATTGACTTCAATTCTATTTCCTACGGGTCAATTCCAATTCCTGCATCCCATTTCCTGTCAAACGAACGGAGCCTTAAAGAACTGTTCATGCCCTCCCCCTACTCTTAAGTTGGGGATGAGTTTTTTTGAAGGTGGGGAGTCAGGGATTGTGCAACTTAATGCATTAAGCATGTTCGTTTTTCCCCAGCTGTCATTGAGCTGCAAATTGTCAAATCAGGATTTTTCAATTAATTAAGATCAGGGTTCGGAAGATTTGGGAGTGGCGTGGAGGATGACAATTACATGATAAAAGTTTCCAAGTGGCAGAGTTCTCCACAAATTCAGGAGAGACTTAAAAATGGAACAATGTTATGTGTCAACCATCCTGCAGCACATAAAAATGCTAGAAAGATTATTTAACTCTCAACAGTGGAACAATCAAAATTTTGGAAACATCCATGTCATGGAAGCTGACTCTCCGCAGGCAATCCTCACTGTTGAAGAAAAACAGGGATCTTTCCATCAACCCAAGATTGAGCTTCATGAAGCCAATATAAACCACAAATTTCATTATGTCTCGAGAGGAATTATTCTGGAAGCAAAAATACAGGCATGAAATAATGAAAAGCTAGAAGTAATAGATATTTTCATGACATAACTAAGAGCATAATTAATGTTCTATATATACAATTTGTTTGTGTGAAATAGTGAATACCAAAAAAAAAGTCTTTTATTACTCTTATATTGAATGAATACAAACACATGTAAACATATTTATAGGCATGAGGAGTGACATCTTGAACTTCAAATCACAATGTGAGACTAAGCTATACAAGGTGAACAACACTCATAATAGGCAATAGAACCGGACCTTTAACATTTGGGCCCCTCACAAGTTGGAGCCTACATATCGTAGGCTCTAAGCTTGGAAACAAACTGATGATAAAGTAGCGAGGCAAAGACTTTGTGAAAATATCAGAGAGTTGGTCTGCAACGGGAATATGCCGGAGATCAATTTTGCTGAGCTGGACTTTTTCTTTGATGAAATGACATTCCACTTCAATATTCTTGGTTCGTTTATGGAAAGCATGATTTTTCGTCTATATGGATATCAACTTTACTATCGCAGTAGAGGATTGCAGGAGATGTAAAAGAAACGCCGAGATCAGCGAGAAGACTCTCCAACCAAGTAAGCTCAGAAACGATAGAAGCCATCGAACGATACTCAACTTCGATATATGAGCGGGCCACAACCGCTTGTTTCTTGCGCCGCCAAGTTACCAAATGACCTCCAAAATATGTGTAGTACCCACTTATAGATCGACGATCATCAATGTAACCTGCATAGTCCTTATCAAAGTAGGCAATCAGTGAGAGAGAAGATGAAGACTTATACACAAGACCTTGACCTGGAGCATTCTTTAGATACCGAAAGATTCACTCAACAACTTGAAGGTGAGATGCACGAGGAGCATGCATGTATCACATAACCACGCCAACAAATACTGAAATATCTGGCCGTGTTACTGTTAGATAGATAAGCTTGCCAACCCAACGAAGATTGCACTCTAGATTTGCTACGAGAAAATCAGAAGCAGACTTGTGAGCACAGAGCCTGTGATTTGCATCCATGAGTTTGTCAGCTGGTTTACACCCTGAGTAGTCGATAACCTGTAAAAGATCAGTGCAATACTTTTGTTGAGATAATTCTATTCCATCATGCCGTCGAGCTACCTCGATAGTTAGGGTCTGTTTGGTGTGGCGGTGGCGGTGGCGGTCATGAACGCAACGGTTGGTGGTCATGAACGCAGTTGCGCTGTTTGGACAAACTGCGTTTTCTGTGCTGTCACGAACGCGAACACAGTTTTATTCTGTTTGGTAAGCAGAAGTGTGGTGGCTGTTGGAGTAAAAAAAATATGTATACAAAAATTTGTTATCCTAAACAAATAAAAGTGAGAATAACTACTAATTCACAGCAATCCCCCCCATAAAACAACTACTAATATATCATTTATATTATCAGCTGGAATTCACAGCAATTCCCCCATAAAACAACTACTAATATATCATTTATATTATCAGCTGGAATTCACAGCAATTCCCCCATAAAACCAGCTATGGATTTACAAAATTTCAAGCCATAAACAACTTCTACACCTCAAATTTTCTGAAAAGAAATCACCAAATAAAAATTTCTGAAAATGACCATCAATAACAATTTCAGACTACAAAAATTACAGCATCGAAGACTATTATCCACAACAGGGATGAAGACGAAAGGTCTGATTGATATCCATCACAAAAAATGGCGGAACCATAGCAACAACCACATGAGTTCAACTATAAAAAAAATTACCTGAAAAACAAAATAAAATAAAAACAGAGCTCCGTTTTTGATGATCTGGCCAATGAAGATGGAGAACCTCAAAAGAAGAGCTTTGTTTTTCTCGAGGATGGAGGAGAACCTCCTCTGGATCAAGAGAACAAGGACAGAGCGTCGTTCTTCACCAGGATAGACGATGGAGAAGCCTCGACTGTTTCCTCGACTGTTTCCTCGATCGCCCGCGTCTCCTCGATCGTCCGCGTCTCCTCGATCATCGTCGTGTGTGGAAGAGATGGTAGTGCACCAAAAGTTTTTACATGAGAAGAGAATCGCGAGAATGGGGGTCGTAAGTGAAGCGAGGAAGCTGACGCGAAAGCAGGGGGGGGGGCAAGCGCGATCGCGTATTATCGAAAAAATGCTATTTTTAGCGTCTGGCGATTACGAACACCCTAGCCAAACGGGAAAAATGCAGCGGTGGTGTTTATTTAAAAACGCAACCACTGCAAAAATGCTCCCCAAGCAGACCCTTAAAAAATGACAGAGAGGCCCCAAATCTTTGGTATGAAAGTGAGTGGCCAAATTCTTCTTGATCATAGATATACCATTTAGATTATCGCCCGTTATTATGGTATCATCGACATATACATGGAGGATCACAATACCTTCTTTGCGGCGATATGTAAATAAGGAGAAGTTCACCGAGCTTCTAGTGAAGCAAAATGCTTGAACCGCATTACTAAAATTTTCAAACCATACTCAAGGAGATTACTTCAGGCCGTAGATGTATTTTCTTAGGCAGTATACACCTCCTCCGTGGTTTCACATCTAGGAGGTTGCTGCATGTAGACAGTCTCAATCAGATCACCATTAAAGAATGCATTATTGATATCAACTCGATGCAACCACCAATAGTAATGGACTGCCAAGGAGATCAGTACCCGCACAATATTAAGCTTGGCCATTGGGGAAAACGTCTCTTCATAGTCAATGCCATATTGATGAGTAAATTCTCGAGTCATAAAATGGGCTTTTAAGTGCTCAACTGATCCATCTTGACAATTTTTAACCGTGAACACCATTCACATCTGACTTGACATTGTCCCATAGTGCCTTCATTTCGTCATCCATTGTTACCAGCCACCTTGGATGTTGGAGAGCCTCTTGTGTAGGAGAAAGGGTGAAGATAGAAGACGAGAAGCATGCAAAACTGCAGAGTTTATGAGATAATCGGTGAAAGGAGACATATTGAGAAAGCAGTAGAGTAGTAGATGAACGAGTGTTCTCTTGGATGGATGCAGGCGGATCAGTTGGACCAGGGGCGTCATCAGTAGGGGTACTGGTTCGGGACAGACTGGTGAGAACGACGGCGAGTATATACGTTTTGTGGAGGAGTGGGAGGTGGTGTTGGTATCACAATTGTTTGTGGACAATTGATACACATCGGGACATGGGGGTGCATGTGGTGTTTCGCTAGAAGGAGAAGAAGAATAGAGGGAGCTCTTTCTCAAGGATGGTAATGTCAGCGAATGTCACAGTGTTTCGATCGGTGACAGAATAACATATGTATTCCTTCTGAGTTCGGGTGAACCCAACAAAGATATATTTGGTGGTCCGTGGTGCCAACTTATCTATATGAGGACCAAGATGATAAACAAAACATACACCCCCGAAATCCTAAGGGGTTAAGGAGAAGGGGGGTGTGGATGAAAATAGGATGGAGAAAAAAGACCCAAATTTCAGGACAACGATGACATGCAATTAATTAAATAACATGTAGTAGTTATAACGAATTTCTAATAGCTCTTTGGAACTTGCATTTGAAACAGGAGCCTGTTCTTTCGCTCAACCACATAATTTTGTTGTGGTGTGTAAGCATAAATTATTTGATGTATAATTCCCAAGGTATTGCAGTTTCTTGAAATTTGTGACTAATGTACTCACGTGCCTTATTTGTCCGCATAATTTTGATGTTAGTAGAAAATTGATTGTGAGTTTCTGCAATAATCAAGCGAAAGGCATGTATTATCTTGGATTGATCACAAAGTAAATATACCCACATCATGCCCGAATGATCATCAATAAAAATAACAAAATAACGATGTACAAATAAACTAGCAGTTTTATATGAACCCCAAATATCTGAGAATGCAGCATCACTCCAAGTACAATGAGAGGGAAATGATGAACGTTGTTTTCCATAGATACATGATTTACAAGTTCGACGAGAGCTAGGGAAACGAGTTTAGGACCTTGAATGTATCCTAGTTCTCCAAGAACGGGTGGAGATAGAACAACGTGAGTAACTATTGGTCGAAAGAAGAGCCCAAGGCGATTCCTTCTCTTGTTACTCACCCACACGAGATAAACTAGACCTCTAGGTTCAACGAATGGTATTTGTATCTATTACACTCACCACATGAGATAAACTTGATTTTTGGGTTCAACGAATGATATTTGTAAGATACTTTAAATACCTAAAATGGCATGTTTGCTAACTCCTTTCATCTCCCAGATTATTGTATCATGCGATGCCACTTTTCTTGAGGATAAGTCCTATTTTCCTCCATATATACCTCCTCACACTACTTTTGAGATACCTCTAGCATTGTTATCTGACACATGGCATGACACTTTTCCTGAGAATACTCCCGTCCCTTTCCATGCTGGTTGCAAGGAGCATCATTATTTCTCTCGTCGGGCTAAAGTGTTTCCGCTCCCACTGCTTGGTTACAAGATATTATTGATAACTTGGTCTATACATCCTATAGTACAACCATCTCTCATCTCAACTTCATCAACCTTGCCTTTTAGTCCCATCACCCCTAAATACGAAAGTGGTTGGTTGTTAGTGGGTATTTATTTCCTGGATGATCTTTTTGTGTTTTCTAGTGACCTACTACTATGCATGAAAGTATAGCATGTCAGCTGCATAACATGTGTTACTGCCATACAACATTTTTAACTTAGCTGCACGCTATGAAACCGACAAAGATGAAGTAGTGTCGAGGTCAAATATTTAACTTGGCGGCAAGTACTTAACTACCCGGGGAGGATGATGCAACATCTTAGGACAACTAAACAAGGACAAGAAGCAGGATAATTAAACCGTGTCTAATTTGTTTATTTTTAAGCATATTTGTTTTTGTATATTTAATTTTAGCAATTTCCTATCTTGTGAGGATTTTCTTGCACCTTACTTTTTCCTAACCATAGCCATATAATGCTTAGGGAATGTTTTTTGACCTAACTTTATTCAATCGAGAATTTTGAGTGGAATTGTTTCCCTTCCTCTTTATGGATGCCATTAGCCTGTGGGCTTGTGACTGATAGAAAATGAGAATGACAAACTACTATTCACATCAACAATAAAATATATATACACATGCATGAGAGGGTGATCACAACACCCAAGGTGAGCCTAAACTATGTCTACCATATAGAAATGTACAGTATATCTAACACTCCCTCAAACTCACGGGGGCTCATACACTGAGAGTTTGGACAATAGATATGCATGCTGGGTCCGCGTCTGAGGCTTAGTCATCAAATCTGCAAGCTGCTGCTCAGAAGAAACAAAGTAAGGAGCAAGAGTGCAACGACCACCCCGATATGCTTGTAGAATGAGTGTTTCACCAGGTTTAGAGTAATCTGAATGGCATCGGCACCAGTGTTATCACAGTGAAGTGGAGTGAGATCTGGAGAAGAGACATTAAGGTCCTCAAGAAGCCAACATAGCCAAATAATATCCTCAACGGTGGTAGCCATGGCCCGAAGCTCAGCCTCAGTGTTGGAACGAGAAACACTAGTCTGTTTCTTGGACTTCCATGCAATAAGTGAATAATCCAAAAACAGACAGGAACCAGTGACAGATCGACGGTCAACAGGATCACTGGCCTAGGTAAAATCCGAGTAAGCACGGAGCTGTAGAGAACTACAACTGGAGAAGAAGAGACCACATGAAGTCGTCACCCGGAGATAGCGCAGGAGCCGCAACAGGTGACCATAATGCACATAGGTAGGCACACTAACAAACTGGCTCAACACATGAACAACATGGGCAATGTCGGGCCGAGTAATAGTGAGGTAGACGAAACTCCCAACAAGGTGACGATAACGAGTAGGATCAGAGTGGAACCCCATCATCCAGACATAGCTGAAGGTGAAGCTCCATAGGGGTGTCCACTGTGCGAGAGTTAGAGAGAGCTGCCCGAGCTAAGAGATCTGATGTGTAACGTTGCTGAGAGAGCTGAAAACTACGGTATGTAGAGATGACCTTAAGGCCCAAGAAGTAGCTCAGCTATCCGAGGTCAGTCATTTGAAATTGCTGCTGAAGGTGATGTTTGACGAAGGCCACATGAGAAGGATCATCACCAGTAATAATTATATCATCCACATAAAGTAACAGAAGAGTCTGGCCACGAGAGGAGTGCACAAATAGGGCTGGATCATGTGGACTCGGCTGAAAACCGGCGGCTGTAACGACTGCACTGAAACGTGCAAACCACGCGTGGGGTGCCTGTTTGAGCCCATAAAGAGCTCGCCGCAAGCGGCAGACAAGGCCTGGAGGAGAGGAGAGGCCGGGAGGAGGAAGCATGTACACCTCCTGCTGAAGATCGCCGTGAAGAAAGACATTCTTCACGTCGAGCTGAGACAGAGACCAGTGCGAACAGCTGCAACTGCAATAAGAGTACGAACCGTAGTCATGTGAGCAACCAGAGCAATGGTCTCGTCATTGTCTCGTCCCTGCTCCTACTAAAAATCACGAGCCACAAACCGAGCCTTATATCTCTCCACAGAACCATCTGAGCGAGTCTTGACTCTGAAGATCCACTTGCAAGTAATAGGAACAACACCGGGTGGAAGAGGAACAAACTCCCAGGTATGAGTGTGCTCAAGTGCCTCCAACTCAGCAGACATGACAGCCTGCCACTCAGGTATCTGGGCAGCCTCACGATAGGAAATCGACTCTGGAGTACCACATACAGTAGCAGGAAGGGCAAACAAGTCCAGTGGCAGTGTATCAAATCTAAGGCGGTCAGGAGGATGTCTCTCACGAAGTGGGCAGCGACGCGCAGGAGGATCATTCACAGGACACTCGCTAGAGGAGACATGCACTGAGTCTGGGGGCACTGAAGGCGATGGAATAGAAGGAGGACGACGAGTGTAGTGATATGGAAGAGGAGGAACACGGTCCCAAATGGACATCTCATCAGAGGGAGAAGTGTGTGACGAAGGGTAGGAGTGAGGAGGTGACAATGTAGACTGCGACAAAGGAAGAGGAGGTGGACATACCGGGGAGAGGATACATGAGGCGGGTAGATTGGAAGGGTGAGAAAATGCACAACAAAGGGAGTAACAGATAAGTGCATGGTCGAGGGGACATATGACATAAAGAAAAGGGTGAGACTCGTCAAACGTGACATCACGTGAGATGCGAAGTCGACGTGCAACAAGATCATAACATCAATAGCCCTTGTGCTCAGTACTGTATCCAAGAAAGAAACAAGAAACAAACTGAGCAGAGAGCTTGGTACGCTCACGGGGAGGGAGTGGAACATAGCACCGGCAGCCAAAAACACGAAGATGAGTGTAACAGGTGTGGGCGGTGGGGGAGAGAGTACATACACTCACCAGGACTCCGACCCTGAAGGAAAGTGAAAGACTGCAGGTTGATAAGATAGACAACAATAGAAACAACCTCAGCCCAAAAATGAGGAACATGGGAGGAGATGAGAAGGGTGCGGGTTGTCTCAATAATGTGACGATGCTTCCTTTCAGCGGTGTCATTCTGAGCGTGAGCACCGGGACAAGTAAGCTGAGGGAGAGTGCCGTGGGTTGCTAGCAGATCGCGAAAAATATGAGAGAGGTACTCTCCCGTAGTCGTAACGGAAAATAAGCATGAAAGCAGAAAACTGGGTGCGCACCAAAGCAGAAAAAGTAACATAAATCTGAAAAAATTCAGAACGAGAATACATAAAGTAGATCCAACAATAACGAGAATAATCATCAACAAAGAGAACATAGTACCAGTGTCCGTCCTTTGATACAAAAGGTGCGGGACCCCATACATCAGAATGAACTAAATCAAAAAGGATGCTGAGACCTAGACTCACTAGACTGATAAGGGAGTTGTAGCTGTTTACCAAGCTTATAACCCGTACAAGAGTGGGACCAATCAACAGAAACACGAACAAGGAAACCATGACTGATGAGAGACGCAAGACGCAAGACGCGAACCACTGGGATGACGGTGATGCCACTGAGAGAAGCCCACTGAAGGAAGACAAAATGTAGAAGCCGTCGGTGACGATGGAGTGGATGGAAGATGGAGACGATCAAGAACGTACACCCCGCTACGACGACGACCAACTCCAAGGAGTGTCCTTGTCAGACGATCCTGCACACGACACACAAACTCATCAAAAATAACAAGACAACCGTGGGATGTGAGTTGGCTGGCGGATATAAGGTTCATGGACAACTTGGGTATGTAGGCAATATCGGGAACATGGAAATGGATGGTATGAAGGAGGCCATGGTTGATGATGGGGAGAATAGTGCCATTGGTATCAGAGTACCACAGGTAGTGTGATGAGATGGGAAGGGCGAGAAACTGCACATCAAAGTATCACAAGCAGTAGCAGGAAGGGCAGGCAGGTCCAATGGTAGTGTAGCAATGCTAATGCGGTCGGGAGGATGTCTCTCATGAAGTAGGTAGCGACGCGCAGGAGGATCATCCACAGGACACTCGCAGGAGGAGACAGACACTGAGTCTGGGGGCACTGTAGGCGAAGGAATATAAGGAGGACTACGAGTGTAGTGATCTGGAAGAGGAGGAACAAACTCCCAGCTATGATTGTGCTCAAGTGCCTCCAACTCAGCAGACATGACAGTCTGCCACTCAGGTATCTGGGCAGCCTCACGATAGGAAGTTGGCTCTGGAGTACCACAAACAGTAGCAGGACTGACAACCGGTGGGGGCGGAGCCATCGAACCAATGAAGGACAGATGAGGGCGGCGGGGTTCGGCGGGCTGCGGGATGGGCTGAAGAAGAAGATCGGGGCCGTAGGATGGGTCTGAGGAGGTGGTCGGGGCTGCGGGATCTGTCGGAGGAGGAAAACAAGGCAGTCGGCTAAGATTCCGGCGGAAGGTGTCGATGTTGACGCCGGATCGGGAGACGCGCGACAGACGGTGGGGGATTAGGCTTCGGCTAGGACTTCGACTCGATCGGCAGATGCGCAGACGAGGTGATAGGAAGAGGATCTCGACGATGATCAGGAGCCGCTCCCCCAGCGACGCACGAAAGGAAGCCACGCTCCCGTCGATGAACGAAGGGCTCGACGACGAAGGCTCAACGAGATCAGTCGATGGGGGGGATTACAGTTTTCCCTCTGATACCATGATAGAAAATGAGAATGACTAACTACTATTCGCATCAAGAATAGAATATATATACACATACATGAGAGGGTCAACACCCATGGTGAGCCTAAGCTGTGTCCAGCATATAGAAATGTACAGTATATCTAACAATGACATCCTGAATCTTATAAGGGCAGTTCAATGAGGCCGGAGAGTGGCGCACAAGTAGTACGACATAATAAGGTGCCACTCTTGGCTTATCTCTAAGATAATAGACTTCTAAAAGAAAATGAGTGTACGAATGAACTAAATCTCACATCACTAATGAAGGTAATATTACGGTGCTACTATATAGGTATAGTTTAGACCATGAATATGTGAGACATTTTTGAGAGTTGGAGGAGCTCATTTATGAACTCAGATTAACATGCTTGGGTGGGAGTATTACCATAACCTGTAACATACTGGGATGTTCTCATGGACCATCTCATAAAAGGTTAAATCATGAAGTAATATGATACTGGTTTTACCGAAATGGACAATACCTTGCATATTGTTGGCTAGTTCTTTACACTAATCATGCTTTCTGACACATGTATGCACGATCAAGGTTTGTCTTTTTTATTACTTCCTCCCATATTGCCAATCCTATAGCCTCGACATGGGCGAAAACCCTATAACAAGGCCCACTGCTCACCAAGTTGAGGGACGAAGGATAGGGTACAGGTTGCAATCCATTATTTTTGCGCTTTTGATCTTCTCTTGCTTTGAACTGATTGTACGAGTTTTGAGTTCCTTTTTTTGTTCGAATGAGTTTTAATAGAAAGTTCATCTGAATCCAACCTCAAGGTCCTCTCTATCATTCTTCATTTGGTCAAAGCAGGACTCAACTAAAGTCCAGACACATAATTGAATCCAACAATTTTAGTATTCTATTTATTCTAATTAGCTTTTATTTATCTACGCTCTATGCCAAAAATGTTATAATTAGCTTATTAAGGTTGTATATCTTACAGATGCACAGTCTAGATCCATTGGTACGTCGTGCCCTTATTGCTACAAATACTGTCCCAGATCTTCGCGGTGAGTTTGCAAGTATATTTTGAAGTCGATGCATAGGATAATATGTTAATCCTAGAGTTGCATGTTTCTTTGTTTGTTTTCTCGTTCATTGTCCTTTATGGGTAGTTGTTTGCATAATAGCAAATAATGTATCGTATGGTACTTCTGAATATCCAAATTTATGTTATCAAGTTATTGGGATGTATTATTGCTTCTTTAAATGATTATTATTAGTTGTAACTGTTTTTTGTGATTGACTAAATTGTACTTCATCAGCTTTTTATGATAGGATACCGAGTTCCATGGAATCAAGACTTTTGCCATTTCAGCGTGAAGGCATAAGGTGTGTATCGTTGTTGGTATTTCATTAATACATATGATTTGAAAATCTACATTGTGACAACTATGCAATGACACCATTTTCATTCTTTGATTAAGTTACACATAAAATATGTTAGATAACTTCTTTGGTGGTTTTTGTAATCCATTCAAGTATTTCTACCTGGGATGTTTCATGGGTAGTACTAGTGCTAGTCGTTCTTGTAGTGCTACACATCATTCAACAATTACATGGGATAAGTTTTTTTTTGAGTTTCAGCTTGTTGATGTAAGACAGACACGAGTTATCGCCATGTGGTAATATTTTCGCCTCATTAACATTGTATTTTTTCACTAGTTCATGTTTACTCTTATTTTTAGTTAATTATTGTCCTCTATGCTAACTTATGATATAGTTGAATATTCATTCTTATCCAGTGTTGTGGATATCGTCGGACATTACCGACACGTCGTTTGACATAAAAGTTTCATGTACAAAATGATACAATTTTTTTTTGTTGCAAAATATCGTTTTGGAATATATCTGCTATCAACCAATATATCACCACAATATATCGTCTATCGACCGACAATATATCAAATGTTTTATTTTATTTTATTTCTTTTTGCGATGATGGTTTAACAAACAACGAAACCAAATCTTTTCGTTGCATAGGGTGTTTGTACCCTAGCTCTAGACTCTTTTCCTGTTTTCTTTGGATTTCTTCCTTGTGTCCATCTGTCACCGATGTTTATTTTGTTTGACCTTTGGATTTTGGACTGAGGTTTCTTATCTTCCATCGCCGTTTGACATTTTATGTTGTGTACCATAAAATGTTTATACTAGTTTAATAGATTTAGAAGTTAAATAAACGTCAAATTGTTAATATATCAATATGTATAAATTTAAAAAATATTATATTTGTATATAGTTATGTATAGACACAATTAAATATTGAAATCTGAAATATCCCCGATATATCCGACATTTTAAAACCAACGCGAAATACCCAAATTGACCTGTCCCCGACATCCAACATCTGCAACTAGTGAAGATGTGTTATTATCTACTGTATTTTCTAATATAAAAAAGTCCGAAGTTCATGTATAGTTAATTACGTGTTAGAAACGTAACCAGTGAAGGCAAAGAGTGTGTGGGTCATTTTCAAATTTTCTATTTGATCTCTTTTTACAGAGAACTAAAGACCAAGTGAGAGTGAACCACACAGTCAAGACTTGGCACGATGACGACTCCTCTGGGTGGAGCTTTAAGCACCATGTATCTTTTCATTCTTTTATTCATGGAATTAGAGCTATTGCAATGGTCCTCTTCGAGCTCTATGCAACTAATGGCATCAACGCCATGCTTTTTCCACCGTCTCCATCACTTAACAACTTGGATGAACTCTTGCATTCATGATACATGTCATCTTTCTTGCAAATTGCTGTTGTGTTTCTTCTTCTATCACATAATCGTGGCCCTTCTCGCAATCGCAGTCTCTGAAAGACTTGGTGGTTGCTCCCATAGTTGCAGTTGTGATTTCTTTGCGCTAGTTCTCCCATAGTAGCAGTTTCTCTGCTTTTATTCTTCCCCAAATTGAGTTGTGGTTTCTCTATTTTTGTTCTTCGCGCAGTCCTGGTTATTCTGCTTCCACTTTGTTTCTCAGTTTCTGGTCTCTAATTTCGTAGAGAAAGAAGACAATGGAGAGGAAGGAGAGAAAGCAGATTGTAGTCTCTCTTTAGTCTCTGCCCGTCCATGAACCTAGCTTTTTAGAAGGACTATTGAAGGTGCATGGGAGTCCCCTATGTGTAGTGTGCATCAACAATTGTATCCGACCATCGTTCAACGTCTCTCGTGAGTTTTTTTCATTGAACACAGGATGTCAAACGACAGTCTTGTACTGTTGATGTCATATACTACACAGGGGAATCGTGCAATTTTGCTGGTCAATAATGAAAATCTCCTGTTTCTCTAAGATCCAAAACAAAAGTTCAAATAATTGTCCTTATGTTATATTGTTTTATCAAGTCGCAGTTTTACGTCATATGCGTGTAAAACCCGATAAGGGTAATTTGGTCATATGAGTTCCTTTCACTTATGTATATGTATGAGTAAGCCTTTGTTATTGAGTATTGAAATAATAATTTTGTTTCCATTTGGTATCAGAGCACTCCCGTGCCCTAACCCGAGCACTCGAATCCGTCGTATCCCCTCTTTACGTTGCCGACTGCAACTTCTATTTTGTTTTTCGTTCGATCAAAGCAGGGGCCTCTCGCCTCTCCCGCACAAGCCGCTCGTGGTGTTATATGGGTTCTGTAGTGGTGTCTAGCTCGTAAAATGCCATCGGTGGGGGAATCCCGTCGATGATCTCTGAAGGATCAAGCGTTCCCTTCCGATCCAGTCGTGGATGAAGGCTTTGCTCTTGCTGCATCGATTGAAGCTTACCTGCCATCAATCGAAGCCCGCCTGTTATTGATTGAAGCCCGCCTGTTATTGATTGAAGCCCGCCTATCCTCCTGTTTCAGTGCTGCATCGATAGAAGTCGACTTCCCTCTGGTCGATAGAAATCGAGTTCCCTCTAGTCGATAGAAGCCGATCTTCTTGATTCTCTCTGCCTTCCGCCTATTTTTTTTGTTCCAGCCGTCCCATTCCGGTCGTCGCTCCAATGATTCAACTGGACCCACTTCATGCAGAAGAATCTCAGATCTTACTTGAATGCCCATGATTCAATGATTATTCTTTCGCTATGTTTGTTTGACCTAGGGTGGCCATTTCTGTTCCCACCAAGCTGTGCCAACATGGGTGACTCTACTGCCTCTTCGCCAAGTGTTTTGGAGCCACATATGAGTGACCCTCCGAGGACTCATGGACACACTAGCTCATTGAAGATTACCACCATTCCACTTGATATGATAAATTACCTTGAATTTTCCCGGGTAGCTCAACATGTTATTCATAGCCACCCGTTGTTTGGATACATAGATGGGACTGCTGTGGAGCCACCCAGGGCTGATCCTTTTTGGAAGCGTCGAGGTTCAGAAAATACTCTAGTCGTCTCCTGGATCCTGCATTCGATGTCCCCAAAGGTGTATCAGATCTATGTGCTTATGGATTCAGCCTATGAGATCTGGACTCGGGTCCGTGAAACCTACTCACAGATTGACAACTCCACCCATTTTTACGAGTTTAATTGTCGGATTTTGGAACTGCGGTAGAGATCCATTAATGTCTCCTCATATTTTTCTGAGTTCGAGAGATCTATCAGGAACTGGACTATTTTGAGCACTTCACCCCTGCATGTACTGCCAACACGGTTCAGTTGCAAGAAAAAGAGGAACGCTACCGCGTTCATATCTTCCAATGGGTTTGAACACATAGTCTGATACGGTTCAACCTCACAACCTCCATCGCCCACCTCTCCCTTCTCTTTGGGAGGCATTCAATATGATTATAGAGGGTGAAGACCATCAAAAATCTCTCAGCACGAATATCCGTACTGATCGGTCTGCCTTGACTAGTCTTGGTCGAGGCAACATCAACAATTTTGTCCCTACATGTGATTACTGTGGACGCAAAGGTCATGTTAGGGAGGTGTGCTTCAAACTCCATCCTCATCTCGCTCCGCATGGTTGTGGTCGTGCTCTAGGCCGAGGAGGTTCTCGCACGGGGGGGGGGGGGTCGATGCCTCATGCTGCTTATTCCACGAAGGTGTACGAAGAGCCACTTATGTATGCCTCTCCGTCGGGCCCTCTACATGATCCCTCCTACGGGACCTTCACAACAGATGAATTGGATGCTCTTACAGTACTGCTTCGTTCCCAGACTGATGTGACTTATGGTGTCTCTACCTCCTTTGCCACAACAACTATACCCAATGCGCATGCTGCTACCACCACACTGTTTGATTGGATCATCAATTCAGGGGCCACTTTTCATATGACCTGGTCTTCCTCAGGTTTTGTTTCCTACACCCCGTTGCTTGGTAAGGACAAGGTCATCTCTGCCAATGACATCTTGTCCTTTATTGTCGGGAAAGACCACATCTCATGCTCACCGCTCATTTTCTCCTCTGTCTTCCATGTTCCTTCTTTTCCTCATAATTTATTTTCAATCAACAATATTACTAGATCTCTTAACTGCTCTGTAACTCCTGAATCTTGTGTGTTTCATGAACTGGGGACGAAGCAGAACGTTAACAATGGTAAGAACCGTGGTGGTTTGTACTTCCTGGACCACCAACTACCATCTCAGACCCACCCTCTCCACTACTACGAGTTGCACCACTACTGTTGTGGATGTTTAAAGATGGCATTGACGTCTCAGACATCCTTCCCCGCTTTATCTTCAAAAACTATTTTCCTCTTTTATGCCTTTTATTAAAATTTTATCTTGTGATGTATGCGAGTTGTGTAAACATGTTAGATATGACTCTTCACATTTTTTCTCATAGTTCTAGTCCTTTTGATGTAGCACATTTTGATGTTTGTGGGCTATCCCCTCTCTTATCCTTGACTGATCATCGATGATTTGTTACTTTTATCGATTACTTGGGTTTATCTTTCAAAGAAATAAAGTTTTTCCTGCTTTCAAGTTTTTCATTAGATGGTGATGACCTAGTTCAAGGGCAATATCCGTGCTCTTCATAATGTTAATGAGGGAGAATACGATGATCGTTGTTTATTTGATTCCTATCTCACTAATCATTATATTATACATCAAACCACCCATGTTCACACCACCCAAAATGGTTACTGAACACAAAAAATGACACCTCTTTGAGGTTGCTCGTTGCCTTCTCACCACTATGCATCTTCCCAAATCTTATTGGGGCGATGCCTTCTGACCGCCGCCCATCTCATCAGTCGACTACCATCCTTAGTCTTCGACTATGGCACACCTATCACCCATCTCTCCACCAAATATGTCGTTCATACATCTCATCAGCCACCCCGTATATTTGGGTGCGTTTGTTTTGTCCACATTCATTGGCCTCATATGGACAAACTTGATTCTCGAGCTTAACGCTGTGTATTCATTGGTTATTCCTCTACCACGAAGGGGTATCGGTGTTACCACTCCATGTCATGATGTATTTTTGTATCACGGATGTTACATTTCGCGAGGAAGAATCCTACTTTTCGGACCCGACTCGCACCATTCGTCAAGGGGAGATTGGTGACAATGCTAATGGTATCTCTATTTCTCTTCCCATCATTCCCCCTACTCATAGTCTACCTCCCATACAAGCAACACCCCAGACCCAGGTTACTCCTCGGTCTCTGAGTTCTCCACTTCCGATTGTCTTTCATCGAGGGCAAATAGGTACATAGTCCACTACCATTCCACCCTTACTAGTGCCCGCCTCAGACTCAGATTCTGGAGATGATATTCATCTTCCTCTTGCTAAAAGGTAAAGCAATCTACACAGAGCACCCCATTCTCAACTATGTTTCTTATCATCTTACTCATGCACATCAAGCTTTTTTACATCATTATCCTTGATTACCATTTTCAAGATATGGCAGGAAGTACTACGTATCCCAAAATGGGCACATGCAATGATGGAGGAACTTTCTTCCCTTGATAAGAATTACACAGGGAACATTTCTCCTCTTTCCCCAAGGAAGAAAGCTATTGGTTTAAGGTGGGTGTTCTATGTTAAACAAAACCAGGATGACAAGGTAGAACGTTACAAGGCTAGGATGGTGGCTCAAGGATATACCTAGACTCAAGGAGTGGACTACCAGGAGACCTTTTACCCGCTAGCGAAGATGGACTCCATACATGTTCTCTTATCTTGTACAACTTGTTTGAGTTGTGATCTTCATCATGAAGAATGTCTTGCTCAACGGAGAGCTGGATGAAGAGATATACATGAAATTTTCTTAGGTTTATGATAAAGGGACAAGAAGTGCTAGTCAGTCATTTGAAAAAGTCCTTATATGGCCTGAAACAGTCACCCATGACACAGTTTGGTAGGTTTTACAAGACTATCCTCAAGTTTGACTACAATCAGGGACAGTCTGATCACACTATCTTCATTAAAAGACATGATTAGAAGATCGTGGTTCTCAATGTATATTTGGACGACATGGTCATTACATGCGATGATTCTGAGAAGATCGCTAACCTCAAGATACAATTATCCACATAGTTCGAGGTGAAGGATTTAAGAAGACTATGATACTTGGAATTGAAGTGGCTAGATCAAATCAAGACATCTTCATATTTCAACATAATTATGTCTTGGACCTGTTAAAGGAGATCAGAATGCTCAGTTGTACCCAACAAACACCCCCACGGAAGGGAATCATGAGATAATAAAATAATAACATATAACAAACACTCCCACGGAAAGGGATCATGAGACCGTAAGCCTTTGTTATTGAGTAATGAAATAATAAATTTGTTTCCACTCAAATTACATATAATTATAGAACACGAATAAATTCATCCACAATATAAAATAAGAACATCACTACATGATTCTGGTTCTATTCCATCCTATTGATTAGTTAGAAAGCATGAATTAAATAAAGCTTGTAAGAGTTTGGTAAAAAAAAGATTCTAAAAAATTCCCCCTTCTCTTCAATTCCTTCTTCTAATCGTTCCTCTCATTCGACGACCTTTGCTTCTTGGATTTTCCTGATTTCTTTCTTTTACCTCCAATCTCCTGAATTTTTAGCCACAACAGGGTTTCTATGGTTTTTTTTGATATTTACGAAACATAAGAAGGGATTGGAAGGGTGGGGTTGCCAGGGGACGGCTAAGCTTTATGGAAGAACCCATAGGACTTCATTTGTATTAGTTCTTACTGTCCTCAGAGATTTTTGGGATAGAAAGATGGAGGACTGGTTGGCATTGGTGACAACATCTCCGGTGTTGGGAAAATGTTAAAGGGAATCCGAACTTGTTGGTGTTGTTGGCGACATATTTTAATTTGGAGATTATTGAGATGGAGAGCAGAGGATCATGCGGTTCTGAATTTGGACGACATTAGATGTCAATTTTGAATTAGACTCTTATGAGATTGTATGATAAAATTAGATGGTTGTGATTTCTGTGACGGTGTAGTATGAGCTTCTCTTATTAATTATAATAGACAATAAATAAGGCGATTTCTATGGTAGGAGCCGTTGATTCCTGCAGGTTTGTTGCAGCTTGTTTACTAAGCTTTATTGAGTGAGGTAGACTGTTAGCCGAGTCATGTATTGAGGTTAGTAGGGCTGAATATATTATTCGAAACTGAAAATTGCTTGGATATTGAGTCAAAGCAGAATCAATTACAATTTAATCGACTCAATTTGGGTGGATTCAATTTGACTCGACTCTCAATTCAAGTGGATTCGAGCATGACCCAAATTGATCGAAATATGATTTGAATCAGCTCGAGTTGATTTAAATATTAAGAATTTATTTAACATATTATTTAAAAAAAATGTAAAGTTTAAACATAAATTTAAGGAGTAAAGAGCTTCATTTGATCAATTTCAAGCTAGATCAATTTAATTTAAAGCCATCTCAGAATATAGGAAAAAATTGCTCAATTTCGGGCCGACTCAGAATCGATCCATTTTGAGTTGATTTGGCTCGACTTAAAGTTGATTTAGAACCAATCTCGACTCGAAAATTTTGATTTGGAGTCAAACCCGAATTGCTGGAACTCGACTCAAAATTAACCCTAGAGGCTTGTCCTCTAGACCGCATTATCTCAGTTCAGAGGGGCCCATGGTGGAGTTGAAGGTACAAATAGGGGCTTCGATGATGGTTCGTTTGATAGTATGTAAGCTTACTTTGCTTCAAATGAGTACAATCAAATATATGGAGCTGACTACTTGGAGTCATTTTCCTTTCAGGCTGAGCCACTACATCAAGTAGATATATCATTACTCTTCTTTCCTTTCAGGCTGATCCACTACATCAAGTAGATATATCAAATGTTTTTTTACATGGTGATTTAGATGAATAAATTTTTATGGAGCAACCTCATGCATTCATTGCTTAGGGGGAGTGTTCTTAAATGATGCAGAAGCTTAAAAACATGATGATGGACTGTAACAATATGCGGGAGCATTATTTGGAAAATTCTCCCTAGCTAATTTTGGGATTATTTGATGCGTAGTTGATCACACAGTGTTTTTTCTTCGCTACTCCTGGGAATTTACTACTTGTAATGTGCACATTAATGGCATAGTTCTTACTAGGGATTATAATTAGGGTCCATTCGGTTGGAGGGTTTTGATTTTAGGGAATTGGAATTCGTCAAAACTAAAATCTCCAAGGAATCAAAATTGGATTGAATTCCAATAGGGTTGTTTGGCAAATCCAAATTCGAAGGAATTTGAATTTGAAATCACCTCCTTAGGGCATCATATCGAAAATGACGGGAAGAAGAAGAAGAGGCGGAGGAAGAACAAAAACTAGAGGCGCTCTTTTCCAGAATCAGTCCCGACGACGACTCGACCTGTTCTTCTGCTTAGGACGAGTAATCATTTTCTCCTTTGTTTTGACACCGAAGCACCTGCTATAGAGTTTCAGGGAATCCATGTGGAGGGCTGCGAGAGAGGAGATGGAGGAGAGGATGTGGAGGAGATGGTTAAAATGATATGAGGAGAAGCGGACGTTCTTCGAGCCGGCGGACTCATAGAGGGCGTGGGATCCAGTGATATCATTGTTCTTCGAGCAAGTGTCTAGGGCATGACTCTACATGCTGATGGAGATTAGTCACTCAATATAATTTATTTAGATCAATTTTTGTGATCTACATTTTTAGGATTGTTTGGAGAATGGTCGGAGACGCCATCGTGTTCAACACAAAGTTTTTTATATTTTCTGTATTTTTGGAGTTGTATTTTGGTACTTAGGTAAAATCCATCAATTAGACGGTCTAAACCGTCAAGTGGTTTAATCTAAGGCTTTCCCCTTACGTACATCAAGAGCTAAGGCAAAATCACCGAGAGTTGACTGTTTGCAAGGCACCACTTGGTCTTTAAGGATAAGCCCCGAAGCCTATCCTGCGGCCCCTTACCCCATCCCCCTACCTCTTTCGGTGGTGTCGAAGCCGCCAACCGCCTCATCAACACCACCAACTGCCTCACTAGCACCACCGGATACCTCACCAACACCACTCACCACCTCCTGCAAACCTCTTTAAAATCTCTTCCGCCTCATTCTCCGTTGTCACCCCATCCAACCACTATTGGCGAATCCTCCCCTCCAAATCCAGTTGCCTGCACCTTGTCCTAGCCCTTCCTTCATCCCCAACCATGGTGGAGGTGACCGTTGTCCGCGACTGCCAGTCCCACATAGGAGAGGCGTCGGCAGTGCACCAGCCGAAGTAATATAAAATGGTAAATAATTACCTAGTATCGATCTCTCGAGAAACATGAAGTAGAGATTGCTAGGGTGCGAATATTCTAGCTATCTAGGCAGAAAGATGGTTGGGGGGTTGCTTTGATTAATTTCAAAACAAGGAAATAAAAACCTAAAACTACAAGCTTGCATATTCAACCATGAGAACCCCACTTCCATACAAACCATTGCATTGAACAAAACTCAAATCAAGATTACAATGAGAAATTCATCACAATACAAGATTTAAACATCGTCCGACACAACCATCCATCCATATAAGATTATAGATGAAAACCATGACCAAAACCTAGTTTTTCGAGGAAATAGAAGAGGTATACAAACAATGCACGAGACTTTGCCCTGGGTACTGATGAGAACGCTGGGTCATCAATTCGAGCCTCACCTCTATCCTTGGTTGCGTCCAGGGTCGAGTGGGAGCTGTTATTAACCCTCCAATGTTATCCGTCTTCTCGTTGGGACTGCATTCTCTACTTTTCTTCTCCTTCTCTAGATTGACGTATTTGAGCACCAAAATCCTCCTCTTGTGAGACTAGAATGATATGAAGATTAGGATAGAGCCCCCTTGCTTGGAAGAGGCGAAAATAAGTCAAGTGAAATGACAAAATGCCGAAGATCTCGATCCCCTTGTCAAACCGACCTTTTATAGTTCGGCCCATTATTTTTGTTCTCGCACGATCGGGCACATTGTTGCGCGTCCCTCATCATGTGAGAAGGAAGATGCGACGAGTGGGAAGATTAAATATGGGGCTATTGATTTTTACTATCGGCAGACCCTCATGCGTTCATCACACGGTTGTGCGAGAAGAGAATGCACGGGCATCCTCAGAACGACCTGTAATTGAAGGGTTTCTTAAGGAGCCAAAACACATGACTTGTGAGGGAAAATCACAAGTTTGTGCAATTTGGTTATATGCAGTTCATCATGCGATTGTCGCACGAGTCGTGCGTGAAGAACAATACACGACCATCCTCAAAGTGAGGTTTTGAGGGGAAGATGCCATGAAAATAGCACGACCGTGTGATATTTAATTCACACGACCTTGCATTTCCCGACAGAATGTAAGCTTAAGAGGGAAGCTCCGAGGGAAGAGTTGATCAGCCGCCAGGACAACGATATTAAGTTATAATATTATAATCAAACATATGATATAAAATATAGAGGGTGGAGGTAGAGAGATTACTGGGGTGCGAATATCCTGCCAAGGCTAGTACAAAGATCTGCATCATGTTTAGAGTATAAGATATGTCTCCCTATGTCTCTTTAGTGCATGAATAGCCTCCTTTTTGCTCACCTGTGGTTCTTATGTAAAACTTTAGAAATCTAGAGCTAACACAGGTAAATCATGTAATATAGGAGCCATAATCATGTATACAGACCAAAACACATACCTAAAATATTATACAAATAACACTATCAAATACCCCCAAACTTAGATGTTTGTTTGTCCCCAAGAAATTCTATCCTACCCACTAAGGATAAATGAGATAAATAGACAATTAGAGCTTGAAAAGAAGTGTGCTAAAGACGGTTCTATGCTAATGAAGTTATGAAAATAAACTTTAGAATATTAACTAAACATGGGCATGAATTTTTTTTCTTCTAAAGTATAAGATATGAACATTCTACATTTCTCAACTATATGCTATAGTGTGTTTTAAGTATAGTGCATTGAGAGAGCTATTAAATTTCTCAGATTGACATTATATTCACGGTACTACAAGGCAACCTCCAAAGAAATCTATCAATGTTAGTGACCATATACTTGTTTTGTTACACTCTCTCAACTACAACGACCATGCTACAATGTCATGAATCAATGAGGATTTATAATAGGACAAAATGTTTGGCTTAGGTTTAAGGTGAGGTAGACAATCATAAACATGAGGGAAAAATGTTGAAGATCCCGATCCCCTTGTCAAAACGATCTTTTATATCAGAATTTTTGTTCTCGCATGGTTGAGCGCACGATTGTGCGCCACTCATTGTGCGAGAAGGAAGAGGCGACGAGCGGGAAGACGAAATAAGGGGCATTTGTTTTTTACTGTTAGCAGCCCCTCGTGCATTCATTGCACGATCATGCGAGAAGAAAATGCACGAGCATCCTCGGAACGACCTGTAACTGAATATTTTCTTAAGGAGCCAAAATGCACGATCGTGCGAGGGAAAATTGCACGTTCGTGCAATTTGGCTATATGTAGCTCATCGTGCGTTTGCCGCACAAGTAGTGCGCGAAGAACAACGCACGAACATCCTCAGAGTGAGGTTTTGAAGGGAAGATGCCATGAAAATCGCACGACTGTGGGATAGTTAACTCGCACGACTGTGCGTTTCCCAACCGAATGTAAGCTTAAGAGGGAAGCTCTAAGGGAAAAGTTGATCAGCCGCCGAGACAACGAGATTAAGTTATAATCAAACATTTGTCATGAAATATAAAGGGTGGAGGTGGAGATTATTGGGGTGCGGATCTTGTGCCAAGGCTAACACAAGGATCCGCGTCATGTTTAGAGTATAGGTTTTATCTCCTACTACTCTTTAATGTATGAATAGCCTCCTTTTGCTCGCCAGTGGTTCCTATATAAAATTTGAGAAATCTAGAGATAGCGCAGGTAAATCATGTAATATAGGAGCCATAGTCATGTTATGCAGAGCAAAAAGCATGCCTAAAACATTATACAAACAACACTCATCAAATATCCCCGAAGTAAATGTTTGCTTGTCCCCAAGCAAACCTATCATACCCACCAGGGATATATGAGATAAATAGACAATTAGAGCATGAAAAGACAATTAGAGCATGAAAAGAAGTGTGCTAAAGATGGTTTCATACTAATAAAGTTATGAAAATAAACATAAGAATATTAACGGATCATAGATGTTTTTTTCTTCTAAAGTATAAGAAATGAACATTCTACATTTCTCAACTATATACTATATTGTGTTCTAAGTATAGTGCATTGAGAGAGCTATTAAGCGACATTATATTCACGATACTATTAAGGCAACCTCCAAATAAATCCATCAATGTTTGTGACCATAAGCTTGCCTTGTCACACTCTCTCCACCACAACGACCATACTACAACATCATGAATCAATGAGGACTTATAGTAGGATGGAATGTTTGGCTTAGGTTTAAGGTGAGGTAGACAATGATAAACATGAAGCCTTAAATCACACTTAAACAAAGGGATTGAGCTTTAATTCATGAATATACCAAGATAAAAGCATGAGATGTGACACCCCCAAACTTACTTCTCAAACCATGGGGTCACTCTCAAGTAGCTAAACACCACATAATAACATTCTTCTCAGATTTTGCTTTAAGCTCCATCATTTTTTCTTATTTACCTTTTAAAGCTTTTTCTTTCATACCATTTTTATTGAGACGGTGAATTGTATCCTCCCATCTCGTATGCAATCAATTTTTTTAATGTCCACATCCATTCACATTGTAAGCACTAATATCACAGATGTAAATATGAATAAAACTACAATATTTAAGCGTGATATAGAGTTAGCTTTTCGGTTTTAGTGAAATTTAAGGTGAGGTAATCAAGAAAAAAAGGTGTATAACTCAAATGGGTAGTGCAATGGTAATAGACGTTAGGATCGGATACAAAAGCTCAAGCTATCCGCATAAGGCCTAAATCATTTTCATAATGTCGTAGCGGCTCATGCACATCCTTCAAGAGTCGCTAGAGGCAAGTTCTAGCCACTAATAAAGGTTACCCTTTCATAACGATCCTATAATACGTCTCTAGAAACGTCTCACATACTATTACACTAACCAAAGAAAACAACTATGATCTAGTGAGAAATGTTCAATAGGCAAATTTATACAATGAGAAAGTTTAAAATCACGCTATGCAAATTTAACAGACTTAAAGAAACTTTTCAAAACTAAACATTGCAAAGAACCTACTAACAACTGTACTAACATACACTAGATTGCAAATTTAAATCCTAATCATAAGTGAAGTAAGACTTAGCGAGCTATAAAAACAAAGTAAAATCTAAGTTTTTTTTGGTGCACAAAATGTAATAAAATGAGTGAAAATGCGATAACTAGAATAAGTGCATGTGGATGCATGCGTAATGGGCACTAGTGGGTGACTCCTAAACTACTCCCTCAAACTTAAATTATGCATTTCCCTCAATGTATGATAATGAAAATCAAATGGAGTAAGAAAAGCGTTACCCACATACCTTAAACGTGCATCCCTATGCAGGCATGGAGTCTCAAAATCCGTGCCCATCCTTATTATGTGCGGCACATGATTTGCAAAAACACACGTAGGAGAGGCGTCGACACTGCACTGGTCAAAGTAATATAAAACGGTAAGTAATTACCGAGTATCGATATCTCGAGGAACACAGAGTAAAGATTGCTAGGATGCGAATATTCTAACTATCTAGGCAGAACAATGGTTGGAGGTTACTTTGATTAATTTCGAAACAAGGAAATAAAAACCTAAAACTACACGCTTGCATTCAACCGTGAGACACCACTTCCACACAAACTATTGCATTGAACAAAATTCAAATAAAGATTACAATGAGAAATTCATTACAATACAAGATTTAATCATCGTTCAACACAACCATCCATCCATATAAGATTAGGGAAAAAACCATGAACAAAACTTAGTTTTTCGAGGAAATAGAAAAGAGATACAAACAATGCGCAAGACTTTTCCTCAGGTACCGATAAGAACACCGGGTCGTCAACCTGAGCCTCACTGCGATCCTTGGTTTTGTCCGGGGTCGAGAGGGAGCTGTCACCAACCCTCCAATGTTACTCATCTTCTCGTTGGGATTGCATTCTCCACGTCTCTTCTCCTTCTCCTCTAGATTGACAGATTGGAGCACTGAAATCCTCCTCTTGTGAGCCTAGGATGATCTGAAGCTTAGGTGATGCAATCCGGGATTGCATCGTTATTTTATTTTTATCTATCGCAATTTTATTTGTGTCGCGCACGTCTTCGCGCAAGTTGATTTACTTTTCAAGCATGTTATTTGTTTACGGATGTTTTTGTATCGCACATTTCTTTCGCACTCGTTGCTCGGCTTATTGGTGTGACCGACCAATAGGACCATGAATAAAAAGGTCCGTCAAATTAGGGAGTATGCTACGTAGGGCAACCTTTGAATTAATATTATTTAAGTATGATAAATTTTCTGAAATTATAATTATTAAAAATAATTTGATTATTAAATTTGGAAATTATATTAATATCATTATGAGAGAATGTCAAAGGTTCACTCTTCCTATCATATTCCCTCATCTTTTAAAGACCCAAAGAAAACCCCCTTTTATCTTTACTCTACCAACCCACCACTTTGAAACTCCCCCGACTTAAACCTTTTAATATTCAATTTGGGCTTTATATTGCATTGCCAGCCGACACTTTGAAACCTCCCCCAATTTAATACCTTTAAATATTATATTTTGTAACCTTCCCCCTCCTTAAACTATTCTTTCTTTTATAAAGCCACTGGTCCACATCGTCAAAAGGCAGGCTGGAAGATGAGAAACTGAACGAGATGACTTGTCTTCGTTCTGTTCCTCTCCAGCACACCCCTGCCACATCGCTCCTTTCCACCGTCGCTAGTTTCTGCTAGCTTCGCCGCCACCGTCTGCATCCACAAGCTCCGATGACCCATCCTCCACCCCCTTCTGACAGGGACCGCGTCTCCTCCGTCGGGATCGTCCTCCACATCTATCACCGACTCCGACAGATCTGGCTCACGTCGACGGCTACTCTTCCACTAGGCCCATCACCCCTTTTCCTCCCCAACATTCTCCGACGAACTTCGTGCCCAATTTCCCCGATGCCCTCCTCTGTCAAATTTGTTGTCGGTCCTAACTCCTCTACCCGATAGTTTAAAAAGCAGCCCTGCCCGTCTCCTGCAGGTATACCCATCTCCACTCTAAATGCTCAATTTCTGTTATCTTAATTTTGTACTTATAATTAAATGATCTTAAAATCAGAGTTTGCCCTAGTTTCAGCTTTCCTATTGCCGTTAATTTCTAAATTCCGTGTTAGTCTCTCTTCTTAATGCCGCAGAATACCTTTATTCAATTTAAATCTTTATTGGATGCTAGATATTTAAGTAAGATTGTGAAGCCCCGGTCGAATATCTCATGATGTTGCTTGTGAAGTTTTGCCTGCCACATTATTTTAAAAGATCTCAATTTTTAGTATTTAAAATATAATTTGGATATTTAGGTATACATCATTAGGGCAGAGCTTCCTTACTTAGAAGAGGTGAAAATAAGTCAAGCTAAACGACAAAGTGCTGAAGATCTCGATCCCCTCATCAAACCAACCTCTTATAGTTTGGTCCAGAATTTTTGTTCTCGCACGATCGGGCACACGATCATGTTCCCTTATCGTGCGAGAAGGAAGAGGCGACGAGTAGGAAGACAAAATAAGGGGTGACATAATTTTTACTATTAGCAGACCCTCGTGTGTTCATCGCATTGTTGTGCGAGAAGAGAACACACGAGCATCCTCAGAACGACCTGTAATTGAAGAATTTCTTAAGGAGTCAAAACGCACGTCCGTGCGGATTGGCTATTTGCAGCTCATCCTGCGATGATCGCACGGGTCGTGGGCGAAGAACAGCGCACGACCATCCTCAGAGTGAGTTTTTGAGGGGAAGATGCCATGAGAATTGCACGACCGTGCGTTTCCCGATAGAATGCAAGCTTAAGAGGGAAGCTCCGAGGGAAGAGTCGATCAGCCGCTAGGACAATGAGATTAAGTTATAATCAAACATATGCCATGAAATATAAAGAGTGGAGGTAGAGAGATTATTTGGGTGCGGATCCCTAGCCAAGGCTAGCACAAGGATCCTCACCATGTTCAAAGTATATGATATGTCTCCCTACGACCCTTTAGTGCATGAATAGCCTCTTTTTTACTCACCTGTGATTCCTGATAAACTTTGAGAAATCTAGAGATTACTTAGGTAAATCATGTGATATAAGAACCATAATCATGTTATACAGAGCAAAAGACTTGCCTAAAACACTATACATATAACACTTATCAGGAGGCCTTTTGCAAACCTAGTTGGAAGATTTGTGTTTGTCGTGAGAAGCCGGTGGAGATGGAGGTATCAACTCTAGAGGGGAGCACACCTTGACTCTATCAGTGCGGTCTGAGGCGGAGGCAAAGCCCACGAAAATAAGCGATGCTTTACCGTGGCTACTAGAGATGGGATGCTCGAGGGGGAGCTCCAAACCTCATTAACATTATGAAAACGTAGAGACAAGAACTAAAAAAATTCTTCTTGCTTCCCTCTATTTATGACCCAAGGGTCTATTACATAACTCACAACGATGGTAGAGATTGTAAGTATGTCAAAATCTAAAAACTAGTAAACATATTAAAACTTCACTAAAAGACAATGACTCGAATTAAATATGCGCAACATTGACTCATAACGACTCGCATAATATAGAGTCGTAATAAAGACACATCATAATAGATTGATAATTAAGATTGCAACATTCCATCCCTTCAATTCGAGCTTGTCCTTAAGCTCAGAAGGGAACTCCTATTCGGGTCATCAAGTTTTTTTATTTCGTGCCAAAACTATTCCTTGGAAGGTTCTCGGTAGGGGTTGAGGAGCAGGTGGAGTTGAGGGGTCTTAACCCTAGAGGGGAGCACAACTTGACTCTATCGATGCGGATCGAAGCAGAGACGAAAACAGTGAAGATAAACGACGTCTTACTGTGTCTACCAGAGATGGGTGCTTGATGAGGAGATCTAAAACTTATTAACCTAATTATGAAAATTTAAAGAAGACAACGGGAGAGATTCTTCTTGCTTCCCTATATTTATGACCCAAGGGTCTATTATATAATTTAGAATGTTGGGAAGGACCATAAATAAAGTCAACCGTAAAACTGCCCAAGATATTAAAATAATCTAAAAGATAACGACTTGAAATAAGGACATACATCATTGACTCATAACGACTCACATAACATAGACTTGTAATAATGATGCACAATAACAAACCGAATTAAGACCGCAATAGCCTCGCAGTCCCGTCGACCCACCCAAGAACCCTCTTCAAGCCTTCCCGAGCCAGGGTTGACCTCCCTTGCTCCACTAGATCCCTTCCCCACCTCCTTCCAATCGGCGGATGACCTATACCCCTATATCGAGCCCCTATTCCTCTGGACTGAGCTCTGCCAACCCTACTCTATTGTCCTGTGCACCGCCTGCCCGTATCCCTCTGTTCTGAGTTCCGCCAACCCCTCGTCTCGATCCTATTACAATTAGCACTTCACCCACAACCCTCCCCTCAAAAGCCTCCAAATCCCCCGTATCTTCAAACCATATCAGCCATGGACATCCCATCGAATAGGACACTCGAGCCTGTGTTACTCCCGCTCTCACCAAAATCCACCAATTACATCTTGGGCATCTCATATTCAACTACTCGGTGAGCCCTCATATTTATTTTCATTTATTGGCATTGTATGGATGTACTTTTATTCCTAGTAATATTTTACTGTAGTTATTTTTGCTAATTTAATTTCATTATACGTATAATCCACTCTTCCTGCATTTTAATTTCTAGCACTTTCATTTACTTACCATTATTATATGATTACACTGATTAGATTTGCGTGTTTACTCATATTGGTGCATTGTATTATATTTAGGGTTTGGTTAGTGGTCTATCTTGATCATTGATTTAGTTGGGTCAGTGTCAGTCACCTATATATTAGTCTCGCATCACTTCCCCTCCATAAGTTAAATCTAGATTGTGAAATCCTACACCTTAAGACATCATTTTTCTTATGGTAGTGCATTATTCTCATTGTTGCATCAAATATTTCTTTATCCACCTTTAATGATGATCACTTCTTTTGCACCTCCATTTAGTTACCGGTAACTAAAAGGCAACGTTGGCGGTGATGTTTTGGAGCGTTGGGAATGAAAGCGGTGGGAATGGAGAGGGGGGGGGGCAACATTGGTGTTGAAGGCCAAAAATGACGTTTTGGAGCATTGAGAATGGAGAATGGAGTTTTACCAAACAGGTTTTTTCAGTGTTGGCGTTTTTTCCCCACCGCCAATGGAGAAAAAAAGCCGAAACAAACAGAGCTAAGTCACCGTAAAACTTTTGGAATTTAGAAAATTAAATTTGCAAATAAAAAACATAATTTCAATTTGAAGTTTAGATCCTTAGAACTTTGTCTTGTTTTTTGAAGTTTCAATAAAAAAAATTAAAGTTGAAGTTAAAATTAAATTTAAAGCGATTATCTTAATTTTTTTACTATGGTGGGATAAAGGCTTGAGTGTTGTTGTTGTTGTTGTTGCTGTATCTTATTTTTTTTTACGAAAACATGTTATCCCATTCGTCTACTTTTCCTTATCATTTATAATATCCTCCACAAAAACATTCAAACTTGTACTTGTAGTCAGTTTAAATTTGAATTTGAATTTTGAAATTTCAAAAGCTTAAATTTCAATTTGAATTCAGATTTTCAAATGGTTATACTGAGCCTTGGAATAGTTATTACCGAGCAAGCCTTGAGGAAACATTCTATTTCCATGGAAAGGCTTGCGAACTGTTGAATGATCCTAATGTTTTCATATATGGCTTTATATATATATATATATCTGATTTTAGTTCTTCGAATGCTACAGGTTTGTGTTACAGCATGGTGGACGAGCTCTACTGGCAGACGAGATGGGACTTGGGAAGACATTGCAGGAAATTTTAACTTTAACTCCAATATGCTATAATTTTTTTTTGTATTAATTATATTCCTTGCACCATTATATTTTAGGGTTGTATCCTAAGAATGGTTCATATAACTTACAATGATAACTTCTAGGTATTTGCTCATCTTTATAAAACATTTTAGTAATGACCTTTATATTTGTTTTCTAGAAGATTTACATGCAAGTGCCACAAATACATTTTGGCTCCTTTTGCAAATACAATTATGCAGTGTTGTCACAATCATTCATTTGATATACACACCAGTTTTGGCAGATAGTGGATCAGGAATTTCCAATCCCTTCTCAATCAAATTGATAAATAGAATCGGTAACTAGAGACTTCTTGAAAAACTGTGTTGGTTGCCAAATTCTGCCGAACCATGACGATGTTGCTGCATCCACGACGAATGCATGGAAGAAGAGTGGAACTCTCAGGTCCTTGAGCAACATTTCATTCTGTGAGAGAAGATAACAAAATTTATTTTTTACTCTAAATAACTAGTACATATACACTTATTCATCAATAAAGTTGCATAATATTAATAACCTTTGACCACATATAACAAGTGGTACTTTTTATCCTAGTATTACTGCTAGCAGCGAACCTTTTGACCTTATCCATTTTGATGTTTGGTCTCACGTGCCTGTTACTAATATTTTTGGTGCCAAATGGGTTGTGTCGTTTATTGATGATTGTACCATAGTATCTTCGGTTTCTTTGATGAGAGAAAAACTGAAGTTATATAATTGTTTACTCAATTTCATAGTATGGTTCAAACTCAATTCAATGGATCTATAAAATGTGCACTCTGACAATGGTAAAGAATCCGTTAATCAACATTTTTTGAAGTTTACCAGAGAACTTATCATTATTCATGAGTTTACTTGTGTTGATACCCCCAACGAAATGGTGTTTCCGAATGGAAAATCCGCCACCTCCTTGAAGTTAGCTGTACTTTACTCTTTCAGATGTAAATTCCTAGGCTATACTGAGGTGAAGCTCTTCTTACTACCACCTACCTAATCAACCACCTTCTCTTGGCGGGGTTAGTCCTGTCCAATTCCTGATATCATTCTTTCCCTCCGCCCTTATCATGCAAAGTGTACATGCATGCTTGTTTGGGTGTCTTGCCTATGTTGACATCCATCAACATCATTGCAACAAACATGACCCTTGGAAGCAACAGCTTGCAAAAATGCAGGGTAAGGTTTGTCTACATTTCACCCTGTGGTTGGACATTTCCCCGGACCCTCGCTACGTGGGGATACTTTGTGCACCAAGCTGCCCTATGCTTTCGACAAGAAGGGTTTCAAATTTTACTATCCCTCGAGTCGTCGTATGCTAACCTCCATATGTCACCTTCCATGAACACATTCCCCTTTTTACTCGGTCTCTACTTCAGGGGGACATCATATTGGAAGTGCAAACTTTTCTTCCTGCTCAGTCCTTCCTCCTCAGTCCTTCCTCATGCGTTTTTACCTATATATTGGGATATAGATAATATTGAGGCAAATGATCTTGCTGTCATTGTTTACAAGAGAAGGATACAACACAAACACACCTCCCAACAACTCCGACCGTCTCAACCTCCGACAGATACTGTGTAACAACCCGGCCCAACCACCACACCAGAGGCCCGCTCCAACTCAGTGGCCAAGGCGCACTCTGTGGGCTGGCTGTCGCGATTGGACAAGGGCTACATCCCGTGCCACCCCAACCCCTCTCTGTCCCACCACTGGGCCCATTGGGTTGTTGGAGGCCACAACCCTCCCTTTAACATGAGAAGTGATTCAGTTAAGCGCCTCTACGGGGCCTTCCCAGGAGGTCACCCATCCCAGTACTACTCCAGCCTGAGCACGCTTAACTATATAGTTCTTTCACTTCTCATCACCAATTGAGCTGCAACTCAATTGGTGATGAGAAGTGAAAGAACTATATAGTTAAGCGTGCTCGGGCTGGAGTAGTACTGGGATGAGTGACCTCCTGGGAAGGCCCCGTAGAGGCGCTTAACTGCATCACTTCTCACCAAAGGGAGGCTGTGGCCACCAACAACCCGCCCGTGTGCTGGAGAGGGGTTGGGGTGCTTGGGCTGCAGCCCGGTAACGGTCGCCTGGCGAGGCAGTCGGTGGACGTTGTCCCGATTGTAAGTCTAGGGCCTTGGGACGTTACATACTGAGTAGACAAGTAATTCATCAAATACTACTCTACTTGATTATGATCCTATTTTTGATTATAATCATGATGATCTTCCTGCGTCCTTAAGGAAAAAAACACCTCCACCAATTATCATATCTCTTCATTTATCTCAACAAAGAACCTTTCTATGCAACACATAAGATTTATCTTATTTCTTAATTCCATATCAATTCCAACTACAGTACGTGAAGCATTAAATGATAAGAGATGGCTCACGCCATGAACAAGAAGAATGAAACTTGGGATATAGTCTCAAGGAAAAATGACAAATGATATGTAGGACGCAGGTGGATCAATTCCTTAAAATACAAGTCTGATGGTACTCTGGATCAGTATAAGGTAATGTTGGTTGCAAAAGCGTACACTTAGGCATATGGTATATATTACCAAGAAACGTTTGCTCCAGTATCAAAGATGAATACTGTGGGAGTTCTCCTTTCCTTGGCTGCTCAGTTCAACTAGGAAGTACATCAATTTGATGTCAAAAATGCATTTCTTCATGGAGATCTTGAGGAAGAGGTATATATTGATATCTCATCGAGTTTTTCCTCCAACAACAATGAGAATGAAGACAGGCTAAAGAAGACTCTGTATGGGCATAAGCAGTCTCCGCTGACTTGGTTTGGCAGATTCTCCAAAGCTGTGCTTACGTTAGGGTACAAACACAACCAAGCGGATCACATGATCTTCAAACACTCACGGGAAGGTAAATTCACCTTGTTACTTGTATGCCGATGATACGACTGGATCATATAGATATCCCTTCAACACAACATAGGTCATCGAAAAGATCTCAGACGACTCACCAAAGCACGAAAGCCAGGATCTTTCAGAAAATGGATTCCTATTATTATTTTAGGGAATGACATAACCGAGAGCAAATTATTAAAGAAAAAGTTAGCTGTTGAGTTCAGAATAAAAGACCTAGGAAGACTAAAGTACTTCTAGGAATTGAAGTTTTCTCCTCTAAAGGAGGAATCTTTATCTCTTAGTGAAAGTATGCTCTAGATCTTCTCAAAGAGACATGGAAATAGAGATGCCAATGTTCCTAATGAGCAGAAACAAAAAAATTGAGAATGCTGAAGAAAGTCCAATGGTTGATAAGGGTTAATATCAGAGATTGGTTGGGAAAATAATATATCTAGAACACAAGAACTGTCTTAAAATATGCAGTTAATGTTGTTAGCCAATTTATGCATGATCCAAGGACCAAACATCTTCAAGCAGTAGACCATATCCTTTAGTATCTCAAGAACACCCCAGAGAGAGGATATTGTTTAAAAGGGTGAAGTCTTATCTCTGAAGACATACAACTGCTGATTATGGAGGATCTTTCATGGACAAAAGGACTTTTGGCTACTGTACTTTCTTGGGTGTCAATCTTATCATCTGGAGGAGTAACAAATAGAATGTGGTAGGCAAATCTAGTATTGAAATTGAGTTCAGGACTATGACACATATGCGAACTAATATGGATTGAGATTTTATTGGTCGATCTGAAAGTTAAAGTATAAAGTTCTAATGAAACTACTTTTGCAACAATAAATCCGCAATCTGCATTGCACATAATCCAATTCAACATGATAGAATAAAACATAGAAATCAATCGTCACTTCATCAAGGAGAAACTGAACAGTGGGCTGATATGTACATCTTATGTTTCTTCTAAATTTTAGATTATTGGTATTGTCACAAAAGGGACTGCCACCAAAAAATTTCCACGATATTACTTGCAAGTTGGGAATGATGGATATTTATTCTCCAACTTGAGGGAAGGTGTTGTAAATACTATTGTTGTACAAGTTGTATTTAACTATGATGGTACTTAAGTCTTTTATATTCTTAGTTGTGCTATGTATATATACCCATATTATATCTAGAACACGAACTGTCTTAAAATATGCAGTTAATGTTGTTAGCCAATTTATGCATGATCCAAGGACCAAACGTCTTCAAGCAGTAGACCAGATCCTTTAGTATCTCAAGAACACCCTAGAGAGAGGATATTGTTTAAAGGGTGAAGGATTATCTCTGAAGACATATAACTGCTGATTATGGAGGATCTTTGGTGGACAAAAGGACTTTTGGCTACTGTACCCTCTTGGGTGTCAATCTTGTCATCTGGAGGAGTAACAAATAGAATGTGGTAGGCAAATCTAGTACTGAAATTGAGTTCAGGACTATGACACAAGACATATGCGAACTAATATGAATTGAGATTTTATTGGTCGATCTGAAAGTTAAGTATAAAGTTCTAATGAAACTACTTTTGCAACAATAAATTCGCAATCTGCATTGCACATAACCCAATTCAACATGATAGAATAAAACACAAAAAACGATCGTCACTTCATCAAGGAGAAACTGGACAGTGGTCTGATATGTACATCTTATGTTTCTTCTGAATTTCAGATTATTGGTGTTTTGACAAAGGGACTGCCACCAAAAAATCTCCACGATATTACTTGCAAGTTGGGAATGATGGATATTTATTCTCCAACTTGAGAGAAGGTGTTGTAAATACTATTGTTGTATAAGTTGTATTTAACTATGATGGTACTTAAGTCTTTTATATTCTTAGTTGTGCTATGTATATATACCCATATAATTATCGAAAAATGTGAGAGATTATGAATTCCTACAGTAACTGAGTAGAAGGCACTATATCGAGAGACTTCACCGCCGATGCGGCTCTGGAATACGAACAAAAAGAGATAGTGTTGACCCATACCATAAAGACGAGGTGATAGTGCAATCCAAGGTTGTAAATATCGAATGTCGGAATTCAGAGACATGTCATAGATATTTTAAAAAAATCGGATTTCCATATCTTATAATAATAAAAAAATATTTTTATGTATACTATGTATACTTATATGCTTTAGAGAAGAGTATCCAAAATGAAATATTATTAACAAATACAAATAAATACATTGTAAAATATATTTATTAATATATAGCAATTTTATTTTAAAAGCACTAAGGGTCCTTTCGGCGCGCATAAATTGGCTTTCTGGAATTGACTTTTGTCAGAAAACCAATATCTGTAGGAATTGGCTGTGCAGAAAACCAATTCTGTTGTTCGACTGCAGGATGAAATTCAGTCAACAGAATTAGAATTGAGACAAAAGCTATTCGGCGCGTAGGAAATGGCTTTCTGAAATTTTGTTACTGGATAAATTTATTTTATTTATTGATGATTGCTCTCCTTCTACTTACATATATTTGATTAGAAAGTCAATTGAAATGTGTGATAAACAACTGGATATGAAATTATAAAATTTTCCACCATTACAAGATACACTTGCAGTAGAATATGAAATTATCTACCATTCCAAGATCTTTGTGAACAACCACATCCAATCAAATGATGAGCCCTTGAAGGATCTTCAAGACTCTTCTTCGCATGATAAAACGGTAGAATATGTTTTCATCTGCCTGCTCATCTCTTCTATAACCGAATAAATTTCTGTTTAGCAGATTCTCGTCCTGTCATCTACTAAAAATTCATGGACAATACCTTCCACCTCTATCCAGCTACAACCTGGACTCTTCAACAACTTCATCTCCCTCATCTTCTTTCTCACCTCACGAGCTTCTTTCCATCTGCTGGATGAATCATACATGTTCCATATGAGCACATAAACACCATCATCTTTAGGCCCTTGCTCTGTGATCTTCTTTTCGGCCAACTATGCTATCTCCGTATCACCGTGAATGAGAGATGCGCTGAGCAGTGATCAACAAATCACGCAATCCACATCCATGCCCATATCCTGTATCAATAATTCAGCTTCTTTTAGGCGTCCCGCTCGGCCGAGCAAGTCAACCATACATCTAAAGTGCTCTTTCTAGCAGACTGGAGAAAATCGCGTAGATCGGGGTTTTTTTTTTCGCCGCTGGTAGGAGGTAGATTTGGAAAAATAAAAATGAGAAGGAGAGAGGAAGATGAAGATGAAGAGGAAGAAAAGAAGAGAAGGAGGAGGAAGGGGAATCAGTTGACCTACCTCGCCTTTGCGTCGCGGGATCAGTCGGGGGCGAGGAAGTCTGGAGCAAAATCGTGTAATACCGATGGCGATAGGTAAGTTTTCTTGTTTTAAAATTTTACCCTATAGACAATACTGTCGATTTTGGTTATAAAGCCAATACCCGCTCAAATATAACGCGCCGAACAACGAAATTGTCTTTCTGTAACCTAAAACCAATTCCAGAAAGCCAATTCCTGTGCGCCAAACGAACCCTAAGTGTTATAAGAAATAAAGAAGTTTTAAAAGCTGATCCTTGATTGATTATAAGGTTAGCTTAATAAATTTATATTAAAAAATAAAAATAATCAAATAACTGGGTTGAATGTTTAAATATTTTTTATAATATGAAATAAGTAAAAAATAGTGTGAAATTATTATACAAAAGTGATAGTAAGAGTAACACGTATTAAAGAGAATGAAACAGTAAATCTAGCTGATTTAAGCTTATGTAATATAATACATATATGTAATTTAAACATATATTGCTGGTATGTTAACATAACATAAAATAAAATAACGCATGATATATTCAAAAAGTCATGTCCGCCGATATATTGGAAAAAACAGGTGCGTCGGTTTATATTTGACTTAAAGCATAATCTATTTTTTGTGGAAAAAATGTCATTTCCCCCTCAAAAACGACATGTCATGTCGGAGCACATTTAAAACAATGCTATCTTGCATGTCCTTGTTAAATTGCACAGTTTTCAAGTCACAAACTCCAGATTACTACAACGAGTTCCAATAACAATTCCTTTTATTCTACCATAGGGACAAATCAAATTTCCCTGGGAGGCATTGTTACACAAACAAATTGAGAAGTGGAGAAAATATTATTTTCAATCTAACCAAAAAAATATTACATGACACCTCTATATATACACAAAAGAGGGGAATCCAAACCAATATTGGAGGTGTGGGACTAAAAAAAATAAAAGGAGGATCTGTGCCTTTACAATTTTAATTCAACTCCCCCTTTAGATGGTATATGTCGATCATTTCCAACTTGGAGATATTATCAGTGAATGTGTCACAGCTTGAGGTTTTTGGCAAATATATTGTTATGATCTAACTAGAGAAAGGGGAAGAACTAGAGGAATCTAGAGGAAACCTAGAGAATAGGGTTAGGGTTTGAGGGAGAAGAGAGGAAGAATACCTTGCTAATGATCTTTGATGATGAACCAAGGAGGAGGGGTTGGGTATTTATGCCCACCCAACCCCTAGGGCCGGCCGGCCCCCATAGGG
Source organism: Dactylorhiza incarnata (assembly GCA_033032865.1). Lineage (NCBI taxonomy): Eukaryota > Viridiplantae > Streptophyta > Magnoliopsida > Asparagales > Orchidaceae > Dactylorhiza > Dactylorhiza incarnata. The sequence continues at coordinate 2,005,027 of JAWHQI010000383.1, forward strand.
GCTGAACCGGTGCGGTTCAGCCCCGGTGCTCCTTACATTAATACTGGCGGGATGGTTCAGCCCGGTTTTCCTCCGCCTTCTCCTTTGGTCGACGTGCACCGTAATCGGGTAGCCTGGTAATGACGCCGGGCGTAACATTCCCTCCCCCATCAAGGACCAGCTTGTCCTCAAGCTGGAGGCGGAGAGCGTGCGGCTCTTGGAACAAGTCGGCTCTGCCTTGCATCGGAGACGAGACCTCTGTTGGAGCTGTAGGCTCCGCTCTGCTCGCCGTAACGATGGGCATCGTACTATCCGGTGCCCTTAGTCGTTCCACGCCGTGGGGTGAGATCTCCTTTGCCTTAGACCACTTGAGGCCCTCCAAGCAGTACCCCCTCCCGTGCTGGCTGAACTCCATAGTCATCTGGACCCAATCGAAGGTCACCCGCCGAAGTTGCTGCAGCCACGGTGCGCCCAACACCATGTCAGAACCCCAGATTGGCAATAAGTAAACATCGATATGTCCGGTGTACCCCTGTATCTGGAGCTCCACCCCTTTCATCACTCCCTCGCATTGCAGTGTACGTCCATCCGCTACCCTGACGTGGAACGCTGCGCTGCGATCTATGACACCCCCCGTCTTCTGGGCCACACCGGGTTGGATGAAGTTGTGAGTGCTCCCGCTGTCCATCAAGATCGTCACTGTCTCCCTGCCGACCCTCCCAACTAGGTGTAAGGTCGGAGATAGGGTACCCCCCTCCAGGGCCTGGATGGATACTCCAAAGTCGTCAAAAACCAACTCTCCCTCCTCTGCAGCGCGAGTAACATCTTCCGCTTCCTCCCGTAGCATGAATACCTGGACCTTCTGGCAAGCGTGCCCGCGGGTGTACTTCTCATCGCAGTTGAAGCATAACCCCTTGTCCTTTCTGGCCTGAAGCTCCTGCCACGTCAACCTCGTCACCGTAGGGCAGCTCCCGGTAGGCGGTTCCTGCTTGGGTACATCTGCAACCGTAGGTGCCCGACCTGTCGTCCGAGTCCTCTGCCGATTGTACCGCTCCTCCTGTATCCTGGCCAGGCTGATGGCATGACTCAAACTTCGTGGCATGACTCAAACTGCGTGGCATGTAGGCGTGAACCTCGTCTCTCAAATGGTCCATCAATCCGGATATGAAACAGCTCAGCATCGTACTCTCCTCCCAATTGACCTGGTTGGCCAGCCGTTCGAACTCTGTCCGGTACTCTGTGACTGATCCTTTCTGTCGCAGCTTCTGTAACATAGCCTCTACGTCTTCGTACTCCAGAGGTCCGAAGCGAGCCGAGAAGGACTCCACAAATTCCTCCCAGGCTGCGTAATTGCATCCCCTCAAAAACCACTTTGTCCACTGGAAAGCGTCATCTTCCAGGTGAAAAGACGCCAACTGGACCCACTGCCCTTCCGGAATCTCTTGGTACTTGAAGAAAAGTTCAGCCTTCTGGATCCACTCTAAGGCGTCGCCGCCTTTGAACTTAGGGAAGTTCATACGTGTCAGTTTGGGCTGCATGTACGGCCGTGGTTCTGCATGTGCTGGTTGGTAAGGTTGCGCTGGAGCCACTGCGGGCCCGGGCCGTCCCCGGTCCAGACCGTAGCCTCCTTGTTGCCCTCCACCCCAAGGGTTGCCATTTCCATAGTCCGCCGGTCCTCCATATGGCGGTTGTAGCGGTAGGATGCCCGCCACACCCCCGATTAGGACCGCATTCGCTCCAGTAGGTCGAAAAGGGGCTGCTCCCTGTCCTGGACCCCGCCACGAGGGACCCGACTGCAATCCGGGTCCATTCCAGGCGGACTGGGCGCCGAACGGCCCCGTCGGTGCCGCTGGCCCTTCCGGCGGCCTCCAGCCACCTGGCTGGCTGTAGCCGGCCTCCATCGAACCGCCGGTGGTCGCTCCAGGGGCCCTGCACCACTCCTGCGTCGATCCGCTCGTGCGGAAGGCGTAAGCGCCGATTTGCGTACAATCGGCTTCCGCCGATCGCGATACAGGGAGGCCGCCTCCTGTAGACCCAGATCCGGCCCCCTGCTGCGTTCCACTTTCGATTCCCGTGCCGTTCTGCGCCGGAGGATGGTAGGATGCTTCGGCTTCGGATCCCTCCGCTGCGTGGGTTTTTTCCTTTCAGATTTTGCACAAGTAGGGTCTTGATTTCCTCCATGCGCGCGTCCAAGCGATCCTCTAGATTTTTTTGGGAGGATTTCACTTGTTCTTCGAGCGCCGCCACCTTGTCCGACAACCCTACGTAGTTCTCTTCGATGGTGGCCAAGCGTGCATTCTCGGCTTCGGTGCGTGTCACCATGGTTGGGAGGAAGATCCTCTGATACCAAATGTTATGATCTAACTAGAGAAAGGGGAAGAACTAGAGGAATCTAGAGGAAACCTAGAGAATAGGGTTAGGGTTTGAGGGAGAAGAGAGGAAGAATACCTTGCTAATGATCTTTGATGATGAACCAAGGAGGAGGGGTTGGGTATTTATGCCACCCAACCCCTAGGGCCGGCCGGCCCCCATAGGTGTGAACCGGTGCGGTTCAGCCCCGGTGCTCCTTACATTAATACTGGCGGGCTGAACCGGATGGTTCAGCCCGGTTTCCTCCGCCTTCTCCTTTGGTCGACGTGCACCGTAATCGGGTAGCCTGGTAACGACGCCGGGCGTAAACATATATTTGCTGGCTGATCTTGTGATTGTACGAACAATGTGCATATGTTGCCTTTTTCCAGGTGATTCTTGATGAAATGTCTGTCAATTTTGACATGTTTTGTTGGACACAAACTCCAGATTACTACAACGAGTTTCAATAACAATTCCTTTTATTCTGCGACAGGGACAAATCGGAGGCATCGTTACACAGAAACAAATTGATAAGTGGAGAAAATATTATTTTCAATCTAACCAAAAAAAGTATTACATGACACCTCTATATATACACAAAAGAGGGGAACCCAAATTAATATTGGAGGCGTGGGGCTAAAAAATAAAAGGAGGATATGTGCTTTTATAATGTGCCTTTACAATGGGTTTAATTCAACTCCCCCCTTTAGATGGGAGTATATGTCAATCATTCCCAACTTGGAGATATTATCAGTGAATGTGTCATAGCTTAAGGTTTTTGGCAAAGATATCTGCTAGCTGATCTTGTGATTGTACGAACAATGTGCATATGTTACCTTTTTCCAAGTGATCGTTGATGAAATGTCTGTTAATTTTGACATGTTTTGTTCGGTCATGTCTAACAGGATCGTGGGAAATGTTGGCAGTAGTTTTATTCTCGTAATATAGTCTCATGAGATTTCCATCTTGTAGCTATAAATCCTACTTTATAGATTGAGTTAGAATCCCTCGCATATCCCTTGTGAAATAATTTGTTATTCTACTTCTGTGGTCCTTGCAATCACATTTGGTTTCCAATTTTTCCAATTTACGAGATTCCCTCCAACAAAGCAGCAATATCCGATGGTTGATTTCCGATCATCTTGATTTTCAACCCAATCAACATCCGTGTATATTTCAATACTTACATGTTTGTTTTGGGAGAATAGAATTCCTCGCCCGAGAGACTTCTTCAGGTACCGTAGTACCCGTATATTAGCTTCTTGATGTCTCATTCTAGGAGAATGCATGTGCCTGCTGAAGATCCCCAATATGAATGTGTGTGAGATAAATAAATCTTCCCACCAATCTCTGGTAGCTTCCAGAATTCACTTTCTCACCATCCCTTGTCTTCATCAATTTTACTGTTAGCTTCTATAATGGGCATCAGTAGGTGCACACCTAAGCATCCCTGTTTCTTCTAAGAGATCCAAAACATATTTCTTTTGAGAAATGAAGATTCCACCGTCTGGCGACGCAACTTCAATCCCTAAGAAGTATTTCAACTTTTCTAGGTCTTTTGACTTCAAACTCCTTGCACAAACGTGTTTTAAGCCTCATAATTTCTTCCAAATTGTTTCATGTTATAATGATATTGTCTATATAGACAATGAGAATGACCACTTTCTTTGCTTTCCACTTAACAAAGAGAGTATAATCAGAGTGATCCAGTTTGTATCCCAACAAAGTCATGAACTTTTGAAATGCCTCGAACCATGCTTGACAGACTTTAAACCATAGAATTTTTTTGAGTTGACAGACTTTTTCTTCTGATCCCGTCTTGAAGATTCCTGGCGGAAACTTCATGTATACCTCCTCTTCCAGATCGCCATGTAAAAAGACATTTTTTTATGTTGAGTTGTTGTAGGTCCCATCCTAGGCATGCCGCGCATGATAAAATGATGCAAATGGAATCGATCGTGGCAACTGGCATGAATGTTACATGATAGTCAATATTGAGGGTTTGAGTATATCCTTGAACGACTAGTCGTGCTTTGTATCTCTTTATAACCCCTTTATTTTGTTTGACAGAAAAAAATCCATTTTGATCCAAGTTTTTTCCCAGTTGGAAGGAGATAGTTCTCATATCTGGTTTTTTCCCAATGGAGACATCTCTTCCTCCTTTGCTATTCTCCATTCTGGTATGTCTATCGCTTCCTGCCAAATTTTGGGAATATGAACAAAGTATAAAGAGGAGATAACGACTTAGATTGTGATATGAGATATAGTTGGCAATATATTATTTTGCAGAGGCCGACGTACTTGATGGAGGTCGTCGTCAGGACCCACTTCTGAAGTTTGTACTTGTTGTACAAAAATTTGTACTACTTGAACACCAATGTCGTGCTGTTGATATACATGAGGAAGACAGGAGGAATAAGTTTCTCGGCCACAAGAGTCGAGGTAATGACAGGAGTAAACCTGTTGGTTGGATTAGTGGAAGGAAGAATATGCGAGGTCGCAATGGGAAGAATAATAATGGGAGCGTCAATATCCGTGTCCCTCTCACCCTGACGAGTGCCAAATAATTGTTCGTCTTACCGAATTGTAACGTCCATGATACAAAAGAAACGATGAGAAGAAGGGTGGTAACAACGAATACCCTTTCGTAGTGGAGTAAACCACGAAAATACATTTTGTGGGAACGAAGATCCAATTTATCTTGGTTGGGTTGATGACTATAGACAAAACATATATATCCAAACACGCGCGGTGGGAGATGAGATGTGTAAACGACGCATTTGGTAGACAAACGAGATATGAGAGACATATTGTAGAGTATTGGACGAAAGGCAGTTAATGTGGTAGGCGGCATAAGGACAACTTCATCCCAGTAGGATTTGGGGAGATACATTGTAATAAGGGGGCACCGTGTGACTTCGAAGTGATGTTTATTTTCCCGTTTAGCAACACTGTTTGGGTGGAGGTATCAATGCATGTGGTTTGATGTAAGATACTATGATCAACAAGATATGCCCTAAAAACATCATGGTCGCCGTACTCCCCCATTGTCACTTTGAAGGACACAAATCTTACTACCAAATTGTGTCCACATTAGTTATTAAAGGCGTAAGGCACACCAAAGCACAAAGAGGTCTTGGAGCCTAGCGCATGCGCGCTCCAATGCCAAGACGCAACCATACAAGCATCAAACATCAGTTCATCGTCTTGATTAGATTCTTCATCTATTCTACTGATTAATTATTCATTACTATCATTTATATCTCTTAAAAAATAAAATCACCTACATCATATCTAAGTCTCATCGCTCAATTATGTTTCAGAAACACTAAATCATGCAAAAATTATTGAATTCTTACTTACTTTCTTTCTTTATTTTGGGAAAAAAGTTTACAACAAAAATCGCACCCAAGTGCGCCTTTTATACTCCAAAGGCGCAAAAAGGCGCACGAAGGCTCAAACCTGTAAGCTTGGTGAGCCTTGAGCCTTAGGCGCGCCTTTAAGAACATAAGTGTCCACCATTTTGTGAAAACTTTTAAAGCAGTTAAAACATCACTTTTTTGTTTTAATAAGTACATCCACATTGTGAGAGAAAAACAGTCAATAAACGTAACAAACCAACAATGATCAGATATAGAGATAATAGGAGAAAGTCCCAAAACGTATGTATTAATACCGTTAATAGGAATTGTACTCAGAGATGATAAATTAGTTGGACTATGTCGTACATGTTTAAAGAGATTACAAACCTCACAAATAAAATTGTTCAAACACTCTAAAAAATAGAAAATATCTTGAGAAGATAACTTGGGGAGGAGTGTCCTGGATGTTGATGCCACCTCCGAACATCCGCAGAAGGGGAGCAAGAGTACTAGATAGAGCTTGGTGAGTAGGATGGTCCAAGATATACATGCCCATCAGTTCCTACCACCGCCAATACGCTGCTTTATTGCCAAATCTTAAAAGACACAACAATCATGAAGAAACGTCACAAAGCAGTTGAAGGATGCAGTCAAGCGACGTAATAAATAGTAAATTTTGAGGAAATGTAGGAATATGTAAACCGATGTGAGGGCTATGGCAGAAGAATATAAGACGGTCCCTTTGACAGCTATGGAAGAGAAGGAGCCATTGACGGTGATAACTTTATCACGACCCGAGAGAGGGGTGTATGAGGTACTTGACGAAGCCACTGTCATGCGATCACTTGCACCAGAATCGATGATTCATTTGGATTGGATGGTGGAAGCAGATTGTGCGTTCGGAGTTCCCGAGGTTGCGAAGGAAGTAGTGGAAGAGTTGCTCTGAGAGCGTACTAGACGTCGTAGAGCATCCAGGTTTTCAGCTGAAAAAACTTCGAAAGGAAGCTTGTCAGTATTAACTTCAGTAGTCTGGGCAGCTGTAGTGTGAATGTGCTGGCGTGGACCACTACCAACCGTCCAAGACGATTATTATTCTTCCTTAAAGTGGAAAGATGAGGATAAAGGCGAAAACAAGACTTCCGGACAAGACCTTGCTTGCCACCGTGATCACACATCTTAACAGATGAATTGGGAGGAGGCATGCCTTGACCAATTCCTGTAAGCACCGAACGATCAAGTACTCTGTTGGAGTTGAGAGAGCGTCAACGATCCTCATCACCCAAAATCATGCTGAATGCTTCCCGAAGAGAAGGAAGAGGTTGGTGGTTCAGGACATGAGTGTGAACCATGTTAAAGTCCATATAAATACCCATACGGAAGGCACAAAGACAATATTGACCCTCCTTTATTTTTAAGGCCCGAGCATTAAGAGTGCATGCGAGAGTGAAATCTTCAAAAGTAGTTGAGTTCTTGGTAGAACTCAGAGAAATAGGATGCAACACTAGAAGAATCTTGTTTTAGTTCGAGAAGGCGTCGAGTAAGCTCATACACCTGTGTGGAGCTACCAATTTGAGAATATGTTTCTCGTTCCTGGGTTGAAATCTCGAAGGAAGAATCCATTAACATGTAGCTTCGGTAGACTAAGGTAGACATTGAGTGGAGAAGCCATAAGAACACAAGAGAGTTGTGATTATGAACCCTCCGAGTAGTGATTATTTGCGGAGCCATGGTTCCTCCCGCCCTTTCCGGTTTACCACATTGCCTTTGGACGATTCCAGTTACCTTGAATGGGACCATTATTCAATTAACCACTACTGATCACTCGTGGAGGAAGTGGGATGCTGAACAATGGTCCCATCAATGTACCCTTATAATTGATGGCTGCGGATCGCATGCTGCGTTGCTCGTGACCATTCAAGGTAATTCGAATCGTCTCCCAACATCGTGGTAATCCGGAAGGAGCTGGAGGAACCATAACTCCGCAAAAAGTCACTACTCTGAGGGTTCATAATCAGAGAGAGAGTTTCAGCACTCAAATTAGAGGTGCCCTCCATATATATTTCATGCCGAAAATAGAAGCTAGTGAAAAAAAAAACGGAATTCACGGTAGCTTGCCGAACAGGAGTGCAAAATCTAGATTCGCCATAGATCAGTCAGGACTCACATAGATCGATTAGGGCAGAGCTCGCAGAGATCACAATCGAGGTCGTCGACGCTCGCGTTGCAGAGCTCACAGGGGTTGCTGAATCAGGGGACCGCAACGGCGGAAGAGTTCGGAGCTCGCAGGAGGTCTCGCAAGAAGAGGAGGGCTCGCAACACGCGTGTACAACGAGCTGGGGAAAAATGCCGAGCTCACAAGATATCCTGCCTTAGAAGTTGCTGGAAGCGTAGCTCGTGGGAGTGGAGCTCACGTGTACATGTAGCGTTAGAATATGAAATCACAGGAATCGGAGCTCGCGGGCGCCAAGGAAGTCGCAACAAACGGTGTCAAGGAAATTGTAGGAATCGGAGCTCGCGGGCGATGGAGATCGATACAGGAAGTCCGCATATGCGATTCATAGGAAAATCTATAAATGATGATGATGGAGGATCAACAACGACTCAAAACCGGGAGCGGAAAAAATGCACGGAACACGCGAGTTGTGTCAGGCGCTCGCATGAATATGGCGGTTCGAAGAAACGAAGTAGTAAAAAAAGTCGCCTTGCTCTAATACCCAATGTTTTAAATATCGGATGTCGGCGACATATCAGATTGAGTTTTTAAATGTCGGATGTCGGAAGTCGGAGACATGTCGGGGATATTTTAAAATATCGGATTTCCATTGTTTATAAATAAAATTTTTATTTTTATGTATACTACCTATAATTATATGTTATAAAAATAGAAAAATAATTTAACAAATAGATAAAAAATGAGTCATTTATATTACAAAAGAAAATCGAATTGTATTTAAGATAAAATATTATTAACAAATACAAAATGATACATTGTAAAATATATTTAATAGTATATAATAATTTTATTTTCATAACGATAAGTTTATTGCAAATAAAGAAGATTTAAATATTTTCATATTTTTGGTAATAAATGTATTAAATATTTTCATATTTTTTGTAATATGAAATTAAAAAACTGTGAAACAATTATACAAAATTGAAAATTGGTTGTAATAATAAAACGTTAAAAAAATCGAAACAATAAGTCTAATCGATTTAAACATACATAATATAATATTCATAGGCGATTTAAACATATGCTGCTAGTCTGTTAATATAACATAAAATAAAATAGCGGACGATATATTTAAAAGTCGTGTTGGCCGATATATCGGAAAAAATCAGACATGTCGGCCTATATTTTACAAAAAGACAATATATTTTTTTTTAGAAAAACATATCGTTTTGCCCTGAAAAATGACATGTCGGGAGACATGTCGGACATGTCGGAGGACATTTAAAACAATGCTAATACCAAGTTGTGAAGTGAAGAAAATATTATTTCCAATCTAAGGCAAAAAGTATTACATGATGTCTTTATATATACGTAAAAGAAGAGAATCTAAACCAATATTGGAGGTGTGAGACTAAAAAAAGACATTGGTCTTTATAATGGGCCTTTAAAATGTGTTTAATTTAACTAAACACACCATAACCAATGCAACTTGCCATTTACGTGGCCATTCCAGGAGTTACAAAGAACGAAAGTGTCTATTCCAGTAGTTACACAAAACGGAAGAGGCGTGATCCACATACGATTGGGGGGGGGGGATGCTAGTAATGCGCTGGAGAATCATGGAGTCACTACCCTTTTGGGAAGAGTAATAAATGACGTTAAATGTTGGAATTTACCGAGTCAATTGCTACCCTAAACAAGACAGTTATGGGTTAATTAGGTGAATCAAGTAAATAATACATTTCGGAATTTCTTTCCTATTGTAAGCATATTATGATTTCTATTTAAGAAGCATTGTAATCAGAAACAACTACCCTGAAGTTAAATTAAGGGGCAGCCCGGTGCACAAAGCATTCCCGCGCAGCGAGGGTCCGGGAAAGGATCCTGCCATAAGGGTGAAATGTAGGCAAACCTTATCCTGCATTTTTCCAAGAGGCTGCTTCCAGCACTCGAACCTGTGACCTCAAGGTCACACAACAACACCTTAACTGGTGCGCCAAGGCTCCCCTTCAAGAAAATTTTGAGGGCGAGAATGTTTCTTGATGGTTATCTGTCAATTTCTCTTCATGTCCCTTCTCTAACATTTTTTGTGAGTACTACCTCACATAAAGGTTGACTACTTTTGGTTCAACCACTTTTGAAACTAAAAATGTGGGCAGACACTTGTTTTAGATGCGTCCAATTATATAGAATTAAAAAGAGTTATTTGCTTTACTACTTTGAAACCAATGCACATTAAATTTGGACATTGCGTTGATTTTTTTGTTATGTGTGATTGTTACTGTAGGAAAACAAGGAGGAGGACGACACACAAAAAGGGGCATCAACAACATGACGGGTTTATTCTTAGAGGAAGAGACCAGAGGTCATAACGCCGACATGATATGACGTGATTGCAAGTGATGCATCTTTATTTTATTGTCACGTTTATTTGTTGTTCTTATTTTTTGCTTTTGCCGAGAGGGGTTATATAACCCGACTTTCTCTTGTATTTGGGCATCTTGTATCTTGGATTTGGAAACTAGGTGGAGCCAAGGGCGCGCCAAGAGGGATTCTCCCCTTGGATTTGGATTCTCTAATTTTTCCTTCTCATGTTCCTACATTGAAATCCCCTCTCGTATCAATGGTTTGACCTATCCTCCTCACCTGCTAGCATGCCCTCGGGTTCCATCGAATAGCAAGCGATCGATGCCTCCGTCCGTTCCGTCCGCGAGAACTCCCGCTTCCCTAGTCGCGTATTTCACGCGCTCCGTTCGTCGGCCCCACTTTCTTCGAGCTTGAACCGCTGGTACCCGCTGCTTCCTACGAGCTTGAACCGCGCTCTTCCGCCTACTACCCAACTGCTTGTCGGCCTTCCTCTCCCGCTCTGACTTCTGCTCTGACTGCCCTCCGCAGATTCCCAGCGTTCCTCGCCAGCTCCTGGCGCCTCTTTCGAACTGTCCTTGCACTCGGTTCATGACTAACGCTCGCCTCGAACACCAAGCTAGCACCCTCACGTCGATCCAAGCGATTCTCCAACGCTTGGAGGTCTGTGATGCCTGTCTGGACAACCGCTCCTCTACACCGCCACTGGGGGAGGTCCTCTCCTCTGTCCTCGACCAACCAGCCATCCCGTTGACCCCCCCGCTCGCTGTGCTGGCCTCGGCCCAAGTGCCGCACACCCTTGAAGTCCCTCATTTCACCGACATTGATCCTCTCTGATGGATTGCCAATGCCGAACAAATTTTCGATATTCAGGGCACTCCAGATGGGTAGAAAATTTCCCTGATGCTCCTTGCCATGGAGGGCTTTGCCGTTCACTGGGTTCGTTGTCTTTGCCAGTCCACTCCGCTCCTCTCATGGGCCGACCTCACCCAGGCGCTGGTGAAGCGCTATGATCGCCGCTACTCCGACAATACTGTGGAGAGCCTCTGTGCCCTCAGCCATACGTCTTCAGTGGATCAGTATATTGACGAGTTCATCGAGCTCGTCAACCACGTCCTAGACCTTCCTTCAGATCATTACATGGGCTTCTTTCTTCAGGGTCTCTAATCCCACATTCGCTCCCGCTTGCGCACCCATCACCCTCGCGATATTTTCGACGCTATGGAGGTTGCCCGCTTGGTCGAAACAGATTTCTCAGTTCGACCTGTGGACCGCTCCCATCTACCTCTGGCGGCCCCCAGTCCCCCAACCCCCAGCTCGCTCTACATACATTCCTCCGGTGCCACCCCGGCTACCTCCAGGGGACACCCAGCCTCCCAGCCTCCCAACCCAAACCGACTATTCCCCTGAGACCACCGCGGTCACCCGCCCCAACCGCCTTTCCACACAAGAGTACAAAGACCTGCGCAGTAGGGCTTGTGCTTTTGCTGTAAGCAACCCTATTCCCCGCACACGATTGCCCGCTTAAGGAGATTTGGGTTCTCATGTGCGCTGATGATGTGATGACGAGGTGACGACCGCTGACTTCGAGGCCCTGCTCCTCCATGCCCCCTTCCGGCGGCCCAGATGACAATCTCTTTTCAGCGTTTGGAGCTTTAATGTTTTTCTGCTGGGGGCATTTCAGGACCCCGCACCATGAAGCTCCAAGGACTACTACAGGGGACATCAACAGTGATTGTGATTGATAATGACGCGAGTCACAATTTCGTTTCCCAGGACTTGGTGACGCGCTTGCGGTTGACTTCCGACCCGACAACGAGATTCTTGGTCCACCTCGCTGATGGTCGTTGTTCCCCGACTAGCGACCTCTGCCACGACCTTTTTCTCCAGGTGGGCGAGTATCGCGCCTCCGCTGATTTCTATGTCTTTCCCTTTGGCGGTGTCATTGCCATCCTGGGAATCATGTGGTTGCAAACACTCGGCGACATCAACCACAACTGAGCCTCCATGCATATGGCTTTTCAGTGGGCCGATCGGCCCTGCACACTTCAGGGTGATGCCTCCCTCCAGCGGTTGGCCATCTCCTCGCGTGGCCCTTCGTACTTACTACGTGGATTTCTGCGCCCTCCTATGACTGATCACGAGGGACAGAGAGTCTAACCCTGCGACCGCCTGCTCTGCCACCTCAGCTGTCCCGCCTAGCGGCCTCTACCACGACCTCTCTCTCCAGTTAGGCGAGTATCACACGTCTTTCCCTTAGGTGGTGTTGATGCCATCCAGGGCATCACGTGGTTGCAAAGATCAACCATAACTGGGCCTCCATGCATAAGACTTTTCAGTTGGCCGATCGACCCTGCACACTTCAGGATGACACCTCCCTCCAGCGGTTGACCATCTCTTCTCGCGCGGCCCAATGGACTCACAACGTGGATTTCTGCGCCCTCCTTTGGCAGATCATGACGTCAGGGGAAAGGAGTCTAACCCCGCAATCGTCTTCTCCGCCACCTCAGCTGTTCTGTCTATTGGAGGCCTTTGCATTTGTGTTCGAGCTCCTAACGGGCCTACCACTGTCACACACCACCGACCACCGTATTCCTCTTCAGGACGACATCCATGCGATCTCTGTCCGCCCGTAGCGCTACGGCCATATACAGAAGGACAAGATCGAACGTTTGGTGACCGACATGTTGACTGTCGACCTGATCCGAGCGAGTGCGAGCCTGTTCTCCAGCCCGGTCCTTCTTGTCCGGAAAATGGACGACAGTTGAAGATTCTGGGTGCATTATCGGGGGCTTAACAAAGCCACCGCAGCAGACAAGTATCCTATTTCAGTTATACATGAGCTTCTGGATGAGCTGACTGGGGCTACCTATTTCTCCAAGATCGACCTTCGTTTCGGTTACCACCAGATCTGTGTGTGCGGCGGACGTCCAAAAGACCGCTTTCTGCATGCACGACGGTCACTACGAGTTCCTGGTTATGCCGTTCAGCCTAACCAACGCCCCGACGACCTTCCAAGCCACCATGAATGACATATTAGGCAGTGCTTCGTAAGTATGTTTTGGTTTTCTTTGACAACATACTTGTATACAACTTGACGTGACATGATCGCTTATGCCACCTGGAAACCACCCAGTGACATTACAATGTCATTCTTTGGTTGCCAATTTGAAGAAACTCGCGTTTGCTCAACGCGAGATCTCCTACCTGGGTCACACCGTTTCCGCGTAGGGTGTGGCGATGGACCCCGACAAGATCGTGACGGTTTTGTAGTGGCTGCCACCGCCCCTTACAGGAGGCCCGAGGTTTCCTCAGCCTGATGGGCTACTACCGTCGTTTTATCTACGACCACGGCAACCTGCCACTTCCTCTTAAACGTCTTCTGCGCACGACGACTGATCTGAATTTTTGGTGGCCCCCATTGGCGTCTACCGCCTTCATGGCTCTACAATAAGCCTTGGTGACGGCTCTGATTCTGGCCATGCCCGATTTCTCTCAGCCCTTCATTGTGGAGTGCGATGCCTCAGGCTCGACATCAATGCGATGCTCATGCAGATCGGGTGTCCTATTGCATACTTCGGCCTATTTTTTCCTCCACCATTCGGTCCCGTTCCGCTTACGAGAACAAGTTGATGCTACTCGTTCTGGCGGTCCAGCATTGATTGCCATATATTTTGTGGCTCCATTTTATCGTCTGCACGGACCTTCACAGTCTTCAGTATCCTCTAAGCCAGAAGATGACCACCCCTTCACAAAAGCTTTGGGTGGTGAAGTTATTGGCTATGACTTTTCGGTTGAGTTTTGTTCAGGCAAATCTAACTTAGCGGCGGACGCCTTATCATGTCAGACAGCATCCGCAGAGTTGACAACCAGATCACGCCCGATCTGGCAGGAAGCAGATACTTTACATATGGAGGTGGGGACCGACCCGACCTTAGCCGCTATTATGGAGAGCTTACAAGCTAATGCCGACGCCTGCCCCCCGTACACCCTTCTTGGGGGTCGTCTGTTCTATCGGGGCCGGTTGGTCATTTCGTCAACCTCAGCCAACATTCCACGCTTGCTCACCGAGTTCCACAGTACACCGACCGCAGATCATTCAGAAGCATTTCGTACCTACCGCCGCCTCACAGCGGCGCTCTATTGGAAAGGAATGATGCGACTCGTGGAGGAGTTTGTGGCAATCTGCCTCGTCTGCCAACACTCGAAGTACGAGGCCGCCTTTCCAGGAGGCCTTCTGCAACCCTTGCCCATTCCCGACCTCATATGGGTGATTTGACGATGGATTTCATTACGCGCCTCCCACGCTCATCCGAGTACAATTACATCCTTGTGGCGATGGACTGTCTATCCATGTATGGTCACTTTATACCCTTGCGACACCCCTTCACAACTCAAGTGGTTGTCGAGGCATTCATTTTCGGTGTGGTCTGACTGCATGACTTTACTCGTTCCATCATCACCGACTGCGATCTGATTTTTATGAGTACTTTATGGCATGAGTTCTTCACACTCCAAGGGACACATCTGAGGATGAGTTCTGCCTACCACCCCCAGACGGACGACAGTCCGAGGTTCTGAACCGCTGCTTGGAGACCTACTTGTGCTGTTTTACCTCCGCCCGCCCCCGTGACTGGAGCAGATGGTTGGTTTGGGCCGAGTTCTCTTACATCAACTCCTTCCATTATTCAACCGGCATGACTCCCTTCCAGGCCGTCTACGACCGCCCACCACCCATAGTGCTTCAACACCTCCCAGCGGAATGTCATGTCGGGGCGGTGCACACTCAGTTCTTGGATCGGGACGAGATCCTATGGTTCTTGAAGACCCATCTCCTCCGCACCCAACAAAAGATGCTCCACCACGCCAACAAGCGCCATCAGGATTTCCAATTCCAGGCAGGCGAGGCGGTATTCATGGCGACACGTCCCCATCCCAAGCTATCTGCTCGCTTCTACGGCCTGTTTGAGGTGATCACCCACATCGGTGAGGCGGCTTACCACCTCCGCCTTTCTACCCACAGTCGGATCCATACTGTTTTCCGCCTTCCTACCCACAGTTGGATATATTATTTAGGGTCCGTTTGGTTGGGCTGTTGCTGATGAAAAGCTGCTGATCAGAAATGGAGTTTTGAAAAAGAGCTGTTTCTGAGAAATGGAGTTTTGTTAAAAAACTGTTTGGGTGAAATGGAGTTTTCAGTGCTTATTGAAATGGAGTTTTATAAATTTTGTTTGGGTTAAATGGAGTTTTTGAAAAAAAAAATTGTTGTTCCATAAAACACACAATCTTGATAATACTGACTATAATAGATATAAATACCAATAATTCATCTCACCATCTAAGATCTAGAAGTGTACAACTGTTGCGCTATATTTTCACGCAACGTGATCATCTCATCTACCCCGCCTGCTGTATCAGGACAAACTACTTGATGCCCTTGTGTGCTCACCCCCTCATCACCACCTCCCTGCTCGAACTCATTGAAATCAATATCCCTCCGCGACGGGTGCCTCCGAATAAAATTATGCAGTGCCATTGTCGCCATCACAATATCGGTTTGTTTGGTGAAGCTGTAGCTCGGCATATCACGCAATATGGCCCACTTTTTCTTCCAAATCCCAAACGATCTTTCAATGACACTTCTAAGGGATGAGTGCGCGTGATTGAATATCTCTCGGCGTCCTTCCGGTGCACGCCCGCCACGAGCAAAGTCTGGGAGATGATAACATGTCTCTGGATATGGTTTCAAGTATCCCCTTTGTAGCGGATACCCAGAGTCCACCAAGTAATATTTTCCTGAAAACCAGGATCAAAATTCGTTACGCTTCAAAGGTGAGAAGTATAAAAAATGGAGTAGAAATCTTATTACCTGGTGGTGGATGCGGAAATTTGTAACGGGGATCCCGAAGCGCATAATTGAAAATGCGGCTATCATGCGCAGAGCCTTCCCAACCTGGCATAACAAACATGAAACACATGTTGAAATCACAAGCAGCCATCACATTTTGTGTTGGCATGCCATGTCTCCCAATGTACGGTACTTGATCACGAACAGGTACGCATGCATGAACATGTGTTCCATCAATTGCACCGACACAATCTTTAAAGAATGGCATGTAACGTGTGTCATACAGAATCTCTGGCGGTGTGCTACTGAAAGATCTATCTAATGGTTGAATCACTTCGGCCGCCAGTAGTATCAACACGCGAATGCCTTCTCCAAAAAACCTGCTAGCAGTCTCTGTCGAGTGCTGAAACCGCTCACATGTCTTCCTCATGACCTCGTTATGAGACAGTATGTCCAAGGTCAGTGCCAAAATCTCTCTAGATGCAGTCCGTCTCGTCCCGTGAAATCCGTACTTCTCCTCCAAGATATGCAATAGATCCATAAAAATATCTTGGGACATCCGAAATGAATTATGAAACCGGACTGTCGAACCTGCTAGCATTTCTCCTACCCATTTATGACCTGTTTGCTTCGAAGTCATGCAAGGTACTGGTTGGTTGAAAAGAGAACTGCTTTCAGCTAAGATAGTAACTGCTGCTACCACATTTTGATGATGTGCGATCGCATAATTTTGAATAGCCTCAAAGCTATCTTCTGAATCATCTGAGTCATTGGTAGACATATTCTGATACACAAAAGACATGACATTAACCACAACAACAATAACATAAAACGTCGTAAACAGTCTAGCAGAAACATACAAATACTTTATCTATCCAACATTGTAGCAGAATAACAGTAACAGTCAAACAGTAATAACAGTCTAAAAGTAGTAACAGTAGGAATACTAGAAATATCCAAACACAACATCATAAATAAAAATAACAGTCTCAAACTCCATGACCCTAACCAGAATAATTCTACCCCCCACCATTGTAGCGGTTATAAATCCACTTTATGTTCATACCCTCGGGTAGGAACATAAATGCCTCTCTATGACCTTTGTCCAACAGAAATGTGATGGCAAAGTCATAGAATTTCTCGTCCGCTACAACGTCGGGGTATCCACTTAACCGCTCTAATGCCTGAGTAATAGTGTAAGGGTTGCTCCTTGGATGCTCCTGAATGCATCGACTGATGGTCTTTGAAGATTCTGCCAGATCTTCTAAGACGGAGCTGGTGGCACTTCTCTTTCCTTTCTTCCTCTTCCGCGCCGATGTGACCTCGGGGGGAGGTGGTGCAACATCATCCTCCTGGATGTCATTCTCCCCACCGGACAACGCTCTCTCGTCGGTAG
>JAWHQI010000383.1:2027500-2175000 GCA_033032865.1 Dactylorhiza incarnata
TCCATGTATTAACTGTAACAAGTAGAAATATTAGTTAAATGACATAGACAACCCATTATTATTCCTTTTATCATTTCATAACGATACGGGATCCTAATTGTGATCTTGTGTGCAGTCGAGATAGGGAGAAGTCCCGGAGAGGATTTTCACTACCTTTCTTTGATTTAGCCTTTCCAATGATGGGGATATGGTGGGACCGAGCTCAACCGAGGGAGAAAGAGAGGAAGAAGGGAGTCTTTGTTAACCCTAACCCTAACGGAGTAGGAGAGGAAACTAAGATAGTCTAAAAGGTAATTTCATTTCTACATTTTAATACTCCCTTGCTCAGATATATATACTCCCTAACACGCGTGTACACACACACGCGCGACGTTCGGTTTATGAGTACTTTTGGAAGACTCTATGGTGAAAAATTGGGACGACCCTTAACTTTTCATCTGCCTACCACCCCTAAACCGACGGCCAGACGAAGGTAGTAAACCAGAGCCTTGGAAATCTGTTGCGATGCCTAGTGGGTGAACATACATCTAGTTGGGATTCAATTCTGCCTTTAATTGAATTCACGTATAGTAGCTCGGTCAATTGGTCCACAGGTCTAAGCCCATTTCACCTAGGGTACGAGCCTAAGAAGCCGTTTGACCTGATCCCGGTTCCCCTTGAGTCACGACCTAGTGCGTCCGCCGAGTCATTCATTTGCATGCGTTGCATGATTCAATCGGTCGAAAGATAACATCTAGCAATGATATGTATAAGGATTATGTAGATATTCACAGACGCGATGGTTCGCGTCCGTGCGGAGCGGCTCGCTCGCGGGCCGGCTAGAATGCTAAGTGAATGAGTCCTTGTACAATCTTGAGAAAGATTGGGACAAACACTTATGAGTTAGACCTCCCTAAGGATATGGGCATTCACCATGTGTTCAATATAGAGTACCAAACACCATACTATGAGCTGCGTGAGTATAGGGATCCCAATTCCGAAGCTACTTCCGATTCCCCTCCTGAGCAGCATCCACCTTCTCCTCCTCCCCAGCCTTCTCACCCATCCCTACTAGGCGCCGCGCACTTCAGGGTACCGAGGCACCATCATTGAATCCACTGTTTCCACCATAGCATAATGAAAGTCCCATTAGTACATGACAATTGATGGAGAGTATCACTGATGTCGTGGCGCATGAGTACGCCACCACTCCTACCTGTCAGACTTGGAGATACTTAGTTTGTTGGAGAGGGCGTCCAACCATTGATGATACATGGGTCATGCTTCTCGAGATGGATCGACTCACCCCTGCCCTACACCAGCAGTATGATCATCTTCATTAAGCAGAGATGATCCTTTCGAGTCGGGGGGAGTTAATGGGGATCACCATCCAGAGCACGTGTGCTTTTATACGCGTTGGTCAGAGTTGCATCTTGACGATCCGGGCCACATTCGCATCTGGCCCGTAGTTTTATGTTTTGGATATTTTTTTTGTATTTATTTTAGTCTATTTTGAGG
The DNA here is from genome assembly GCA_033032865.1 of Dactylorhiza incarnata. NCBI lineage: Eukaryota > Viridiplantae > Streptophyta > Magnoliopsida > Asparagales > Orchidaceae > Dactylorhiza > Dactylorhiza incarnata. The sequence goes on from JAWHQI010000383.1 coordinate 2,028,998, forward strand.
GTTTAGGCATTAGTTATCGATGCGCGATTTGATCCGTCCATGATTGAAGCCCTAAGCCCATATATTTCACACACACACACACGCGCACTCGCACGCGTATTAGGGCGGTTTGGAGTCATCCATGCTTTACGAAACTTATTCATGCGTGGATTCTGACGCTGAAGTTGAACCCCCTCTCCTTTGGTGTGGATTCCGACGCTGAAGTTGAACCCCCTCTCCTTTGGTGTGGACGCCTAGCCCATGAGTTGCCCCTCCTCCTACTAGGTATTCCACGCCTCTCCAACCCTGCCCACCTTAGATCCGTGCTTCCCTTCCCCTTCCCACTTCAAAACGCCACCCACAACGTCTACCCTACGCATTTCCGCATCTCTCCAACCCTCCCCGCCACCAATTTGAGTATCCCCATCCTTTTCCCGCTCCAAAATGCCACTGACATACCTTTCCCATGCATATCTAGACCTCTCCGGCCCTTCCCACCTCAAAACCGAGCACCCCCTCCTCTTTCAACTACATGACCTAGCCTCCGCCCCTCTCCACTTCAACATCCTGCCACCAGCCCCCTTCCCCGCTACAATAATTTGCCATCCAGCCCTTTCCCGTTGGTAAATCCCTCCTTTTAGCTCCTCTCCTTTCTAAAGGTGTGTTTGTTTCGACTTTTACCGATCGAAAGGGAGCTGTCAGAAATCGAGTTTGAAAAAGGAGCTCTTTGTGAAAAATGGAGTTTGCATTAAAAACTGTTTCGGTAAAACTCTGTTTGCAGAGTTGTTTGAAAAACAGTGTAAAAAATCTGTTTGGTAAAAACAGAGTTTTGTAAAATATCTTTTAAAACGCATAGGAGATGTTCACGTAATCTCAATGAACCTCAATGATTTAGAATGAATGAAATGAGTGGGAAGATTCTGGTTGCAAACCAGGACGAATTGTGGCTCAACATCTGTAGAGAAATCTGAACTGCATTTGAAGAACCTGAGCATATAGTTTTTGATATGAATGCATTTTTTTACCAAACAGGCTGAAAATCTACATCGTTAAATAACTTTAGATGCAAATGACTACTTTACACACACGACTATTGGTGAAGTAAGGTTTAAGATGGAAAAACTTAGTTAAAAATCTCTTTAAAATGAATGGGTGATATATGAGCATTTAACAACCATAATGAAATTATGAATCACAGCCTTAATCACTTCTTCGTCTGTAAAATAAATCGGTTTCTTTGTCAAACTGCAAAGTGGTTTTGGCTGAAGGAGCACCAATTAACAACACCGTACATGGATCATAGAACATCTACAGGTTCACAACTTCCTACCAAAATAGTCTTTTACTGGAAAAATGCAATTTAATCGAAAAAAACTGCAAATCTGCAAGGTGAAGCTTCTTCAACCCTCTGCATTACTAGAAAGAGCAGATTTGCAAGGTGGAACTGTTCAGTGCTCTGCATACTGGAAAGAGCAGATCTGCGAGGTGGAGCTTCTTCGTCGAGCTGGAAGAGATCGGGAGGGAGCTTCGTCGATGGTGACAGAAGGGAAAGAAACACAACAACGACAGTAATTACCATCTCTATTCAGTTCGAAACTGAAACATGGAGAGATTTTAGAAGCCCAACATCGGAAGACAGCCAAGAGGAGCCACTATCGAAGCCAGCACTTCTTCTTGGACCGCAGGAATGGCTTTATGGCTTCTTGTTCTTTACTGTTCCTTCGTTCTCCGGGGATGAGGTGGACGGGCCTCGTTTCCAAAGAGCAACAACCTACTGATGCCTAATTGCTGTTTCCCGAAGGTGGTAGACATCGGGCGAGAGCGACGCAGCAACGAAGAGGCAGGCGCTCCGTTTCAGACGGAGGGAAAAGGAGGTGCGAGCTGTGGTTGAATTTTGACTTAGTGTCTCCTTTTTTAATAAACGACATTTTCCAAAAAAACCTCCCCCAAACACTGCTTTTAGTGGAAACAACATTTTCGGCCAGCCGCGTCGAAGCCAAACCGTCGAAACAAACGCAACCTAAATCGCAACCCTCCAGCCCTTCCCCATTACTTGCCCTTCTTCCCCGCTCGATACCTATCACATTTAACACATCCACAAGCAATTTCCATCCCACACTCCTTTCTTCCCCATCCTCTTCGCATCCACCGACCACTTCAAAACAACCCTAATACTTATAAGTCTTGTAGTTTTGATTGTGTTGTTCCTTTATATTGCGCATTGGGTGCTTGTATTGTTTAGTGGAGCTTTATCTATAGTTGTTTGTTTCCAAAATTAATCAATATAGTTTGTGGGATTTATTTGCTTGGTATTCTAACTTGTGCACTCTAATTGGAAGAATTACATTCGCTTGTTTTCACTATAATGGCTAGCTGCTGAATATTTGCTAAACATTTATCGTTTGATTGCTAAAGTGTTATTCCACCGACGGAATATTTGCATGCATTTAATTTCATTCCACCCACACATTGGTCACTAGTCCGCCCAACACGTCCATCACCACTAGGCATTATGTCTTTAGTGCCCGAGCACACTCACCCGAGCCTACCCTACATTAGTTGGCCCGTATACATGATCTCTGTGGGACAAGGTGTCAACGACGCGGTTCAAATCTCCTGCCGTATATTCTAGGAGAAAATCAAACCCAAGGAGTTTGCTAACCCACTGTTATTCTGGAACTGTGCTGATGCGCTGCTCGAGGAGGTACTTCCGGATAAAATGATCGGTGCGGATCAAGAAGGTTTGACCCAATATATAAAGGCGCCAACGCTGTATGCTTGTATTGCTTTGACTAGGCCGACCAGTTCCTGCTCATACAAGGACAATTTTTAGTGGTGTAGGGCTGTCTTCCTGCTGAAATAAGTAATGAGGTTCCCCTCGTATTGCGAAACGGCTTTGCTCCCTTTCCCCGTGGCTTTATATTTGACTTGGAATTCTTGAGAGAAATTAGGAAGGAGCAGGACTGGTGCCGATATTAAGGCTTGCTGGAGCTCCCGTAAGGCCTTAGTTGATGTCTCCCTCCAAACGAAAATATTTTTCTGTAGCAAAGCCACCAGTGGGTGAGCAATATCACTGTAACCACAAATGAAGCAGTGGTAGTAATCAGCGAGACCAACAAACCCGCTGAGCTCACAAGGTGTCTGGGGCACAGACCAGGCGGTCACGCCTTGAATCTTCTCTGGTTCGCCGATACCCCCTGACCATGCATCACATGCTCTAAGTAGGTTACAATGCCTGTGCCGAATAAACATTTCGTAGCTTTGAGAAAGAGATGCCGACAGATCAGCTGGAATACAGTGCGATGGTGCTTGGAAAGTGGAGGGGGCATTCGTGAGCCCAAACAGTCTGACCAAAAAACTCGAAGTGGCCATGATGAGTTCGGAAAGCCGTTTTTTCCATGTATGCTGGGGCCATGCACACCTGATGGTACCCCGAGCAAAGATCCTTCTTTGAGAAGAAACAAGCACTGTGTAACTCGTCTAGGAGTTCCTCCACCACGGGTATAGGGAACTTGTCTGTCACTCTTTTAGCATTCAGCTTGCGGTAATCCACGCAGAAATGCTAAATACCATCCTTCTTGTGCACCAATAGATGATCCCTTCTTGGAGCATAATACCGCATTAGCATTCGATCTTGTCCTTCTTGAGGAAGGGGTATCGGTAGGGCCGTACGACCAAGGGCATCATGCCCGACAAGAGGCATATACGATGGTCCTAGCGATGGATTGGGGGAAGCCCCGCTAGTGGTGTAAGGGTATCACCAAATTCTTGTAGTAATTGTTTAGGCTCTGTTGGCCCCACCTTGGTGCAGCATGGGGTACCTTGGGCGTGGTGGTCAATACATGGTAGGAAAATGTCTCTGTCTCATGCGGGCACCCGTTCCACTCTACCATCTGGTATCCCTGTCGCCAACACATGGTGGGGCGATCGAAGTCCCATGTCAAAGGTCCCAAAATTCGTAACCATCGGACTCCTAAAACCACCTCGAACCCCTGAAGATCCACTACTAAGAGGTCGACCCGAGAGTGATGCCCCTCCACTACAATAGGGACCCATGCGACAGATGCCAGTGCATGCCATCTTATTTTTGTTTTCACAAAAACATTCACGCGGGCGCAAGGCGTCATTACAAGCTGCAGACGAGGCGTCATTACAAGCTGCAGACGAGGCGTCATTACAAGCTGCAGACGAGGCGTCATTACAAGCTGCAGACGAGGCGTCATTACAGGCTGTAGATGCTGCGCGACGAGTTAGCTAAGGAAGCTATGAGTGCTTCCCGAATCCATAAGCACAAGCAAATGCTGTCTCCTAAGTGTGTCGAACATCTGAATCGTATGACCCCCTTGGATCCTATAATGGCGTGAAGGGAAATCTCAGGGTCTCCTGTGTCTTCCTCATCCTCTTCGACATTTGATGGTCGTTCACTTCTAGCCAGAAGAGGCGTTTGCATTGATGCCCTGAGCCGAATTGGTCATCACAGTTCATGCATAGGATTTTGGCACGACGACCGTCCATCTCGGTGGGTGAGAGTCTTCGTCGGAATGGGGGGCGGCGCTTATCAGCCCACTTGGTAGAACTGGTGGGTGTTGGTGTGGCAGGGTTGATACTTCCCCGGGAGGGCCAACTGCTTCTCGTCGGCCACCCTGTGTCCGGTCCATAAGCAGTTGTTTCTCGCAAACCCATGCAAGACTCATCATTATAGTGAGATCTGTCGGCATTTGGAATTCCACGTCAAGATGTAGACGCTCATGAAGGCCCATCGTGAAGATAGACACATATTAGTCGAAACTCACAGAGGGAGCATGAGCTAATATAGAACATGTGGACATTCCTGCATCAGATGGGGACATTCCTGCTGTAGTTGTATGAACTGGAGTTGAGCGGTGTATATCATGTGAATGTAGGAGACGCCAATCTATTCCTCCTACGGAGTGCATTGATTCGTGAAGAAGAGCTCACAACATGTGAGCCATGCGTGAGATCTTCGCGGCCATCAGAAATGGGAAGTCCATTTTGACGTAGCGAGTTTCGTCGCTTCCTTCCAGCTGGTGGATGGAAGCTTCATATCGATGGTTGTCGGGCGGCCCGTTGTAGGAGGAGAAACAGCCCGTTGATGCATATTGTTTAGATGGGCAGAGAGCGCCTCCATACTCACATCATTGGTGACCATCATCGACAACGTTTGGCTCTGATACCAAAATGTTGTGTGCTTCCGATTGAGACTTCGTGTTAGAATGAATGAGGGAGAATTCCCGGAGAGGGCTGGAGTTCCCCTTCCTAGAACCCAGAGGAGCTAAGTGGCCGTGGCTGGAAGAGGGGAAGATATCGAGCCGTCGGAGGGAAGTCGACCGACTACTCCTGCGGAAAGGGGAAGGCGGTTTGGAAATTCCGTGAGGTAGAGCGTTAGGGGAGTCAGGGTTAGAGACAGATAGAGGGGAAGAGAAGAGAGAGAGAGAGGAAAAGAGAAAAAGATTAATTTCATTTGATTCCTTCCAAATGCGGCAACCCTCTCCTAGATCTGTTTGGGTGAACTCCTTTTGCAGAGATTTTCAAAAATGAGAAGCACTTTATAAACTGTTTGACTAATCTCCGCTGCGTTGACTTTTTTATTAAAAATGCAAGCCCGGGTAGAAAAATGCGTGCCCGGGGGAAAATGAGCGCCCGAGCGCGAATGTTTTACCCGGACGTGCAATTTTCGCCCGGACGAGCATATTACGCCCAGGCGCGCATATTTCGCCCGGGCGCGCATATTTCGCTCGGGCGTGCATTTTTCTCCCGGGCGCGCATTTTTCTCCGGGGTACGCATTTTTTGTATCGTGCACGCATTTTTCGCCTTGGACGCGCATTTTTCGCCCGTGCTCTCATTTTTCGCTGGTGAGCGCATTTTTTTCTCGGGCACGCATTTTTCACCCGAACGCCCATTTTTCGCCCGGGCTCGCATTTTTTCGCTCGGGCGCGCTTTTTTCTCCCGGGCGCGGATTTTTTCCTTCGTGCACATTTTTCGCTCGGGCGCGAATTTTTCGCCCGGGCGTGCATTGTCACCCGAACGCGCTTTTTTCGCCCGGGAGAAAAAAGAGCGCCCGGGCGAAAAAATGCGCGCCCGGGCAAAAACTTCTCGCCTGGACGAAAAATGCGCGCCCATGCGAAAAATGCGCATTCAGGCAAAAAAAAAATGCGCGCCTGGACGAAAAAATACGCGCCCTGGCGAAAAAGCGCGCCCGAGCGAAAAAATGCATGCTTGGGCGGAAAATGGGCGTTCGGGCAAAAAATGTGCGTCCGGGCAAAAAATGCGAGCCCGAGCAAGAAATGCGCACCCGGGCGAAAAAATGCAAGCCCGGGCGAAAAATGTTCGCCCTGACGAAAAATGCACGTACCGGTGAAAAATGCGCTCCCAAGCCAAAAATGCGCACCCGGGCAAAAAATTGCGTGCCCGGGCGAAAACTGCGCGCCCGGGCAAAAAATGGGCATCCGGGAGAAAAATGAGCGCCTGAGCGAAAAATACTCGTCCGGGCGAAAAATGAGCGCCCGGGCGAAAAAATGGGCCGTCGGGCGAAAATGCGTGTACGGGCGAAAAATGCACTCGGACGAAAAATGCGCTCCTGGACGAAAAAAGCGCGCCCGAAAGAAAAATGCGCGCATCTGCGAAAAATGAGAGCATGGGCAAAAAATGCGCGCCCGGGGCAAAAAATGCGCACCCGGAGTGAAAAATGCGCGCCCGGGGCGAGAATGCGCGCCGGGCGAAAAATGCGCTCTCGCGCGAAAAAAAGTGCGCCCGCGCGAAAAATTTGCGCCCGGGCGAAAAATTCGCGCCCGTTCGAAAAATGCGCGCAACTGCGAAAAAATGCGAGTCCGGGCGAAAAATGTGCGCTCGCGCAAAAAATGCGCGCTCGGGCGAAAAATGCTCTCGGGCAAAAAATGCGCGCCCGGGCGAAGAATGTGCGGCCGAGAAAAAATACGCGACCGAACGAAAAATTCGCGTCCGGGCCTAAAATGTGCGCTCGCGCAAAAAATGCGCGCTCGGGCGAAAAATGCTCCCGGGCAAAAAATGCGCGCCCGGGCGAAGAATGTGCGGCCGAGAAAAAATACGCCACCGAACGAAAAATTCGCGTCCGGGCATAAAATGCGCCCATCAGCGAAGAAATGCTCGTCCAGACAGAAAAATATTCGCACGGGAGAAAAATTTGTGCTCGGGCGGAAAATGACCTAAACTTGTATCGAGATGAGGAAGTGCTTTTCGAAAAAGATGAAAAGTAGGGGCCAAGTGACTTTTCAAAAAGAGGAGAAAAATGAGTTTTTCGCGGTAGTTTTTCCCACCGGTAGACAATCCAAACGGTTTTGTAGGTGCGGTGGTGTTTTTCAGAAAACGGAAAGGAGCTAAAAAGCCTTCCCAAACAGGCCCTTAATATATTCGTGGTCCAAATGGCCCTCACCTAGGTCATACTACAAGTGAGTTACGATCCGATAAAAGTAAAATACATGCAAAAAAATAAAGGTACAAGGGCGATCACTCCTTGGTGGGTTGTGCACATCGCTGATAGATCCGACCCCAACATTGATCCATAACAGAGTGTAGCGTTTTCAAAGTTGAGTTTCGAACTCTACCATGCTAGTATCTCTAGATTAAATATTTGTCCTTCTAATTGACCCGCCATTGATTAATTCTAAAAAATACTTAAATATTTCATTATAACATATTATGATAAAATATTTAGTTTACATTTAATTACAGCCGATTAAACTTGCTTGTTTTGGCCCCTAGCTTCAAAATTGACAGACTTATTCGATTAGGGGCTTATTGGTTAGTCAAACCATTAAGTTGTAACAAGATGCTATAGTGTTTGCATAAACCACGCAAGCAAGTACAATTGCGAGATTAAAAATTTACGTGATAATGTTAAAATAAAATATATTTGTACATAAGATTACATAAACATTATGATTCTCCTTAGCATGCATCATTACCCTTGTGCTTCACCTAGTTCCAGTGCTGATATTCAAAACTCTTCCAAAACTCCTTCACTAGAACATATTACTACTAGCATGTCCTTGTTAGAGTCCATTTAATCTCCCTTCAATTGCACCTTGGAAATCTACGAGAGGGATGAGAAAGAGAAGAAGGTAAGAGGTGGGAAGCTTGGAATTTTGACTTTAAAATGAACGCCAGCTCTCTCCTTTTATAATCATGGTCATTTTGGGGTTTAATCATGACCATGGTATCAAAATTTAAAAGGTCCTACAGTTCAGGTTTCAGCAAATTATGGGTTCAAGCAATACCCCGATAGGCTATCGGGTCCCGATGACATCTTACTAGAAAATATCACCCACAAGTTGGAGCTATATCGAGCCCATGATACCATTGGGTCACTGATTGTGATTCTATGAAATCTCAGGTTTTATATGAATCATCCCCCCAAAACTTAAAGTGTATCAGATTGCGATATTCAGGAGTTTCACTGACATCACACCTTTTTATAGCATCCACCAAGCCCCGTATATTGGCTATAGGATCACTGATAGACACTGTTACGCTCACATATTCGTCATAACGGACGTCCCTCATTAACATCACAGACACTCGCATATGGAAGTCGCCATAATATATTCACGGCGGAGTATAATATTATTAATTAATTAGTTAATAATATTATTATATTATATCATATTAGTTATATTAATTATCATGTGTGTTGAATTATGGCTTCCCTCATCTATATAAGGGGAATGACATAAGTGTTAGAGAGCTTTTGATACGGAGGTTTTGGACTCTCTCTAATCTCTTTCTCTCTAGATCTCTTCCTCTCCCTTGGATTTCTCCTTTCTACCTCTCATCTCTCATATATCTCTTTATTATTATGAATGTTAATGCAATGATGTTTTGTTAAGCTGCACATCAAGGAATATTGTTCGTAACAATTGGTCTGACTTGCCACCTTCTGGCCGCGGTTTCCGTCGCCGGAATCTCACCAGCGATCCCTTCGGCCACCGCTTGGAACACCTCCTATCCGACCAGGCGACTGGAATAATTAGGGAGATTTGGGCAAGCTCAGGATTATTTAAGAGAAACGAATAAAAATATGTTAGTCAATCTTAAGCACGAGAGATTAAGTGAAATTTACCGCGAGCATGTAACTGCTATAACTTTCAGGAGATTGACGCACTCAAGTTTAGAGTAGCGATGGGAGCGACTGGAGAGAGGCAATCACACCAGGCGACTGGAATGAGGGAAGTCGGGGTCGACAATTGCCTGCAATGGTTCGCACCAGGGCACAAATTATTGGGCCTAAATCCAACACTGGAGTATTCCGATGCTTTAAGTGCATGGAGCTGGGGCACAAATCATTTGAGTGTCTGCGACGCCACTTCGTCATTATTATTGATTCTACTGATGGACATGGTGCTGAGTATGAAGTTTATATTAGTGACTCCAACCCTTAACCTGAACCGAAGTCTGAGAATGTATTAGAAGTAGAAGGAGAGCATGTTGATCACTTTGTCTGTATCCTTCGTTATAGCTTGATCACCTGTAGCGAGTTTATTGAGATTACTATATAAGGCTCGGCATTTTCCACAATATTGTACACATCCAGGGACTATTTTGTTCTATTATCATTGACAGTGGTAGTATGAAGAACTTCATTTCTCAATGTATGGTGGATACATCAAGACTTGAGATGGACCCATTAGAATAACCGTACAACCTAACTGAAGTTAATAGTCACCTGACTATACCTGTTACCCGCTACTGTCTCGTGGAATTTTCTATAGAGAGCACATATCAGGATAGAGTATTATGTCATGTCGACGCCATTGGTGTCTAGTACATCCTATTAGGATGATCTTGGTAGTACCACCAACATGTCGTGCACGATGACATGACGAACTCTCATTCCTTCGAGCACCAAAGAACTGTCTCATTCCAAGGGCACCAAAGAGGATCTCACAATCATCTAGCTCACCTCCCGTTGACTCCACCACATTATTCCTTGCCATGCTCATGCTTGGACCCCCACTCCAGGAAGAAAGATTGCGATCCTGATGTGCCACTCACCCCATATCGCCTGAGCTCGATACCACCTTTGGCGGTTACTGATGTGTCACCTTGTATTTCTTAGTTTGCCTGCGCTATATCCGATGACCATGCATCTCAAACACCTCACTATATCGAATTTATATTTGGAGAACTCACTTTTATTTCACCACATTATAAGTCGATTATAGGCGAACGTCTTGAGTTTGATCAATGTATTAGAATTTTATGGGATATTTTTGTAAAACTCTATGGGAACGATATGAAACCAAACTCAAGTTTAGTAGTGTGTATCATCCTCAGCCGGATGAATAAACAAAGGTTGATCAGAATTTGGGAGAGTTTCTTAAGTGTTTTATCAGGGAGAATTCGAAGCGATGGGATTTCGTACATCCACGAGCCGAATTTGCATTTAATAATTTTAAGAATCAAGCTACCACTAAAATTCCATTTAAAATTGTTTATGACTTACCTATACCACAACTACTTAACTGCCATTCTTTACCCTCTCATGATCACATTTCTTTTGACGCTCAGTCTCACATTGATTATTTAAGAGAACTGCATAAGAATATTACTAATGATTACGTGCAACCTCAGAAAAATATAAATCCATGGTCGATCGTCATCGCCAGGAGTTATACTTTTCAGAGAGAGATTGTGTGTTTGTTTATTTCAGGAAGCATCGATTTACTCCTGTCATGTATAAGATACATCAGAGGAAGTTTGGCTCATTTCAAGTTCGAAAATGACTCAGTGAGAACGCCTCCCTACTTGACCCGCCAGTTGAATTCAGTGCCTCTCCATTATTCAATGTACCCGGTTTTACACCATTATATGGAGATCCACTAAGTGCCATTCTCAACCCACCTGCAACACCTCCACATATACCGCCCGTCTTCTAGTCGTTGGCCACACCAACCATTGCAATCTTTGCGCGTTCTCTATGGGGTCGAGCTCTTTCAACTCCCGGAGAATTAATGCATCCTAAGTCACATGCGGCAACATGCTTTAGTATTTTCGTTATTTTATTTCCGCATTATATTATTAACCAGGAGCCTTGGCGCACCGGTTAAGGTGTTGCCGTGTGACCTTGAAGTCACGGGTTCGAGTCCTGGAAGCAGCCTCTTGCAAAAATGCAGTGTAAGGTTTGCCTATATTTCACCCTTGTGGTGGAACCCTTCCCCGGACCCTGGCTGCGTGGGGATGCTTTGTGCGCCTGTCTGCTCTTTAAATTATTATGTATGTTTTTTGTATTCGCACGTACAAGTTTCATATTTCAAGATGATCTACTGGATTGACCGACCAACAAGACCATGAATAAAGAGGTCCGACAATTTAGTATAGTTTAGGAGAGCAAGACAAGCTCAAATTAGTTAATTAACGAATAATTTTTAAAAGGAAGTATGTTATTATTTATAAAGGAGAATAATGTGGTTAAAGGAAAATGATTCTTCCTTGCACGGTTTAGGAGAGAAAAGGAAATGATTAGAAGGGCAGCCCAGTGCACAAAGTATCTCCGTGCAGCGAGGGTCCGATGAAGGGTCCCACCACAAGGGTGAAATGTAGGCAAGCCTTACCCTGCATTTTTGCAAGAGACTGCTTTCAAGACTCAAAATCCTGGAACTTTGTAATTGGAAAGTTGTAATTGCCAAAATAGATCATTAGATAAATTTTGTTAGATAGACATCAAAGGGGTTGAAGGCTAATTTTTCAGAGGAACTAAAACCCTTCAGTTTTGTTCCCTCGGACGGAAGAAGCTTTCACAACTCTTTGTTCCCGCAACCTCCACTATTCACCACCTTCGCGTCCCCTGCAAATGACGATGCCGTAAATCGATGTCTTCAATGACTCACGCTGACGCCACCATCACACCAACCCGCCGTTATCATGCTGTATTTGTTTCTCTGCGAAGTCCTACAACCCCTGTCAATGTCGACGCCACTCCAGGGTTCTGTTCTTCCGGTGCGAACCGTTGCAGGCCACCGTCGACCCCGACTTCCCCCATTCCAGTGGCCTGTTTTGATTCCCTCTGCCTATTATATCTCCAGTTCTAACTGTTATGTGCTCGGGTTAAATTTCACTTAATCTCTCGTGCTTATGCTTGGTTAACATATTTTTATTTGGTTCTCTTAAATCATCCCGAGCTTTCCCAAATCTTCCTAATTATTCGTGATTACTGTTATTTGTCATAAATTATCTTATGTAAGTTCGTTTGTGGAAGTATTGAGGCGTGCTAAAAATCTAGCCGTGAACCCAAGAGATTTTCCCTCTCAAAATTTTGCTAATAACTTTAAGGCAATTATCTACCCTGAGACTGAGAGCATAACGAATTGCGAGCTAATTTCCTCACCATTATCATTGAGATTGTAAACCGGATTACATCACTAAAGAACAATTGAATATCATCATACTAATACTTCTCAATCTTGTACGTCTTCCTATGCTCTTCTATGACCCCGGAGGCAAAAATAATAATTTTGACCAATATCCTGTATCTTTCCTCTCTTAGCTGTCGTTTTCCTTACTCACACAGTTTACTACTGGCTTCGCCTTTGCCTAAACTAGTTACGAATAAATCTGTCGGTCACACTGGCTCAGTGAATTCTCATTTCTTTAACTGTTCATGCAATGCAAATGTTAGTATGATAGTATCAATATGCATATATAGAAATTGAAATAGTGTATTTTATGAGTTAGTATCAATATGCATATATATGTTAGTATCAATATGCATATATATGTTAGTATCAATATGCATATATATGTTAGTATCAGTGAATTCTCCAAAATTTTCATAGATATTAGCTTTGTGAAAGGGAGCCTTGGCGCACCGGTAAGGTGTCGCCGTGTGACCTTGGGGTCACGGGTTCGAGTCCTGGAAGCAGCCTCTTGTAAAATTGCAGGGTCAGGTTTGCCTACATTTCACCCTTGTGGTGGCCGGTGGGACCCTTCCCCGGACCCTCGCTGCGCGGGGATGCTTTGTTTCCCGGGCTGCCCTTTTTATTAGCTTTGTGAGATTGGAGGGTCTATAACTGCTGGGATCTTATACATGTGATTAATGTCCAAATTCAACGTAAAGTGGTAAGGATCTATTGCACAAAAGTCAACAAAAAATTTCATCTCAGAATCCAGAATAAGGACCTTCATGTTGGAGATGTTCTACAACATGAAATGCGCGTGGAGCTGGACCCACCTGTCTATCAGATCCACTTCCAGTGCATCCAAGAGTAAACCAGATACCATTTTCAACGTCATAAACAGAAATTCCTTCGAGAGATTTTCGCTTAAGGAAGCCTCCAAAGACGAAAACCTTGGATTTCCCCACGGTCACAATAGTGTGGCCACTTCGCACTACTTGGAGGTTTCCGCCAAAATCAGAAGCATCGACCCTAACCCAGCGCATCCTTCTCCTTTACCCACTCTTCTTCTAAGGCCTTGGAGACGAATGATGAAAATAAAATGGGATGCACCTGCTGTCGTTGGCCATTGGAGAAGAGCTGCCACCAACCATGGGAGAGGAGGTGGAGATACTTGGAGAGGGAGATCAGGTTGAAGAGATCGTCGGAGGAGCTGCAGCTCGCCAGAGCTAAGAGAGAAGGGTGGTCGGAGGAGAGGTCGCCGAAGAGGAGGTTGCCGGAGGAGAGAAGGTCGGCTGCAAGGGGGAGGGTGCGACAGGCTGGAAGAGGGAGGTGTCTGGTATCGGGCAAGGAGACAATGAATAGTAACTATATGTTGTAACATAATATATGTATATATATTATAAATTAAGTTTAGAAATCCTTTCTTCCTTTCCGCTTGAAACCGGGGCGGGTGCGACAGGCTGGAAGAGGGAGGCGTCTGGTATCGGGCAAGGAGACAATGAATAGTAACTATATGTTATAACATAATATATGTATATATATTATAAATTAAGTTTAGAAATCCTTTCTTCCTTTCCGCTTGAAACCTCATAAAATGCCACATGGGACTCGAAATATGTCTCAAACAGGCTCGTTATGACCGTCTCGTCGATACACATCCACCTAAATAATCTGATGTCAATTCCGAGTTTGTTTGCTCATTTATGTTTCCAGGAGCGTTTGCTGCTCAATTTGACTTAAACATCGAAAAATGCTCTAACGATGTCAGAATCGCCTACAGACGACTCTGTTGGTCTCGTATTTTCATTACAAGTCTAAGAAATCTGAGTCCGTTTGCTCGAGTACACCTTTTCAGATAGTTATAATACTTAAAGCTGCGTCTGCATGTCATCTTCTCCGATATTCATCGGAATTGAGCGTAGATGATTCCGTTGGAGTCATATTAACATTATGAATGTAACGAAACAATTGATGATTTTGAGGTCATTTGCTCAATTTTACCTTTTTTGGATAATTACGATACTTAAAACAGAGTTCGCATTTCAAATTCTCCGATACTAATTGAAATTGAGCGCGGTCGATTTCGTTGGGCTCGTATTGACTTTATCTATCGAAACTAACTGAGATTGATTCTGAGTCCATCTGCTCAAAAAGTCATATTCGAGGTATCACGTAGCTTGACGCGACCTGTTTAGGTCAAATTTTATGATTCTCATCGGAATGGTACGAAACGAACTTCGTTGAGTTTGTATGAGTCATACGAGTTCAATGCAACTAACCGAAGCCGATCTCGAGTCAGTTTACCCAAAAAGTCAATTTGGGGTAATCTCGCATCTCAAAATGATCTATTTCGATATACTCCCTAAATATGCATCGGAATGCGACGAAACGAATGTTGTTGAGTTCATCTTACGAGTGCAACGCCACTGACCGGAATCCATTCAAAATTTATTTGCTCAAAAAGCATGTTTGAGTCATTGTAGTTCAACTTTGGTGCAATTCAAAGCAAACATACTCATTTTCCCGCAGCATACTCATTTTCCCGCACACGTACGTAACATTTTTTTCTAACATTTAAGTATGATCGTTACCAATGTTTGATAATTTTGTTTCTATTTTGTATTCACAGTGCTTGTAATATTTGCAGATAGTCTTATCTCAAGCTGGATCAAATAGGCAAGGCTTTAAGATAGTTTTCTCAAGCATTAAGACAGCTATTCAATTGGATGGCACCTTCAACATAATTTCCTATGATACAGTCCCAAAATTACAAGATGTGCTTTTGTCTTGTGCTTTTAAGGTGCCCTCTTTCTCATCTCTCTTCCTGTGTTTTCTTTATTTTTTCAATAATTTTTCCTTGGTCTCCAGTTCTGCATCCTTTTTATCTAAAACATGTAACAGCCCGATTAGGTCGCCACAATTAAACGTTAATATAATTTAGTTGTGTTTTTTCCACCAAAAAGAAGCTATAACAACAAAAGGCGTAGATAAATGAGCACTGTGACATGTAAAGAGACATAAATTAACAGTACTATAATAGCTTATAAGTCAAAAGATACATGGAGTATCATATACAACAATGGATAAACATGACGCTAGCTATTCACATATATACAATCTACATACCGCGTCATCCAGTATATACAATATACATCAAAAGGGGACCATCTTAGTGGCCTATCATCACTAACAAAACCCTATACTCCCCTACACCACTAGTCGTTATCCTTCCTATACAGATCTTCCCTAGCCCACTTCTCCTCATACTCGTCCAACTTCTGCAACAGAGCAATAAACACAAACACCCAAGGCCAATATTTGGCCTCTTGCATCTTCTGTTTCCCCTCGGCAGAAAGCTTGCTGGTAACCTCTTCGTCTTTGCTCGATTCTTAAAATGTTAAAAGATAAAGAATTAGTCAAAATATGACTAAGCGAATTTCTTACCTCTTGAAATACCTTCATTGCAAAACTAAAACAAGTTAGCACAATAAGAATATATATATGTTGGAAATGAGGTTTATAGAAATTGAAAGTAGTGTTGAAAGTACAGTATTGTAGGAAATGGTAACAATTGAAGTATAACCGGTATTTACAGCTAGGTAGCATCTTTAATAGTTGACTTTCAAATAAAGAGTACATTTGTAAGCGTAAAAATGTTCGCATGCAGTGGATTAAAATTTTCTACATGTAATATTAACTTTATGTTTCTCTTTTGTTATTTTCTTACTTTCTATTTTTCTTATTTTTAATCATATGTCATTGCTAAGGGTAGCGTAGTTCGGTAGTTCAGTAGCAGTAGATCAATAGCATTCAGTAGAATCAGTAGGCATCATGTGTACACAATTTATTCAGGGCTATTGAACTAGCGTAGAATTCCCCTAAGGGACCTCCCGTGCAGGACTTGAATCACTTTTCTTTTTATTTCTTTCAATTGGCAGGTCAATTCCCCCCCTGCACAACAGGGTTTACCATTAACAATGCTTTTAAGACATTCATGATTGAAATCTCATTTGCATAATCTTAACATTTTCATGCACATAAATTCCTATGTATCATTGCATACATTGTATTCCCCTGTAGTGTTTTCGCTTAATTTCTCATTTGTCATTTCCTATAGGGTTGGTTGTTTATGTTTGCTCCCTTCATAATTATTTGTTTGTATTTGAGTCACTAGCAGTTGAACTATATCGACCGGGCATCTCAAATAATCAGTTGGGTCATTAGTGGCTTACACATCATAAATATATAGAATCAATATCAACATAACTATAGGAATGAAGTGGTACAAACAAGGAAGAAATTTAGAAAGTAAGAACTCACAACAACTTTTCTCTTGTCCTTATTTCGTCTATGGTCGATGTCCTTTCCTTCATTTGACGGCATTTTAAATATTACCTTTCTCCGTGGTATCTTTTGAAACGAAGGATAGGTTACTATCTTCTTTCTTATAATCGAATTATAATCAGGAATTCCATTTCCTTCAACCCCCCGCACACCTTTTCACAACATTTTATTCAGGTAGTCGACTGAGACTTGACTTCCTCAAAAGCCCACTTTTATTCAGGACCCAATATGAAAAACCCTTTCCAGCACACAATATCTTTATTGATTTACTCCAAACCTAGAAAACAGTTACTAATTTTTCAACCAAGAAATTCCAAGGTATCTACAGCCAAAGGAGCTATATAACAACCACAAAAATCCATTCAGCTTACTATAGATCCCAATAGAAAAAGTAGTGCAGTCATTCTAAATGCATTTGCCATTTTAAACCACTGTGAATAAAATCAAATCGTTTCAAAATTCCACTTTTAAATTTCAGTCACTGAAGGGATTGCAATAAAAACGAATTGCACCAACTAATCTTAGCAAAACCCTCAGCCGGCCTAACCCTAGAAGAGGGGAAATGCTGAAATTTCAATTATATCTCCTATCCCAGGCTGAAATAGGAGAACAAAATACTAACTATATCACTATTAGATTAACTTACTTTTACTGAAATTATCTCCTTTGATGCCGCAAATGCAAGAGAAGACCCACAGCCAAGCATCAAGGAGAACAAGAAACGGAAACACCACAGTAAGCGGTTGCTACAAGAGAAGAAAGGTCGAGCTTCAACTTGCCAAAGTCTCACGGCAGAACTCCACAGCAAGCCCAACTAACACTTACAAGGGAGAAAAGAAAAGAGAGGGAGAGATTATGGTGGAGAGGAAGAGGAGTTTCTTCAAACCCTAACTCCACAGCATTCAGAGCGCAGGAAATGAAAAAAATGAATGAGAAAGGTCACGATTGCTGATTTGATCATGCCCCCCTCCCCCCCACCCCCCACCCATTTACTCACTGCCTCAAAGAACGGCTCACATGAGCTCACTAAACCAAAGCCACATTTTCCAGAAATTTCTACTGCAATCAAAAGGATCGGCAGCCAGATAAATCAAATGCTTGATCCAGCACTCCCATAATCAGTTGCCGGCCCATTCTAATTAACCAGCCCAACATTAAGGAAAAGCTCAAAGAATTATAAAATAATACCAAAGGAGGATTATTAGCCCAGCAAACTTAGTGGGCTGAATATTTGAACAGCATCAGCAATGTATTACCAAATAGGTGAAACAAAACAAAAACCAAAAAAGCCTCATTTGCTTTATCAGCCACCTCTTTTTCATCATTAAGGAGTCTCATTTCCTTTTTTATTACATATATTTATATTTGTCGTTCTTACGAGTCAAGGTATTACAAAACATATTTTCTACATAATTTATACCATTGAATTATAAGAAAAATATAACTATAATATAGAAAATAATCATATAAAACTAGAACCATAGACAGATAATATTCTTATTTCATATGCCCTAAAAAGATCAAAGTACCATATTTCAACAATTTAACTTGATCACGCATTTATATATAAAAAAGCTAAAATTACATATTCACAAACAATACACTTTTAAGAGATTGTTCACTATATTGCACTGTAGAAAGAATAAGAACAAAGTGATACGTGCTCGTGAGCGCGAGCGCGTAAAAGGTCGATGGAGGGTTACGTCCCGTAGGGGATCGCGACTTCCCTTCTTGGATCCCGTTGAATCCGGTGGAGGGATTCGGCCGGTCCTTGCATACACCGGCGAGAGAGAGAGAGAGAGGGAGAGAGAGAGAGGTAGTGCTTTTCTTGTTACTTCTTGCTTGCAAAATAGACGGAGACAAGTACTTTAAATAGAGAGGCCTCCCACCTAGGCCTTAGACAAGTGGGAAAAGAAAATAGGGTAGAGTCATGATTAAAGCAAGTTAGCCATGCCCCCCATTTAGGCTTAGATAATGGGATATGTCAAAACATAAAGTCTACTCCTTGGATGGTGTGATCCCCATCATGTCGTCGTGACTCCTATCATAGTCTTGTTCCTCGTGCGCGTTGTTGCGGCGCTGATATGTCTTGCCCCAATGTGCGTCGATGGCGGCGCGGTTGGTAACATCATCCGCCCCTTCGAGCGACAACTTGTCCTCAAGCTGGGAGGGAAGAGAAATAATTGGGTTGGTCGGTGGTTCCCCGATGATGGGCTTCAGGCGCGAGACGTGAAAAACGTCGTGGATGCGGTTGCCCGATGGAAGTTCGAGTTGGTAAGTGACGTCGCCGATACGTCGAAGAATTTGAAAGGGCCCATGAAAATGGGGACCCAACTTGGCGGAGGGCGCCGGTGGGGTGGATAAGGACTTGACAGTAGGGTTGGTTTTTGAGCCAAACCAAATCCCCACTAATGAAAGTGATGTCGCGGTGCCCGCGGTTGTAGCGGGTTTCCATGCGATGTCGGGCCTGAAGTAGGCGTTCACGCGCAAGCGCAAGGAGTTGGTCTCGGGCGATGAGGTCGTGGTTGAGGGCGGATATGGAGGCCGACTTGTGATCATAAGAGAGAAGGCGCGGTGGATCGCGACCGTAGATGAGACAAAACGGAGTCATTTGTTGCGTCGTGTGGTACGAGGTCTTGTAACAGTATTCGATCCATGGGAGCCACGTCGTTCAACTTTTTGGCCGATCGCCAACGAGGCAACGGAGGTACATTTCGACCGTGCGGTTCACCACCTCGGTTTGGGCGTCCGATTGGGGATGGTAAGCCGAAGAAAAAGCCAATTTAGTGCCGCATAGCCGGAATAGTTCCGTCCAGAAGCTACTCGTAAAGACTTTGTCTTGGTCGGAGACGATGGATTTTGGAAGGCCGTGTAGGCGGAAATTCTCTGAAAAGAATATTCGTGCGACGCATTCGGCGACCAAAGGGCGGCTAAGGGCGAGAAAGTGTGCTCCTTTGGAGAAGCGATTGACGACCACCATTAAGACGAATTTACCCTGGGAAGTAGGAAGGCCCTCCACGAAATTCATAGAAACATCAGCCCAAACCTAAGTGGGAATTGGTAACGGTTGGAGAAGGCCTGCCGGAAGGAGATGTTCAGACTTATGTTGTTGGCAGATGATGCAGCGGGCGACGAATTGGTGGACGGTGCATCGGATGTCGCGCCAAAAGAACTCAACGGCGGAGGCGTTGCAAGGTTTTCTGGGCTCCCTCGTGAGATCTGCCGCGGGTCTCTTCCAAGAGCTGCAGTATCAACTAGAGGTGCCATCGAGGTAGAGGCGGCCTTTGCAGAGGATAAGGCCGGAGGAGGTGGACCAATCGGGCAGTATGGTCCCGTCCATGATGCGTTGGAGTAGCTCTGCGAGTCTAGGCGAGGACCGGATTTCGCGACGGATATCATCCATGAAGGAGGAGTGCGGTTGGGAAACGACGAAGAGATGTTCCGTGGAGTTGTCGGGTTCGTTCGGTGCGAGGCGGCGGGATAAGGCGTTGGCCGCGCGATTCAGGGAGCCGGCCTTGTGCTCCACCCGAAAATCGAAGCCTAGAAGCTTGGATACCCATCGTTGTTGAGGGGCGATATTGAGGCGTTGCTCGAGTAGGTATTTGAGACTAAAATGATCCGTCCGAATTACAAAGGAGCGACCCCATAAATAAGGTCGCCAGTGTTGGCCTTCACAAGGCCGATAAGTTCTTGTTCGTACGGCGACAAGTTTTGGTTGCGTCGAGGAGTGGGTTGGCTAAAATATGCAATGAGATGCCCGTTTTGTTGTAAGACCGCCCCGAAGCCGAGTGCGGAGGCATCGTATTCGATGAAGAACTCTTTGGTGAAGTCTGGTAACTGAAGAACCGGAGCATGTTGGAGTGCCTGTTGAAGGTCGCGGAAGGCGGTGGTGGCCGTGTCAGTCCATGCGAAGCTGTTTTTGCGGAGCATATTGGTGAGGGGTTGGCGATGGCGCTATATCCGCGGATGAAACGCCTGTAGTAGCCCGTGAGGCCCAAGAAGGCGCGCAAGTCCCGAATTGTGCGCGGTATCGGACATGAAACCACGCCATCTAGCTTGTCGGGATCCGCCGAAACCCCAAGGGAGTGGACCACGTGGCCGAGGTAGACCACACTCTGCTTGCCGAAGACACATTTGGAGATCTTGAGGTGGAGGCGATGTTGCTATAGTAGCTCAAAGACCATGCGGAGATGGTGCAAGTGTGCGTCCCACGAGGTGCTGTAAATCAAAATATCGTAAAAAAAACTAGCACAGACTTACATAGTAGTGATTGGAAGGTTTCGTTCATCAAAGCCTAGAAGGTGGAGGGGGCGTTGGTGAGCCCGAACGGTAGCACCAAAAACTCGAAGTAGCCGTGGTGCGTGCGAAAGACCGTTTTTTCCACGTCTTGAGGGTTCATCCGCACCTGATGATAACTGGAGTAAAGGTCCAGTTTAGAGAAGTATCCGATGCCATGCAACTCGCGAGTAGTTCTTCGACTACTGAGATTGGAAATTTGTCCTTCACGGTCTGTTGATTTAAGGCGCGGTAGTCGACGCAAATGCGCCATGAGCCGTCTTTCTTGTGTACGAGGAGAGCTGGGGAGGAGAACGGGGAGATGCCTCTCTGAATAAGGCCTTGTTGGAGCATGAGGGAGCATTGACCAGACCATTAGATCAAAGTGTTGTCGTGGTGCCAACGCATGAATAAAGCATCAAAATCCCAAGCGACGGGTCCCAAGGTGCGGTGCCATCACACCCCCAATACCTCGTCGAACCCTTGGAGATCGATCACCAAAAGATAAATTTGAAATTTATGGGTGCCCACCATGAGGATTACCCCGTGACATATGCCCGGGCATGTCACTGTTTGGCCATTTGCTACCGCGACTTGAAGGCGGGATCGCAGAGTGATGAGGATATGTAGTCGTTCGGCTGTGAGGCGGTTGATGAAGTTGTGCATGCTCCTAGAATCCATGTGAGCCACGAAGGCGTGGTCCGCCAAAGAAACTTGCATTTGTATAGTATGGCCTTGGAGCATATGGGCGGCGGAGATAGCACTGAATGATATCTCCGGAGGTTCCGTGTCCTCACCGTCCTCATCTTCACCAGAGGGATCATCCACCTCGATCCAAAAAAGGTGCTTGAAACGATGGCTTGGTCCGAAAGGTTCATCACAGTTAAAACACAACCCATTAGCACGACGGTCAGCCATTTTCGACACCGAGAGCCGGCGCCGATACGGTGGACGGCTTGCTGTATGAAGCTTGGGCGGGGGAGGGATCAACTCGCTGCCCTTGGTTGGAAGAACATTGGGTTTGGTTCCCCGGTCGGCACTGCTGAAGTCGCGGTGACCCAGAAGTGGCCGGTCTAGAAGAAGTCAACGTTCACAGGCCCGGGCTAGATTCATTGCTGTAATGAGGTCAGGCGGTGCTTGGAATTCGACATCCAAGCGGAGACGCTCGCGGACGCCGGCCGTAAAGAAAGGAACCTGCTGCTCGAGGCGGACAGTGGATGCGCGCGCCAAGAGGAGTTGGATGTTGATGTAACTTGAATCTTTTGATACTGTGGATAAAAGCGCCAAAGCTTGTATGTGTTGCTTCATTGTCTAAATATAAAGAGAGAGTACATATATATAGGAGGGAGAAAGAGAGAAGAAATCCTATACAAGATGCGGGACTAAAGAAGAGAGGAATAAATGGGCCCAAATACGGGCCCTTTACATGGGCTTTTTTAACACTCCCCCGCAAGCTGGAGCGTACAAGTAGTAAGAGCCAAGCTTGGACATGCATTGATAGAAGAGAGTACTGGATAGGGCCTTTGTGAGGACATCCGCCACTTGTTCGGTACCCGGAACATGCTTTAACTCTAGCTTCTTCATTTGAACTTTCTCCCGGACGAAATGATAATCTACTTCAATATGCTTTGTTCTTTCGTGGAAGATCGGGTTCTTGGCAATGTGTATAGCAGCTTGACTATCACACAAAAGGAGAGCTGGTGAAGGAAGTTTTACACCAAGGTCAGTCAGGAGGCTCTCAAGCCATGTGAGTTCAGAGACCACAGATGCCATTGCCCGGTATTCTGCTTCAGCTGAGGATCGCGGAACAACATCTTGTTTCTTACTCCGCCAGGTAATCAGGTGTCCTCCAAAGTATGTGCAAAAACCACCGGTTGACCGTCGATCGTCCAGGGACCCAACATAATAAACATCAGAGTATGCCACCAATTTTGGAGTTGAAGATGATGCTTTATAAACCAGTCCCTGACCAGGAGCTGTTTTGAGATATCTAAGAATCCTTTCGACGGCCTGAAGGTGAGATCTTTGAGAGGAGTGCATGTATCTGCTGACCATACCCACGACGAAGGATATATCAGGTCTTGTTACCGTTAGGTAGATTAATTTTCCAACAAGACGACGATAGTACTCTTGGTTCTGTAGTTGCAGATCTGAGTCGGAGGCCTGAGCACTCAGTTTGTGATTGACATCCATTGGAGTGTTAGTTGGTTTGCAGCCTGAGTATCCCGCCTCATGAAGGAGATCGAGACGGTACTTTCGCTGAGAGAGGACAAGGCCATCTGGCCTTCTGGCGACCTCCAGACCCAGGAAGTAGTGAAGGTGACCCAGATCTTTTGTTTGAAAGACAGAGCTAAGATGTTGTTTGACCGCCTGTATTCCTTTTTCGTCGTCTCCAGTAATTATGATGTCATCCACATAAACCAGTAAAATAACTGTTCCTGTTGCCTGTTGGCGAGTGAACAAGGAGAAGTCTGCCGAGCTCCGAGTAAAGCCAATCTCCCGAAGAGCCTTGCTGAACTTGTCAAACCAGTTTCAAGGTGATTGTTTGAGACCATAAAGAGACTGCAATAGATGACAGACCAGAGAATCCCCCGTGGTCTCAAACCCGGGAGGTTGCTCCATGTAAACAGTTTCATGGAGATCGCCGTTGAGAAACGCATTCTTAATATCCATCTGAAATAAGGGCCACCGTCGATGTACAACTACGGAGATAAGCACACGAACAGTGTTGAGTTTAGCCACCGGAGAGAAGGTCTCTTCATAGTCGATACCCTGTTGTTGAGTGTAGCCACGAGCAACCAACCGAGCTTTCAACCGGTCAATTGTTCCATTAAGAGCATGCTTGATAACAAAAATCCATTTACACCCAACTGGTTTCTGTCCTGCAGGACGGGGTACCAGAGTCCATGTCCTGTTAGCCCAAAGAGCAGCCATTTCTTCCTCCATGGCGGCGCGCCAGCTAGGATGTTGCAGAGCCTCCTTGACAGAGTTAGGAATAGCAATTGTGGACAAAGAGGTAGCAAGTGTCTGAAGGTGAGGAGAGAGGCGATGTAGGGAAACATAGTTCGCCATAGGATGAGCGGCTGAGTCTGTTACCGGATCAGCCAGATGCTGAGTACCCGAGGTCGAGGCCGACTGCGTAGGGGCAATGTGAGTAGGAGTGCGACGAGAGTAGACATGGATAATCGGTGGCTTGGAGGGGGCAGGAGCGGTAGTTGTGGAAGGGAGAACTAGTGTGTGCACGGGAATGATAGAGCGTAGGACAGGCGGTGGTAGAGGTTTTGGTGGAAGTGTGGGTACTGGAGCAGAGAAGAATGGCTGATCCTCCCGGAAGGTAACATCAGGCGACACAGATACCTTGCGGGTGGTAGGAGAATAGCAAACGTAGCCCTTTTGTGTTCGTGAATAGCCAACAAAATTTGTTTGGCCGCCCTGGGATCCAGCTTGTCCTTAGACGGTCTCAGGATATGCAAGTACACCCGAAGATTCGAGGTGTGAGAGGAAAGACCAGAGTAGAAGGAAAGAGGAGGCTGAAAGGAGTGGCATTGTTGAGGACGGAGGATGGAAGGCAGTTAATAAGAAAGCAGGCCGTGGATACCGCAAAGTTCCAATAAACTTTGGGGACGTTCATGTGAAGCATGAGAGAGCGGGCGACATCAAGCAAGTGCCGTAATGTTGTGGGGTGTAGGGACATGAAGTCTGGTGAGTAATACCGAACTCAGAACATAAATTTGCAAACTCGTTGCTGGTGTATTCGCGAGCATTATCGGTACGTAGAGTTTTTATGGCAGTGAAAAATTGTGTGCGGGTTTGAAGGATAAATGCCCGAAAGACACGAGGGAGCTCAGAGCGATCACGAAGTAAGTATAACCAAATGACTCGAGAATAGTCATCAATAAACGTGATAAAATATCGAAATCCAGAAATACTAGTAATTTTATAAGGCCCCAATATATCAGAATGTAATAGATCAAAAGGAGCAGAGCTCCGAGTACAATGTGCGGGAAAAAAAGAGCGCGACTGTTTGCCCAAAATACAAGAATCACATTTGAAAGCTGGAAAAGATACATCGGGAAGTGCCTTCTGGAGGACTGGGAGGGGAGCATGTCCAAGACGCTGATGCCACTCAGCAGAGGAGACAGATGCGAGGATAGTGGGAGAGTCGTCGAGAAGGTAGAGCCCGTTACGCAGTTGCCCCTTACCAATGGTAGTCCGTGTCCGCCGATCCTGTATCAGAAAAGAAGAGGATGTAAATGTTAGGGAGCAATCCAGGTCAGTAGTAAGACGGCTAACAGAAAGCAAGTTGAACGGGGATCTCAGAATATGAAGAGCTGAGCGGAGAGAGATGGAGGGGCTAAGAGAGGTCAGCCGAGCCGGAGACCGGAACATTCTCTCCATTCGCCACAGTGATACACTTCGGATGAGGAGCATGCAAATACTTTGGTGGCTGTAGTGAGGTGATATTATGAGAAGCACCAGAGTCCACTATCCAGCGTGGACTTGTTGAGAGACAGGTTATACCTGGATTGGAGACGGAGGCGACGGAGGCAGGTGGGGGCATCATCCCTTGAAGCTGTTGGAACTGTAGGCGGAGAGCGTCGAGATCGGCGCGGGAGGCCGAGGGGCTGTCATCAGCAACAACGGGAGTCGGACGAGGAGGATTACCAGGCTTCCGATAGCAGGTCGCCTCAAAGTGTGCCATCTTGCCCGCAGAATGAATATTTTGGTCGAGAACGACCACCACGCCTCCTTCCCCGAGAGGCCGAACGACCACCACGTGTCGGTGGAGGAAAAGGAAGTAAGGGAGCAGGAGTGTTCTGAAGCAGGGCCGGTGAGGAAGGAGCAGGAGCCGCCAGAGGTGCTGAGATTTTGAGGAGCATGGAACACACATTTGAGAGGAAGGAGTAATGGCCGAGGCCAGAACTTGATTGCGGATGCTTTGCAGGTGGGGTGGAACACGAGCCATGATCATAGCAATGATGACAACTTCCTTCTGAGCTCGTTGAGCAACATGATCATTGGTGGAAGGTTGATGCTGGATCCATGCTTCGAACAGAGTCTTGGTGCGAGCAACGAAGAAGATCATGTTATCAGCCCCGACCGTATCTAACGCCTGGAGATCTGTGATGATGTCGTAGAGATGTTGAAGGCTGTCCTTGCCCGAGTATAGAGAGTGAAGCTCGTCCACATAGCTTTAACAGTCTCGTGATACATCACCATTTGGTATGACTCTCCATCCATAGAGTTGAGAAGCCAAGTCTGAACTCGACCGTCATTTCTGAGCCAGTTCTCCGTAGGAGGGACTGGAGGTACTTGGGTGAGATGACCCAGAAGTCCCTCAGACTGAAGAACTCGCCGGACCGAGTGTACCCATTGCTTGAAGTTGACTTTTCCTGAGAGGGAGATTGTGGTGATCCGCAACTCATCACGAAGTTCTGGAGGCTGACCCAGGTGGTCTGGTTGAGGAGGAGCATGCACCGTGGTGGAGTCCACAGGCGATCCCATTGACGGGAAGAGCGGGTTGAGAAGCAAACCGCACGGTCTTGATGAGGTGCGACAAGAGAGTCCGGCAAGGGTTGCGGCTAACAGGAGAGGCCGCTGACAGGGGGTGCGGCTAGCAGGAGTGGCCGCTGATTTTTGCTGAGAGGAGACCGCTTAAGGGGTTGCGGCTAGCATGAGGCCGCTGAGAGGAAGAGAACAACGGCTAGAGGGGTGCGACTAGCTGAGGAGCTCGACAGCAGGAGGCCGTTGAAGGGGTGTGGCTAGCAGGAGGCTGCTGAAGGGTGCGGCTAGCTGAGGAGCTCGGCAGGAGTTGCGGCTAGCTGATATCAGGAGTTGCGGCTAGCAGGATATGATCTTGCGGAGAGGCCAGTAATTGCGGCTAGAGGAAAGGCCGCTGATCTTGCGGTGAGGCCGCGGCTGGCAGGAGGTGCGGCTAGCAGGAGATGCCGCGGCTAGCAGGAAGAGAACAACGATTTAGCATAAGAGGTCGCGGGGAGGTTCGGCTTAGCAGATGTGCGGCTTAGCAGAAGAGGCCGCATGAAGGTGCGGCTAGCAGGACTTCACGATCGCCGACGGGCCCCACTGGACAAGCGGAGGCTATAAGAGCAGAGAAGAGGGGGGGGGGGGGACCCTTGAGTTGGAAAAAAAACGAAGCGGGTAGAAGGTGAGACCGTAGATCGGCGGTTAGACCACATGAGGCAAGTCGCAGGGAAGCTGCGGGTAGTCGACTGCGGTTAGAAATAAGAACCGAGCTTTGATACCATGTGGGTAAAAACGCCAAAGCTTGTATGTATTGCTTCATTGTCTAAATACAAAGAGAGAGTACATATATATAGGAGGGAGAAAGAGAGAAGAAATCCTATACAAGATGTGGGACTAAAGAAGAGAGGAATAAATGGGCCCAAATATGGGCCCTTTACATGGGCTTTTCCAACAGATACATTATATTATAGTTTGTCTCTTTACATTCTACAGTGCTCAGTCTTTTGAGATTAGAATTAGTAAGACATTTATGTCTTGACTGCACACTAACAAAAAAACAAGTATGAAATTACATTAAGGCCAAATGAAGAGGTTAAATAGTTAATTTTGGCGGCCTGGACAAGCAGTTACATACATTAGCTAATAACACCTATTGTCAAGGCCAGTTTGAGATAGATAAAACAGTAGTCCAACCAATCTTTGGAAACATGTGATGTCTTATGTTGCTCCCTCATCATCTTTTACAAGTCTATGGTTGTCCTCCATTGGAGTATCAGCATGCCTACATCCACTCATACTCGATTGTACCAATATATCAAGGTTATATTTTGTTCGGGAATGAAGATACTGTATTTAGATCTAGCAAATTTAATCCCCAGAATGTATTTAAATTTTCCTAGATCTTTCACATCAAACTCCCTAGCCAGTTTATCTTTGAGAATTTGCACATCTTCAGTATCATCACCTATTATCACTATGTCATCAACATATATAATGATAGTTAGCTTATCCTCTCTTCTTTTCATAAACAAGGTGTGGCCAACATGGTTTTGAGAATACCCAAATGAGAATATCCTAAAAACCTATTATCTTTTTGACCGTTGAACCATCGCCCTGTGAATGAATACGATCAACTACTTATATATGCTGTTGATTTCTCCTTGCTTCATAGATTCTAGCCATCGTCATCTTTGCCCAATAGAAATGCTTCTTTTTCTGACTGCGATAATCGATGTATCTTCAACGACTATAATTTCTCATTCTGTTATAGATTCGTCGACCGTTGATGAAGGAAGCTTAAGTATTATTTTACTTGACGATTTTTCCGTTGAATCATCTGGTTGACGTATGCTGCCAAATGATTCAATCTTTGCTCAAGTAGTCCAGCATGGCGAATCAACTTTGCTACTGCTCGACGAACTCGGCTCTGCTCGACTATTACTGGCCTGCTCAACAAAACTTGCTTGAAGATTACAAACACAATACCAGCTAGAACTAGCCTTATCCTATGCAACATACCGAGGGCTTCTAGATCAACTAATTATCTTCAACAAGATATTTTCTCAAGTCAAATCATCAGGGATTCTCAATATTCTTTTTAACGTACCTACTCTTCTCCATATCATCATCACGTTATACACAATTTTCATTTGTTTTCATGTGTACCTGAGGTATCTCAGGTTTACTTGTGTGTAGCTGTGCATCCAGGGCATTTTTTATTTAAACTAAAAATAAAAATGAGCTTTTTGTGGATGGTTTTTTGAGAGTTTCCTATCCTGAAGCATTTCCGAGATGATGCCCAAGGTAGTTGCAAGTTCCATGTTTCGTAGGCGACATGACCAAGATTCAACTACAAAATATCAAATCAAGGACTTCGCCTATTAATTAAGATTTGCATGTACCCATATTCAGATAAATCATGACTTTGGGTAGTTTTCATTTATTTTTACACATTTTTTTACTTTTTTTTACTTGCTCTGCTATCCGAACTTATTCTATAAATAGGGTTAGAAGCCTCTCCTAACCCTATTTTTGTGCTTGCAATGAAATTGGTGGTTTGAATTTTGCTATCCTCTTTACATGGATTTGGACTGTGAATTTGGCAATTTTGGCAGCCATCGTTGGCCTTAGCAGTGTTCCAATATTCATCTCTCCTTCAATCACGTAATGTACTGCGCCAACTTTGGCCTAGTTGCTCAATAGAACATATTTTCTAGTCTTCTGCATATATAATTATCAGTGCCATTATGGAAACTGCTAGATTGTAATCTGCATTATCACTTGAGACTACATTTGTCTGCACAAGCGGCATGCCATATGTTATTTTCAAAAGATTACCATTCTTCCACATTTCCCAGTTCTCCGTGCTTCATTGTTTGTGCCTTTAGCATCCTGACTATGTTCAGTGTAATTTTTTGATTGTTGGATTTTCATTATTGTTTATGTCTGTCCTCCTAACTACATTTCATCTCTTTCACTTAGATTGTAATTGCGGACGAGTCTCATTTTTTGAAGAACGCTCAAGCTAAGAGAACAAGTGCATCACTTCCAATTCTGCAGGTATTGGAGATTTTGTTTGCATAAATGTAATTTGACATGAAAAACATGTTTTCTGTGTGAAGTTTTGGTGATTTCATAATTATGTTGATGCATTACTTTTTTTTCTTCAGTTAGAAGGCATCTTTGTATTGGCCATCTTTGATATTTTTGAATCGTATCTATTGTGACCTGAAGTTTCCTTGAACAAATAAATTGTGCAGGCGTAGAATGGTGCTAAAGGGCCATAGATTGTGGAAGTTCAAGTTAATTTTACGGATGTCAAGTATTATTAAATACTTGACATAAAATTGTGAAGGAATTACATTCTGCAGGAGAATACGAATGGAGAGATAATATTTATTAATTTCTCATTAATTTCCTTAAATACAACACAAGTATTTGTACATATATATATGAGGGGAGAGGAGAGCCTAAACACCATCCTAAGGTGTGAGACTAATCCTTAAGAGGGCTCTACATGGGCCTATTATATGGGCCTTTATTTACAAGTTATTTAACACTCCCCCGAAAGCTGGAGCATACAAGTCGTAGGAATCAAGCTTGGACAAGAACTGAAGATATAGTGGTCGCGGTAAGATTTTGGTGAGAATATCAGCGATTTGTTTTGCAGCAGGAACATGTCTAAAGTCCAATTTCCTTAGTTGAATCTTTTCCTAAATAAAGTGACAATCAACCTCGATATGCTGAGTAAGTTCATGGAACACAGAATTTTTGGCAATATGAATAACAACTTGACTATCACAGAACAAAGTGGCAGGAGAGGATTGTTTGACACCCAGGTCTCCCAGAAGGCTTTCCAGCCACGTGAGTTCAGAGACGACAGAGACCATTGATCGATACTCAACTTCTGCAGATGAGCGTGCGACGACAAACTGCTTCTTGCTTCGCCAGGTCACAAGATGTCCACCAAAGTATGTGCAAAAACAACTTGTGGAATGACGATCATCCAAGGATTCAACATAATCAGCATCATAATAGACAATGAGAGATATAGATAAGGATGGCTTATATAAGAGCCCTTGTCCAGGAGCAGACTTCAGATATCGGAGAATGCACTCAACTGCCTGGAGATGAGAGGTTCGTGGAGCATGCATAAACCGAATGACAACCTCAACAACAAAGGATATATCAGGTCATTTAACTGTAAGATAGATCAATTTTCCCACAAGACGCCGATAAGACTCCGGGTTTGGTAGGAGTATATCAGAGTCAGAGGTATAAGCGCAAAACTTGTGGTTGACATCCATGAGTGTGTCAGCTGGCTTGCAACTAGAGTAGCCAACATCATGAAGAAGATCAAGGAAATACTTTCTTTGAGATAGGACAAGGCCATCAGGATGACGAGCTACCTCTATGCCGAGAAAGTATCGGAGATTCCCCAAATCTTGGGTCTGGAACATGGAGGCCATGTGTTCCTTGAGCATGTGGATGCCTTTTAAATCGTCGCCCATAATTACGATGTCATCAACATAAACCAAGAATATCACGGTGTCTGTCGGGCAATGACGGGTGAAGAGAGAGAAGTCAGTCAAGCTTCGAGTAAACCCAACACCACTAACAACTCGACTGAACTTGTCAAACCATGCCCGATGAGACTATTTGAGACCATAAAGAGACTTCTTGAGGTGATACACAAGTGACTCCCCCGTTGTCTCAAAGCCGGGAGGTTGATCCATGTAGACAGTCTCAGCAAGATCATCATTTAGAAAGGCATTTTGACATTCAACTGATGTAACGGCCATTGACGATGAATAACCAGCGAGATCAAAACACGAACGACATTTAACTTTGCAACATGTGAGAAGGTCTCTTCGTAGTCGAGTCCGTGTTGCTGAGTAAAACCACGGGCGCCAAGGCGATCCTTTAGACGTTCAACCGTCCCATTTGGAGCATGATTGATTGTAAAGACCCATTTGCAACTCACACATGTCTGGCCAGGAGGGAGATGGACAAGATCCCAGGTGTGATTGGCCTAGAGAGCAGTCATTTCCTCATCCATAGCCTTCCGCCACCTCGAATGTTGAAGTGCCTCCTGCAAAG
This sequence comes from Dactylorhiza incarnata, assembly GCA_033032865.1. NCBI lineage: Eukaryota > Viridiplantae > Streptophyta > Magnoliopsida > Asparagales > Orchidaceae > Dactylorhiza > Dactylorhiza incarnata. The sequence goes on from JAWHQI010000383.1 coordinate 2,060,570, forward strand.
AAGTAGGGGTGGAAACAGATTATAGAGGTTGCAAATGTGTGAAGCACCAGAGATAGTCAGTGTAAAGATACAAAATTAGTGATGGGGTGAGCTGTAGAAGTTGTGGCCGGATCAGCAGAGCGCAGAGCTTCATCAGTAGGGGTAACGACCTTAGAGCATTAGAGCGAGAAGGACGATGAGTGTACATACGAAGAGGACGTGGGTTGGCGGTTCTGGTGGATGGTGTGGGAAGGAGAGGTGGGGCAGGAGAGGTGACAGGAATGACATGATGTGGTAGGAGAGGAGGGGCAGGAGAAGCCAGAGGTGAGGAGTGAAAAGGCTGATCTTCGAGGAAAGTTACATCCGCAGTCGTTACTAATTTTCGAGTGGCAGGAGAATAACAAACATAGCCTTTCTGAGTGCGGGAGTAACCAACATACATATACTTACTAGCTCGAGGATCAAGCTTGTCAGTTGTAGGGCCAAGGGAGTAAACATAGCAGGTGCAGCCAAAACACGAGGCGTCACGGGAAAGGGAGGGGTGGAGGGGAAGAGAAGACTGAAGGGATTGACAAAATTGAGAATGGAGGATGAGATGCGATTGATGAGGTAGCAGACGATAGAGACCGCAAAATGCTAATAGAGCTTGGGTACTTGCATTTGAAACATAAGGGAACGAGCAACATCCAGGAGATGACGGTTCTTGCGCTTAACAACGCCATTCTGTTGTGGTGTGTAAGTACAAGAGGTTTGGTGGATGATTCCGAACTCAGTACAAAGGTTTTGAAATGCATGACGTGTATACTCACGCACATTATCGGTCCGAAGGGTTTTAATAGTGGCAGACAGCATTAAAGGCATTTAAAACACAGTAATTCAGAGCGATCGTGAAGTAAGTACAACCAGGTCATGCGAGAGTAATTATCAATAAAATTAAGAAAATAGCGATGACCAGAAACACTAGCCATTTTATAAGGGCCCTAAATGTCCGAATGCACTAAAACAAAAGGAGCATTGCTCCGAGTACAATGAGAAGAAAAAGAAGAGCGATGCTACTTGCCGAAGATGTAGAATTCACTGTTGAAGTCAGTGAGGGACAGATTTGGAAGAGATTTCTTCAGAATTGGGAGAAGAGCATGCCCAAGACGCTGATGCCAGTCAACAGAGGTAACAGAAGAGAGAGAGAGCAGTGGAGGAAATATCCAAGGTGTAAAGCCCGTTAGACAATCACCTTCTACCAATGATATTCTGCGTCTGTCGCTCCTAAACAACAAAGGAGGAAGAAAAGGTTACAGAACAATCGAGGTCTTGAGTAAGACGACTGACAAAAAGTAGGTTAAAATGAGAGCCCGGAATAGAATAGAGAGAGATGAAGTCAGGTGCATGTCGCCGGAGCCATGAACGGGAGTCGTGTCACCATTGGCCACAATGATGAACTTAGGAAAATCATTGTCCAAGTACTGAGGAGGCTTCTGCGGTGTAATATGATTGGCGGCCCTAGAGTCCATAATCCAAGTTGGACTATGGGATAAGCAGGAGATACCTTCATTGGAGATGGTCGCAACAGAGCCCGAAGGACGACTCAGCAGACCCTGAAGATTCTGGTGCTGCATAAGGCAGCAACGTCAGGATGAATAGCGGTGAGAGCAGTAGTCGCCATAGACGCAAGGTGTGTAGGAGGGACGCCATGCTTGCGATAGCAAGTAGACTCAAGATGACCTTCCCGACCACAGTAGGAGCACTTGGGACGCGGCTTAATATATCGAACTTTGCCCTGAGAGCTGGTGCGAGCTCCACGAGCCAGCGGAGGGATGAGGTGAGTAGTAGGAGATCATTAGAGAAGAGTTGGAGACACAGTGCCAGGAGCATCAGGAGGCGGTGTTACTTTTAAGAGCATGAAACACACATCAGAGAGAGAGAGAGGGCAGGGTTGAGGATGAGAGGATATTGGCGCGGACGCTCTGTAGATGTTGGGGAACACGGTCCATCATCATGGCTATGCCAATAGCTTCTTTCTGAGCTCATTGGGCAACAAGATCCAACGTGGGAGGCTAATGTTGAATCCAGGCTTCAATGAGAGTCTTGGACCGCGCAACAAAGGAAGTCAGGTCACCATCCACCTCTGGATCAAGAGACTGGAGGTCGGTGAAGATGTCGAACATGTGTTGCAAACTGTCCTTGCCAGAGTACAAGGAGTGAAGTTCATCCCACATAGCTTTGGCCATTTCATGATAAATGGCCATACGGTATGGTTCACTGTCCATAGAATTCAAAATCCATGTTTGGACACGCCCATCATCACGGAGCCAGTCCTCAGTGGGGGTAGTAGGTTGTACCTTGGTGAGATGATGAAGGAGGCCTTTGGTCAGGAGGACACGACGCACAGAGTGAACCCATTCCACAAAATTTTTCCGTCCACTAAGAGAGATAATGGTTATTCAGAGCTCATCCAGAACTTCAGGAGGAGGAGTCGCGGCACGGGCCGGAAGAGACGAGACATCATTCAAGGCCATGAAGCCGTGGAGAGCGAGAAGGCGGTTACGACGACGAGACCGCGGAGGGCGAGAAGGCGATCTCAGAGTTGGAGGCCGCAGAAGGAGTTGAGGCGACTACAACTAGAAGAGAGTAGAGACATGGCGGGCACGCGAACAGAAACAACGGTGAGAACGCGACAAACATGAAGGACCTCTTGCGGACAGCGGGAGCTCGTGGGAGTAAAGCGGTGATGCATCCTTCGTCACGCCGAAGGACACAACATAAATTTCTTTATTTGCGTATTTATTTTATGTCATGTAATTTCTTTTATGCATCTTTATTTGCGCATTTATTTTATGTCATGTAATTTCTTTTATGCATCTTTTGCGGCTCATCGATTTGACCGCCCGATGAGATTTTTGAATAAAGAGGTCTGATAATTTTAGGTAATTAGGACGGAAGGGGCACACTTTAAATTATTTAAGGTGATATAAATTTAAGAAAGGAAATATCAATCAAGCACATCAAACAAGATTTATTTGGGAATCATTACTATTTGGAAACAAATAAAGAGGGCCAAATCAAGAGAGCCAAATCAGCCTCTATTAAAACCCTTTCCCCCTCACCGTGAAAGGCAGCCTGGGGAAAACAGAAGATCGAAATTTTCGATCCTTCTGTCAGAACCGGCGTCCCTATTCATCTTCTCCGACTGAGTCCATCAGCCACTGCCGACCACGCCTAGCGACAACCTCCAGTGAACGCGAGGCTCGACTTTGACTCCTCTCCCGACGGCACCCAAGCATCGGGTTACCGTCGGTCTCGCCTCCTTTCATCGCCGACATTCAGTCCGCACGAGGAGAAGCTGCCGTCGACCCTCAACTTCCAACTCCGACACCTCTCCGATCTGGCTATCTGTCAACGAGCGTGGAATCAGGGGCGCACCAATTGCACTCTTGCCCTTGCTTGACGGATTTGGACGGAATCAAAACATTTCTTCGGCCGTAACTCTTGGGTATACTTGCTCCGACTAGTTAGCTTATTTTTATGCACTTTAAAATAATCACAAGCTTGCTCCGAACGTTCAAATTGCTTTTAATTATCGTTATTCATACATTATTATTGTCGAATTGCTTGTGGTCGTGTAAATTCCGCAGAAGATACGCTCCGCAAAACACGTGACAGATCAATCCGAACGAAATTAAAGAATTTCTTTTAGTTCAAAGTCAAGTTTGATTTCGCGCGCAAAACTTCGATTTGGCCCGCTCGGCCTCTTTTCGTTTTAAAAAAAAATTATATTTTGGCCGCATTGAAATATTGTAATTTTTCAAAACCCTAGTAGCGGCTTACATCAAGCGGTCAGGAGCTTGGCGAACAAGCGAGCAGGACGAGGAGAGCTCGCGGAAAAGAGGCGGCCAAGAGCTTGCGAGTAGGAGCTCGGCGATTGGACGAGAAAGCGAGCAAGCGAGCTGAGCGAGCAAATGAAGAGAGCTCGGCGAACAGGCGATTTGAGCGATCAGGATGAGGAGAGATCGCTATAAAGATGCCGCCAAGAGCTTAGCGAACAGGAGCTCGGCGAACAGGGAAGTAGAGTGAACAGAGCGAGCAAACTAGGAGAGCTCGCTTGAGATGTCAGAGGCAATTTATAAATCCAGCAGAGGAGGGCAAAAGGAGCCGGGGCAGAAGCTCAACGGCAGAGGGGGCGGTCAGAAAGAGGAGACCGCCAAACCACGCTGTTCACTCGGCCTCCTTTCGTTTTAAAAAAAAAATTATATTTTGGCCGCATTGAAATATTGTAATTTTTCAAAACCCTAGTAGCGGCTTACATCAAGCGGTCAGGAGCTTGGCGAACAAGCGAGCAGGACGAGGAGAGCTCGCGGAAAAGAGGCGGCCAAGAGCTTGCGAGTAGGAGCTCGGCGATTGGACGAGAAAGCGAGCAAGCGAGCTGAGCGAGCAAATGAAGAGAGCTCGACGAACAGGCGATCTGAGCGATCAGGATGAGGAGAGATCGCTATAAAAATGCCGCCAAGAGCTTAGCGAACAGGAGCTCGGCGAACAGGGAAGTAGAGTGAACAGAGCGAGCAAACTAGGAGAGCTCGCTTGAGATGTCAGAGGCAATTTATAAATCCAGCAGAGGAGGGCAAAAGGAGCCGGGGCAGAAGCTCAACGGCAGAGGGGGTGGTCAGAAAGAGGAGACCGCCAAACCACGCTGTTCACTCGGCCTCCTTTCGTTTTAAAAAAAAAATTATATTTTGGCCGCATTGAAATATTGTAATTTTTCAAAACCCTAGTAGCGGCTTACATCAAGCGGTCAGGAGCTTGGCGAACAAGCGAGCAGGACGAGGAGAGCTCGCGGAAAAGAGGCGGCCAAGAGCTTGCGAGTAGGAGCTCGGCGATTGGACGAGAAAGCGAGCAAGCGAGCTGAGCGAGAAAATGAAGAGAGCTCGGCGAACAGGCGATCTGAGCGATCAGGATGAGGAGAGATCGCTATAAAGATGCCGCCAAGAGCTTAGCGAACAGGAGCTCGGCGAACAGGGAAGTAGAGTGAACAGAGCGAGCAAACTAGGAGAGCTCGCTTGAGATGTCAGAGGCAATTTATAAATCCAGCAGAGGAGGGCAAAAGGAGCCGGGGCAGAAGCTCAACGACAGAGGGGGCGGTCAGAAAGAGGAGACCGCCAAACCACGCTGTTCAAAAGACGATAGCGCTGTACGAAACCGAGAGAAGATGACTTTAGGATCCGTTAGATCTGATACCATATAGGAGAATACGAATGGAGGGAGAAAAATAATAATATTTATTAATTTCTCATTAATTTGCTAGTTCTCCCCTCCTAGTGATACTCCCTTTGCGGTTATTCATTCTGATGTTTGGGGACCTTCCCCGCATGCTTCTATTTCTGGTTGTAAATGGTTTGTCACGTTTATCGATTGTTTTTCTCGTTGCACTTGGGTGTACCTCATGAAATCCAAATGTGATGTTTTTTCTCTGTTTAAACGCTTTCATCAAATGATCGTTACTCAGTTCCATGCCACTGTAAAAGTGTTGCGCAGTGATAATGGTCGAGAGTACATGGACTCTCATTTTGAGCGATATCTTTCTGACTTGGGTATCATCCACCAGACGTCTTGTGTCTACACTCCTGCCCAGAATGGGGTCGCTGAACGTAAAAATCGGCACCTTCTTGAGGTGGCTCGATGCCTCTTACTTAAGATGCACCTTCCCAAATATTATTGGGGGGACGCTGTTCTTACGGCAGCGCATCTTATTAATCGCTTGCCCACCCGTATCCTTCACCATAAAACCCCGTTGGATGTCCTCAACATTACTCCTACTGCGATCCCTCCGCGTATCTTTGGATGTGTGTGTTATGTCCATGTGCACCACACTTCCAAACTTGATCCCCGGGCACTTCAGTGTGTTTTCATTGGCTACTCCCCTACTCAAAAAGGGTATAAGTGTTTTCACCCTGTGACTCGTAAGACTTTTGTCTCCATGGATGTCACTTTCCATGAATCCAAGTCTTATTATGGGAGCTCACTTCAGGGGGAGTCTTCTACCATGGAAGTGAGCTCTTCCTCTACCTATTGCTCCTCTCTATCCACCTGCTCTTTCCTCAGGTGTTCTGCCTTCGGCATTGCCCCCTCGACCGACTCCTCCTCTGCAGGTGTATACTCGTCGACGAAGGGGTACAAACAATCCGGTCTCGCACATTATACCAGAGCTACCGCCTGATCCGCCTACTGGTCTCCAAGGTAATCGTGCCTCCACTTGCCATCCATTATCTCATTATGTGACTTATGACTCTTTGTCATCCTGGCATAGAGCCTTTGTTACTTCTTTGTCTTCCATATCCATCCCTACCTCATGGCAGGAAGCTTTAGGGCATCCAAAGTGGAAAGAAGCTATGCTGGAAGAGATGATGGCTCTTGAGAAAAATTGCACATGGGACCTTGTTTTTCTCCCTCAAGGCAAGACTGTGGTTGGATGTAAATGGATTTTCTATGTGAAACAAAACCCTCAAGGCCTTGTGGACCGTTACAAGGCTAGGTTGGTTGCCAGAGGATACACACAGACAGCTGGAATAGACTATCAAGAAACCTTTGCTCCTGTAGCAAAGATGAATTCAATCAGAGTTTTGCTCTCTTGTGCGGCCTGCAAAGGGTGGAGCCTCAGCCAGTTGGACGTGAAGAATGCCTTCCTCCATGGGGATTTGGAAGAGGAAGTTTATATGGCTTTACCTCCAGGTCTTGTTTCTCAGGGATCTGAGGGAAAGGTATGCAGATTGAAGAAGGCGTTATATGGCCTTAAACAATCTCCGAGGGCTTGGTTTGGAAGGTTCCAAAGAGCCATGGTGACATTTGGGTATACTCGGAGTAATGCCGATCATACTCTGTTTGTTAAACACAGACAAGGAAAAGTGACTGCTTTAATTGTTTATGTGGATGACATTGTCATAACTGGGGATGACACAGACGAAATCAGAAATTTGAAGACAAGATTGGCTAGGGATTTGAGGTAAAAGATCTCGGGAATCTCAAGTACTCTTGGCATTGAAGTTGCTAGGTCCAGGCATGACATCTTTATCTCTCAGAGAAAGTACATCCTTGACTTGCTGCAAACAACAGGAATGAGTGGGTGTAGACCCGCGGACACCCCTATTGAAGCTAACCACAGATTGGGGAGGGATGGAGGTGAAGCCGTTGCAGATATCAATGGGTTTCAACGTCTTGTAGGAAGACTCATCTACCTATCCCATACTCGCCCGGATATATCTTATGCAGTTGGAGTTATTAGTCAATACATGCATTCCCCTAAATCTCACCATTTGGATGCTGCCCACAGGATCCTTCAGTATCTTAAAACCTCTCCTGGGCGTGGCATCTTGTTTACTCCCAACAAAGATTTAACCATTGAAGCCTTCACAGATGCCGACTGGGCGGGGTCAGTGGATGACCGTAGATCTACTTCTGGATATTGCACTCTAGTTGGGGGAAATTTAGTAACCTGGAGAAGTAAAAAACAACAGGTGGTTGCCAGGTCCAGCACCGAGGCCGAATTCAGAGCTATGACCCATGGAATATGTGAAGGAATGTGGATTCGGTGCCTTATGTCTGATCTTGGGATTAAGGGCAAGGGTCCCATCCGTCTGTACTGTGATAACAAGGCTGCCATCAGTATCACGCACAATCCGGTTCAACATGAGCGCACGAAACATGTTGAAGTCGATCGTCATTTCATCAAGGAGAACATAGTGAGTGGGGCTGTGAGCACACCATTTGTTCCATCAGATCAACAGCTGGCAGACGTCCTCACCAAGGGGTTGAGTTTTAGAGTTTTTGAAAATATTATGTCCAAGTTGGGTTTGACAGACATCACAAGCCCAACTTGAGGGGGAGTGTTGAATGTCTCATATTTTATTTTTGTAGTATTTCCTTTCTATTGTACCCCTTGGTCTCTCCTATATATAAAGGAGGAGACCCCTTTTATTAGGTATTATTCAATTTCAGATCTTACGACAACAACATAAGTATTTTATTACCAACTCAGAGAGGAACCTGACAAGGGGAGGGCCCGGAGAGGACGGGAGAGAGGGAAGGAGGCAAGGTAGAGAGGGAAACACTTAGGAGCAGCCCTAATTCTCATACATCCAAAGATAAAAACAATACAAGCATACATCACCCCTTATAGCAGCGGGGTGCGAATAACAAAAGCGGTCTGCAAATAGTAAAACTCAAAACAACATCGAAATAGAAATAATTAAGTAGTGCGCTTCTCGCCGGTCTCTTCCATGACTGGTGGGACAGTATCTGTTGCCTTCCCATGCGTGTAGATTCGCCATGGCGTCCCGTCGGTGTGCGTGCGTCTCGTCAGCGTGCGCGATCTTAACAATGCCGCCATCTGGGAAATGTGCCTTGTACTCAAGACAGTAGTCGGCGGACTGGCGGCGGAAGGCATCCCGGGACAACCACGTGGCTTCTGATGTCGGATGGTTAAGCTCAGCAACAAGGACCTTCGTTGAACTAGAGTTCCTCTGAAGGTGGTAGCGGTGAGCAAATAGCTGTACGGAGTAGTACGACGCCAATTGCCGTCCTTTTTCCGGACCAGAAGGACCGGGCTAGAAAATAGCCTCACACCGGAACGAAGGAGGCCCCCCATAAACCTCACTTGCATCAGATGCTCGAGGCCAACCTTCTGCACCAGGTCAGAATGGTACGGTCGCGCCGAGACTGCTGCGGTCCCAGGCTGGAGGGAAAAGTTGTGGTCGGTCGACCGGGCTGGTGGAAGTACTGTCAGAGGCTGGACGACGCCGTCAAGAGCGGTGGGAAGCTCCGGGAGGTCCGGCGGGGACGGGGGAGGCACATCGGACAGTCCAGAGAGGGGTCGCAGCCCCGCGGAAAGGTCGGTGTCCTTGGGCCGCTGGATCGTGCAGGCGGCGACCGGAGAGCAGAGGAGAGCGGAGTCACCGTCGAGGCGATACGACCGTCCCTCGTGGAGGAACTGCATGGACATAGCCGCCCAATTGATGCGCATAACGCCAAGCGTGCGGTGCCAAGCTACCCCCAAAATGACGTTGATATCGTTGAGGCTGAACGCGGAGAAGTCCGCGGTCACGGAACAGGACCCCACAGAGAGTCACGGTAGGGTAATGGCCCCGCGTCGGTCTGCGTCGCCCATCGTCAAGGTGGATCGAAAAATTTGGGGATAGAACTGCGGAAAGTTAGAGCTGCTGCATCAGTCGCCTGGAAATAAGGTTGTGGCTCGCGCCACTGTCCACCATGACGATGATCGGGCGATCGCGAAGCATGCCCGGGAACTTCATGGTCTGCGGTCCGGAGATCCTACCCACCGAGACACAAGATAACTCCAAGCGGTGGAACATAGCCGTGACGGTGTCGAATGGAGGACTCTCCGCTGAAAGGTCCAGGGCCTCAAAGTCCGCCAATGTAACTTCAGGATCTCGCTAATGATGGCGTGAAACTCCTTCACAGAACACTAATGGTTGGGGGAGTAGGGTTGGCGCCACCGAAAACACTGTCCCTTGTTGCGGAGCTCATTGTAATCACTGTTTGAGAGGCGATGAATGGTCGAGGGTCGCCCTGAGCAGGGTCCCCCATGCGTAGGGCGTGGCAGAGGAGTCGGGGCGGGAGGACGACAAGATGTATGCGGAGGGAGGTGGCCGGCCGGAGAAGCAGTAGGTCGAGGTGGGAGGTCGGCCGCCACCAAACACGCCAAGTCAAGGGCGTCGGCGATCGTCCATGGGTGGTGCGTGCAGAGACGATAACGGATCTGTGGCAGCAGACCCTGCATGAAGAAGCCCATGTAATGGTCAGGCAGAAGGCCGGGAATGTGGGTGGCCAAGGAGACAAACTCATCAATGTTGTCGTCTAGGCTGTCTGTCTGGCGGATGCCGCAAAGCTGCTCGGTGGCGGAGCCCGAGTAGCGGGTGTCATAACGCCGGATCATCTCCTGCTTGAGCTCGGGCCAGGAGAGGAACGGGTTGGATTGGCGGAGTCACCGACCCAGTGGAGGGCCGAGCCGTCCAGGACAACCACGACCGTAGACACCTTGTCCTTCTCCGGTGTGTAGTTGAGGTTGAAATATTGCTGCGATTTGGCGATCCAACCCATCAGGTCAACGACAACAAAAGAGGGAATGTCGAGGGAGAGGGCGGACCGGCCCGGAATGTGCGAAGGAGTGGTCCCGGCTGGAATGGGCGGCGGCCCGACGCCGAGGAGAGAGCCGCGTCCGCGGGTGAACCGGAGCCAGGCGCGTGATGAGTCCCAATTATATACATATTTTTGGACTCATTTGGGCCGATTATCTAGTCTTTGCACTGCACTTTAGCCTTGTTTTCGTTCATATTTGATATTCCATGCTATGTGCACTTCTAGGCCCGTTTTGGTGTTATTTCTTGTTTATCTTAGCTATTAGTTTTCATGCATTGTTAAGTGCCACCTTCAGTGGCTAGATTGGTGTTGTATGCTGGAACAGGAGTCGTGCAGGTGTTCCCTGTACAATTCTGTACAGGAACACTGCGCACGATCACCGGTTCTATTGCGCACGACCACTGGTCGTACGCCGCTGATCGTGTGCACTTAACCCCTTTTTTGAATTCTGTCTCGGACAGTGCACACGACCACCTATGATAGTGCGCACGACCACCTGTCGTGCGCCATTGTTCGTGCGCACTTAACATCAATTTTATGAGTTCTGTTTCGACCAGTGCGCACGACCACCTACGATAGTGCGCACGACCACCGGTCGTGCGCCACTGGTCGTGCGAACATGGTATTTTATAAATTTCTTACATTGCAGGCTCCACCCAGGCAGGCGCACGATCACAGGATTCCAGCGCGCACGACCACTGGTCGTGCGCCAATGATCGTGCGCACTGTTTATTCCAGCGCCTATAAATCGATCTGCTCGCGAATTAGGTCGGATCGATCGCCGTTTTTCTCGCCCAGCTCCGCCGTTCCGCCCATTTCCGCAGGTGTTCGCCCCCTAGGCCTCCTCCATCATCCAAGGGCTTCAAGGAGGAGATTCTACACTCATCTTCATCGCCAAGGAAGGAGTTCCTCGCATCGGACGTGGCCGGATTGTAAAACGCTGGAGAAGACGGGTCCATTGGGAGGTGTGGCAGCCCTCCTCTACCCCGGACGCAGTTGGGACCGAGCTAGGACGTGGATTGACAACCCGACGATTCCTACCGTGAATCTACAACGAGACTCCGGATTCGGTCGTATCTCTTGCCTCTTTCTTCTACTTGTGTGGTTGTATTTGTTTGTAATCTCTATATTTAGATGATGACACTATGAATCTTGTTTATTAATGTTTATTTCATGTTTATGGAATCATATTATTCATATGCGTGAATGAGGTGCGCCGCCATCCATTTTCCACTCCACCACCGTGTCCGGTGCCGCACTAGCAATTGCTAGTGGCGTGCTTGTCGACGAGGTGCTTGCGACCCTCATCCGTATGCCTACCCGTCCATCCGCCTAGCGAAGCGTGGCATAGCGGCCCGTGTAATCCATTCCGACTCCGCCAGTGCGAACCATTCCATCCGCTTGCCTACTCTTCCATCCGCCTAGCGAAGCGTGGCATAGCGGCCCGTGTAATCCATTCGCCTAACGAAGCAGTGCGCTCAAGGCCTGCACGGTTCGATTCCGCTTGCCTACTCGTCCATCCGCCCTTGCGGCGCAGCGCGCTCAAGGCCTGCCTAGTCTCCATCCCGCCAAGCGAAGCATTGCATAGCGGCATTGCATAGGAGTAGTTGTAATATTTTTCTTTATTTTCCACAAACCAAATCACCCCATTTCCGCATCCATCCGCTCGAAAGGACTTCAATCTCAAGTCCTTCCTCGAACGTTAACTCCACCTTATTGTGTTCCTTTGAGATCGATACTTGGGGATTCATTCCCATTTTATATTACTTGAACGATCGGTACACTGCCGTTTCGTGCCGCAGTCTTACTACCGCCTATAGCGGTGTGCTAAGATTTGCGCCATCAGCGCGTCGGAAACGGTGGTGGCGGACGCCTGGATGGAGTCATTCTTGGAGTGGAGGGCAAGGAGAGAGGCATGCATGCATGGAGGCGATGAGTTTCTCTTGAGCCTCCACGCGACGGCTAAGGGCGTCGGCGGCGGTATCCGAAGCGGGTTCACCGGAGGAGCGAAGATTGGGAGCCATTGGAGGAGCTGGATCTGACGGACGGCGTCCGGAAGCGCCGGAGCGGAACAAAAATACACGGATCCGGCACAGGATGGCCGAACGGAGGCCTATCCTGCGGATCTAGGCGTCGAGCGAGTGAAGCAGGCAGTAGCGGGCCCGAGAGGAGCAGTCCTCTGATCGATCGACTGCAAGGATCGATCGAAGCAGTGCAGGAGGGATCGGGACGAAGCAGTGCAGTCAGCAGCGGAAAGGAGTCCGGGCTCGATCGAAGTAGTGCAGGTGTGATCGGGGCGAAGCAGTGCAGTCGTCCGATCGATCGACGACAAGAAGGGACCGACCGCAAGGATCGATCGCAAGGAGCGATCGACGACACGAAGGGATCGACCGCAAGGATCGATCGAAATGACTGGAGCGGCAGTAGCCCCTGCAGAACTTGATCGATCGGCTGCAAGGGGCGTGTCGGGATCCACAACTGGGGCGGCTGGTTCGTCGGAAACAGGAGGTGAAATCAGACGGTGACCGACAACACGAGTGGTCGGTCGGCAGGTCGGACCAAATATTACCAACTCTGAGAGGAACCCGACAAGGGGAGGGCCGGAGAGGACGGAAGAGAGGGAAGGAGGCAAGGTATAGAGAAAACACTTAGGGAGCAGCCCTAATTCTCATACATCAAAAGATAAAAACAATACAAGCATACATCACCCCTTATAGCAGCGGTGTGCGAATAACAAAAGCGGTCTGCAAATAGTAAAACTCAAAACAACATCGAAATAGAAATAATTAAGTAGCGCGCTCCTCGCCGGTTTCTTCCATGACTGGTGGGCCAGTATCCGTCGCCTTCCCACGCGTGTAGACTTGTTATGACGTCCCGTCGGTGTGCATGCATCTCGTCAGCGTGCACGATCGTAACATATTTGTACATATATATAGGAGGAGAGAGGAGCCTAAACACCGTCCTAAGGTGTGGGACTAAGCCCTAAGAGGGCTTTACATGGGCCTGTTATATATACTTATATGGGCTTTTATTTACAAGTTATTTAACACATTCTTTTGTCTAATTTTCTCAGGGTCTGGAAGAGGCTCAAATTCATTTAGAATGGCGCACAACTGACATATTCAACATAAACATAAAAATTGTTTACAAAGCAAATAAAATAGTGCAATTAATCATTGTTTGGTTCTCTTTTAGATTCTGTAATTATGTGTCTGTTTACGGCTGATTTCATTGTCTCTCACATTGAATTTTAGCTCATAAACAAACAACTAAAAACATTTCTTCACAATGATTTAATTTACAATTCAGTCATTGCCAACAAGTTTGCTTATTGTCTTGTTCAAGGATGTAGAAATTTGTCAGCATGTCTATGCCGACCAACATGTCAGTTTTTGCGGGGTATTGCATAGGAAGACATTTACATGCAAAATGACATATTTCAAGCGCTGATTTTAATCTGTATTACTTATATTCTATAATCATTTTAAGTTTTAATAACGACATTCTCTTCAACCTAATGTGTCGCAGCTAGCTTCTGGCTTCTCCTCCTCTACGCCAATGATCTATTGGTTTTGTATCTTCTTCTTCTGTTTTCCCTCTCTTCCTACCTGTCTTCCTCTCTATTGTTCCCGAACTGTGAGTATTTTTTCTATTAATACCCTGCTCTGGCTCCTATGTGAATAGTGATGTTTGCAGGCTTTACATTTTATGCCCTAGCTATATGTGATTTTATGCCCTACTGTCCTAGTAATCTGGCTTCTCCATGTTCCTTCACTGACTTGGCTTTCTATCTTCCAGCACTGTTACTTTTGAGTTAGTCTTATTAGCGCATTGACCAATACAAGATTTACCTGACTCTCAAATGGGTTCAAAAGCTCATATCTAACAATTTCCCATAACTTTAAACAAGTTGATAGAGAAATTATCAGGATGATTTAGTAGATCCCAAGCTAAAACTAGTTTCTTCAGTTTCTACCAAAGGAAATGGAGAATCAACCTCAGAAAGAAACAGGGGATCATCATTTTTATAGAGCTTGAATTATCATGTACATATAAGGAGAAAGTTCGTTAATAAGTTTTGCGTAGTATGATGTGAATGCATCACATCTGTCAGGAGCTGAGATAAAAAAACTCCAAATTAACTGTGATTCATTGGATGAAATTCCTTTTCCCATTGAAATTAGCTACTGTTTGGAAGAATATTGTGTCATTGTCACCTTTGAAATGCCAATATACCTTAGATCTTTTTATCCAATACATTTTCTTATCTTTTAGCAATTTCTAAAGACTAGATTTATTTCTCATATTTATCAAGATCAGTACAAGTCCAATTACTGTTTTTAGCCTGTCTCAAAATTATCGATCTATTTGTGAATCTTATCCTTGTCAGTAGAAATATTAAGGTTTCAATCTGTTTTCATTCTTAAATACTTCTTCTTTGAATCTAGTAATTTTTTATGCCTCTAGCACCTGTGAAAGTAGCTCATTCATGCTTCAGCGTGATAACACTATGTTATTTGCGTCACTCCACACAAACAAATCTGTTTTCTATAATGTATCAGCAAGAATTTTGTAAAGCTAAATCAGTTGAGTTTATCATGATTGTAGAAGGCTCAATATGCAATTTTGCTTAGTGGAACTCCTGCTTTATCACGACCTATTGAGTTATTTAAACAGGTACTGTTCCTATTCTTCGTAGGCTGCTAGAGTGTCAATAACCTTTTTATTTATTTATTTAAGATCAACCTGGAGTTTTGTCCACAACATTGTTTGAAGTTTTCTGGAATTGTTCAAAATGCAGCTTGAGGCCTTACACCCTGAAGTGTATACAAGTGTGCATGAGTATGGTAATCGATATTGCAAAGGTGTAAGTCTCTAGTTTTCTCTTTATTAATAATACCGAACTTTATAGCAATCTCTGGGATACAATGCTGATGATGCAAATTTATTTGTTAGGGCATTTTTGGATTATACCAAGGTTCCAGCAACCATGATGAATTGCATAGTTTGATCAAAGGCACTGTTATGATTCGTAGATTAAAAATTGAAGTTCTCTCAGAGCTCCCCGTGAAGCGACGTCAACAGGTCATAATTTCAATTATTCATGTTCCAATATTAGTCTTCCCTTTAAGGAAATGTTTTTTTTTCTTTACTTAAGTTCGTTGAAGTTCATTATAAGAAATATCAATAGCACACATAAAATATTATCGATACGAGGAAATTACTTGCATTAAATCGAAAAGATCAGGGATACAATCACGAGGTTTGCTCGTGTCAACTTCAGGAGGCTGGTTCCTCCTAGAAGCTCCTCTCCAATATGAGAGATCTCAAACTAGATGATCTAAAAATAAACCTAACTCCCAAGCCACCTCCTTATATATGGAGGGGGGGGGGGCTCACATCATTTACCTAAAACTTGAAATAAGAAATATAATAATAATAATAATAATAATAATGATAATACGCGTGTGCGTAACCATACACCCCGTCAGAAAATCGACCTTGACCCCAAGGTCGGAGTGCCGCCCGTCTTCTAGTAGTGATATGCCCGCGGATGAGCTGCGACAGATGTGCCCGGAGCTTCGACCGGCAGTACGTCTGGGATCAGAAGGGCGTCAAAGTCGGCTGCGTTGATCGCGTCCATGTCTTCTCCGATGAGCACCAGGATCTCCTTCACTGGACACTCATGACCAGGAGAGTAAGGTTGCTTACATCGGAAGCACAAACCCTTGCTCCGTAAGACATTATACTCCTGGTTGGTAAGGCGGTGCGTAAGGGCATGTCGGTTGTTGCATGGGCCCATAATGGGTGGACGAGGTAGAGGAGGTGGCAGAGGTGGATGTTTAGACGGGGTAGGGAAATATGGTTGGTAGGGAGGCCTGAAGGGAGGTGATGAGGACGGAATGTCGTCGGACATCGATAGGAATTCAGCCTCCACTAGTGGGGAGCTTGGTGGACCGTTAACGGTTGGAGGGTGCGGAGGCGGGCTCGGAAATGTGGTTGTAAGCCTTGCATGAAGTACCCCAAGTAATGGTCGGGGGGAAGACCTGGGACATGGGTGACCAATTCGATGAAGACATCAACGTACGAGTCAATGGAGTCGGATTGACGGACCCCGCAAAGACGCTCGATCATGGGGCTGGAGTAGCGGTCATCATACCGCTGAATGAGGGCTTCGATGAGAGCTGTCCAGGTGAGGCAGGGGGAGGACTGGCGGAGCCAGCGAACGCAATGGAGGGCGGACCCTTCCATGCCGATAATTGCTGTGGAGACCCATTGCGTCTGAGGAGTCTGGTGAATGTCAAAAAATTGTTCGGCACGGGCAATCCACCCGAGGGGGTCAGTCCCGTTGAATGTGGGGATGTCGAGACGGGGAAGTGGCGGAGTAGGTAATCCCACCAATGCGGGTTCGTCGGGGACCACGGTGCTGGGGGATCCCAAGGCAGAGGCGGTAGTAGGCCCCAGAGTTCTGGCTAGGTTTCAATTTATGGAGCATGACCATAATCGATGCGAACTGCTCGGCTTGTGCCTCCAGACGAGAGTTGATGGTGGTGAGGGCGTGTTCGAGGACCTCCACGCAGGATTCCATCGATTGATGGTCCTTTGGCATAAGAAGAAGAGGGCACGAGAGCTGGGGGGTGGGTGGGAAAGAGAGTGCAGGGCTGGCCGGATCTGGCGTCGAGGAGAGCCAGACAGAAGAAGGCTACGCAATGCGGGTGTTGGCGAGGCTGGATCAGGCGTAGAAGCTGTCTGGATCCGACGGAAACGAACTGGGATCGATCTGGACGACGGAATCGACCGATCGCTGTGGCCGATGGAGCGAGAGCGAGCGGCGTGGTCGTCGGGCGGAAACTGGTGGCGTGGACATGCCGCTATTCACGCAAGGAGGATGACGCTGTGATCGACCATTGTGGTCGGCGCTGGCTGACGCGGAAGGATCGCTGTTGACGCGAGTGGAACGTCGCGGAGAGGGACCCGACGACACGCTTAGCGCAGGCGGGGAGGCAGGTCAGACCAAATATTATCGATACGAGGAAGTTACTTGCATTACATCGAAAAGATCAGCGATACAATTACGATGTATGCTCGTGCCAACTTCAGGAGGCTGATTCCTCCTAGAAGCTCCTCTCCAAAATGAGAGATCTCAAACTAGATGATCCAGAAATAAACCTAACTCCCAAGCCACCTCCTTATATAGGGAGAGGGGCTCACATCATTTACCTAAAGCTTGAAATAAGAAATACAATAATAATAATGATAATACGTGTGCGCTTAACATAAACCCAATGCATCTCTGTCCCCACTTGTTTTACTTTTATTTGTCTTTCACGGAGTAAGGCGTTTAAATGGCAACTATAGACTGTGATTGTAAAAAATTCTTCAATGTTAATGATCCTTTTGAGGGGTGAGCTTCTTAAAAAGTAAAATGGACAGTAGGTTATTAACTTGGGCCCTCTAAGTTTTAGAATAGGTAAATCCAAATAGTGTCATGAGATTCAGAAATATTACTACGATCTGTTTTAGGTTTATTCACATGCTCATTGTAAAGCTGCTATGCCCAATTGAATTTCTTACGAAGTGTTGATTGGTAATTTGAATACAAAGGAGAGGAATTATCTTTTCTTCTCAATGACAATGTGTAGAGGTTTAAACAAGTGTTAATATTAATTTGTTACTTTGTTATTTTAGATTTTTTTCTTTTCTTAAATTTATCATACACCTTGAATATATACATTGAGTACCTTTACTTCTAGTCCTCACATCTAGAATTGGAAAATAAAATTAAACTTCCAAGTTCCAGGCATAAGATACATACTTAAATTGTGCATGGGAAATGCCAAAGTTAATTTTGTTATTTCTTTTTAAATGCTAAAGTTTATCTATTACGTACTCCGAACAACAATGAAATTCAGAAATTTAGTTGCTCTGCAATGAGAGTTTAAACAATTATGTACAATAAAAAGCAAACTATGTTCCAAAGTGAAATTGATTATGATAAACTTCTTAGCAATGACCTATTGTGTAACACCCCTACTAGGTTCAACAAAAGCTAGGCCGTCACTCGTGCTATGAAGCAAACTAAACAATAGTATAAAAATTAATAAAGTAATTGAAAGACAGTAAATATAACTAAAGTACACAACTGAAAAGCAAGACTGGAGCTAGGGTGAAAGCAATATCTCAATATCAAAATCACAGAGCCAACTAAAAAAATGAACTCATTATTTAATACTGGAATTAAAATAGAGTATAATACAACCGAGTCATCGCGTTCACATAAACTACATTTAATAGAAATCAAAGTGTTCTAAGACAAAGGATGAAAATCAACTAAGACGGGGTAAGACTCTCGGTAATCATCCTACTAAGCAAATCTCCCTATTTTTGTTCACTAAAAAGAAAAGTCCAAGGATGGGATCAGTCCACTGACGAGTAAGAAAGACTCTTTCTCTTGGTGACACACTAAAAAACATAGGTAAACATGCATGAAGATCTATATATGCAACAAAGGAAACAATAGTCTTAATTTCTAAACATGGTAATTATACTTGCTCTAACATCAAACAAAACATAATAACATAACTTATATTTTTGCACTTGATCATCTCTTTAGATTTTAGTCGTAACTTTAATTTATTAAGGTCCGTTCAGCGCGCAGGAATTGACTTTCTGGAATTGGCTTTGGGTTCCAGAAAGTCAATTCCGTTGTTCGACGGAACAGAATTGCGTCGGAATTGGCTTTGAGGACAAAATCGACGGCATTCTTTCTGGCCTAGGAAAACCTTCCGCGAAAACTTGGCCTTTTCGCTCGGTTTTGCGCTGTTTTCGCCAATGTTCTTCTACGAACTTCTTCTTCCCGCGATGCAAGCGCTCCAGACGCAAGTGCTCCAGACGGCGCCCCCTCCCCCACTATTCCCGCGAGGCCACGACGCAAGCGCTCGATCTCCAGGTAGGTCGTCAATTCCTCTTCTTCTTCTTCTTCTTCTTCTTCTTCTTCTTCTTCTGCTTCTGTGCATTTGATGGGACTCATTGTCTTCCCTTTTCTCGCATTCCCCGTTCTCCCTTTCTCTGTTTCATTTCGGCGAGCAGTTCGATTGGTGAGACGCTTCATCGGCGGCTGACGGAGACGAGGAAGGTTGATTCGCAGAGTCTTCAAGATTCAAGGCCCTTGCTCGCAAGGCTAGAGAAGTGAGGCGAGTCCTTTTAGATTTTGGAAAGAAGTAGATTTAACTGGTTTAGTAAGATTTCCACTCTTGATTCCATCTTTAGGTAAATGTCTACCGGGTGTGAAAACAGTAGCCTGAGTTGCTTGAGTTTGAAGTAATGGCCTGATTCACTTTTGGAAATGCCATTACTATGATTTACCTTGAGCATGCATTTGTTTTGATATTTTTTTCTCATCATCTGGTCTCAAGCTTTTGTACAAATAACTTTTTTTCAGTGACTTCAATGATCCCATTAGAATTTCATTGATCCTTTTATGGATTTTTGAGATTCATGGTATTACGTTTCTGATGCAACTTATTATATGAAGTACTTGCAACCAAGGTTGTCAGGATCGAGATCTTAGGTGAGATCGTTTCGAAGTTGGATCAAATCGGATCGTAGGATCGGATCGAGGATCGCTAGATCCTACAACATTCATAAATTAAGACTAAAAATATAAAATTGAACTTCGAATCATCCAATTACATGCTCAATTAACAAAAAAATCATTAGTAATTATATCAAAAAATAATTGAATAACTAATAAAAAGATAATATCATAATAACTTCAATTTCAGTTTCAGGTAAGACACCCAATGACTACTAACAGTAATAACAAATCTGGACTGATGGACTGGTGGAAGCCTAGAAGCAGGAAGACGAACCCAGACTGTTGGATTGCTAGTATGCTGGAAGCATGAAAACTGGATTACTCGTATGCTAGATTTCTAACCGCTACATTGCTCGTACGCTAGAAAGGAAGAGAAGACGCCGGCCTGAAAGCAGGAAGCCACTGGATTACTGACCATTGGATTTCCATACATGGAAATAGAAGATAAGACATCAACACCACCTAAAATGGAACCTGGTATGGAAAGAAAAGGAAGACGTTGTCTGGACTGGAAGTGACCAAAAGACGTAGCCCTTAGCCTCCCTCCGTTTGTAGTCGGCAACTGACACTTGGGATACGATAAAGCGGCATGACGTTATTCTGTGATAGGGTATGGGGGTGGGATTGGGATAAGGTTGAGCGATGGGTTATAGGCGTTGGACCGGTTGAATGGGGTCGGGATAGGGTTGGACATTGTTAGGGCAAAACTACTAGAGAGACTAAGAGAGAAGAGATCTAGAGGAAGAGAGGGAAGATTAGGTTAAAAGAGGGAGAAGAACTAACCAAATAACTCTTGCATACCCCAAAAGGGGGGCTGCCCGGGTATATAAATACCCGGGCAAGGAGGGGGCCGGCCGGTTCACTGCGTGGGGGCTGAACCGGAAGGTTCAACCCCGTTGTTTAGCGCGCCTTTGCTCCTCCGTACGTAATGACGCCCCGTAAAGCGCAGTGGGGGCGTAACATTCCCCTTCCCATCAAGAACCAACTTGTCCCCAAGGTGGTAGTCGGGGTAGAGCTCCTTGAAGTCGAAGAAGTCCACCCAAGAATTGTGTGCCGACGACAGGTTCTTCCATTTGACCAAGAGCTCGGCCCGGTATTTCGCGCCCCGTTTCTTCCACTTGAGCATCAAAATATCTTCAGGAAGCGGCCGCAGCTCACCTGCCGAAGTGACCTCAGGTAACAAAGTGCTCGGTTGGACATGCGGCCCTACCTTCCGCTTGAGCAAAGAGACATGGAATGTAGGATGGATGCGCGAACCCTCCGGTAATGCCAGGGTATAAGCCACCGATCCCACCCTGTTGACAATCTGAAAGGGACCGTAGTAGCGTGGGGACAATTTCTGGTTGCCACGACGAGCAACGGACAACTGCCGGTACGGCTGGAGCTTGAGGAACACCTCGTCACCAACAACGAACTCCCGCTCAGTGCGGTGCTTGTCCGCTTGGGCCTTCATGCGATCCTGGGCTAGACGGAGATTCTCCCGAAGTGTGACCAACATGCGATCCCGATCCAGCAGAGCGCGATCCACCGCCGGAAGAGCGGTGCTCCCGGGCTCATAGCTGCCTAAAGTAGGAGGAGGCCGTCCGTAAACCACCTCAAATGGTGTCATCCTGCTGGCGGAGTGGTATGCCGTGTTGTAACAGTACTCGGCCCAATGCAACCAGTCCGGCCAGCTCCGCGGCTCATCCATCACAAAGCAACGCAGATAAGTCTCGACCCCACGATTAAGCACCTCCGTCTGACCATCCGACTGCGGGTGGTTGGCCGTGCTGAAGTGTAAGCGAGTGCCCTGCAGTCGGAACAGCTCCTTCCAGAACCCACTGACGAAGGTAGGGTCCCGATCAGAAATAATGGCGTGGGGGAGGCCATGCAGGCGAACGATCTCCCAAGCAAAGAGTGCGGCCACAGACTCCCCGGTGTACGGATGGCTGAGCGCCCGAAAATGGCCATACTTGGACAGCTTGTCCACCACCACTAGAATGACAGACTTCCCTTTAGACTTGGGCAGCTCATCAATGAAGTCCATGGACACCGTGTCCCAAATCTGCTGCGGAATTTCCAACGGTACAAGCAGCCCTGCCGGAGAAGAGGTCTCATATTTCTGCCGCTGGCAGATCTCACCCTGGCGAACGAACTGCTGAATGTCCCGGCGCATGCCTGTCCAAAAAAACGTTTGCTCGTGCCCTCTGACGTGTCCGGAGCACCCCCGCATGCCCTCCTGTAGGCGAAGAATGGAACTCATGCATCAACACGGTCTTCCAAGCTGAATCGGCGGGCACGACCACCCGGCCCCGATAGTAAAGCCGACCATTACACAAGTGATAGCCAGCTGCGACGGTCTCTCCCCGCTGTAAAGCTTCCACCAACGGACGCAGCGTGTCTGATCGCCGGACCTCGTCCTGAATATCCTCCACTGAATCGACCAACGGCCCCGAAATATGAGCGAGAGCAGCCTCTGGTAGACGAGAGAGAGCATCGGCGACCACATTCTCTTTGCCACGGCGATACACAATCTCGTAGTCGTAACCGAGAAGCTTAGTCACCCACTTCTGCTGTAGCGGCGAGGAGACCCGTTGGTCTAGGAAATGCTTCAAGCTCTGGTGATCCGTCCGGATCTTAAAGTGTCGGCCCAACAGATATGGCCGCCAAACAGCCACTGCATGAATAATCGCCAACATCTCCTTCTCGTAGGCCGAGAGGCCCAAAGTACGAGGGGCCAAGGCCTTGCTGTAAAAGGCTATCGGCCGTCCTGCCTGCATCAAAACCGCCCCGATGCCGACACCTGAGGCATCCGTCTCCAGAACGAACTCCTGGGTGAAATCCGGTAATGCTAAGACTGGCGTGGTGGTCATGGCCCGTTTGAGGGCCTGAAATGCCTCCTCCGCCTCCTCACTCCATGAGAAGGAGTCCTTCTGCAGTAGCTGGGTCAGTGGCCGGGCTATCTTGCCATAGTCCTGTACAAACCGCCGGTAATACCCTGTGAGCCCCAAAAAACCCCGCAGGGCGCGGACTGTAACCCGCCGCGGCCAAGACTGCATACTCCGAATCTTCAGCGAGTCAGCCTTGACGCCTTGACCGGAAACCAAGTGGCCCAAATACTCCACCTCCTCCTGACCGAAGGAGCACTCGGAACGGTTGGCATAAAGGTGGTGCTGACGTAGTCTGGCAAGGACCTGCTCCACGTGGCCCACGCGGTCCTCCCAGTTTGCGCTGTAGATGAGTATATCATCGAAGAAGATCAACACAAAGACCCGCAGGAACTCTCTGAACATCTCGTTCATGTTGGCCTGGAATGTAGAGGGCCCTCCGGTCAGCCCATTGGCCATAACCAAGAACTCGTAGTCGTCGTCATGAGTCCGGAAAGCCGTCTTGTGGATGTCCTCCTGTGCCATCAAGATCTGGTAATAGCCGGAGCGAAGATCCAGCTTGGTGAACCGCTGGGCCCCATGCAACTCATCCAGCAGCTCTTCGATATGGGGAATCGAGAAGTTATCCTTGACCGTAACGCCGTTCAAGGCACGGTAGTCCACACAGAATCGCCAGGACCCGTCCTTCTTCTTGACCAGAATAATGGGAGCCGAGAAGGAACTCGTACTTGGCCGAATGATGCCGGCCTCCAGCATCTCGCGGACACTGCGCTCGATCTCCGCCTTCTGGACGTGTGGGTAGCGGTATGGACGAACATTCGTAGGCTCAGCGCCCGCCTTGAGCGGAATACGGTGATTGCGGAACCTCGGCGGAGGCAGAGTGCGTGGTTCCTGAAAAACATCAGCATAATCGGTCAGAAGTAACTGTAACTGAACCGGTACCTCCGAAGGCGTGGGGTCGCCGGTCGGGACCTCCCGAAGGACGGCCATCATCTGTCCATCCCCGCTCAACCGCTGCATGCTGCGAAGAGAAACCTCCTTAATAGGAGATGACATGAGACCCTGCAAGCAAAACTGCCTGTCCCCATGCACAAACTCCATCGTCATGTGCTCCCAGTCGAAAGTCACCCGCTGCAAGCCTGCAACTGGCGCAACCACTGAACTCCCAGCACCATGTCTGAGCCCCGAATTGGCAACAAGTAGACGTCAGTCCGTCCCACATAGCCGTGTAGCCGCAGCTCCACTCCCTTCAGCACGCCTTCGCATCGCAGCTTGCTGCCATCCGCCACAATAACATGAAAGGCAGCCCCCTTGTCAACCACGTGCCCAACTCGCCGTGCCACGTCGGGATGTATGAAGTTGTGGGTGCTCCCACTGTCCACAAGAATAGTAACCTTCTCTTGGGCGATCCGGCCCGCCAGCCGCATAGTAAGCGGGGGGGGGCAACCCTCAAGAGCATGAAGAAAAACCCCGAACTCTGTCTCGTCCAAGTCCACCTTCAACTCCTCAACTGGAGCCAGCTCGTCGTCCACATCCTGATGCAACATGAAGACCTGTATCTTCTGGTATTTATGGCCAGGTACAAACTTCTCGTCGCAATTAAAGCACAACCCCTTCTCCTTCCGAGCGGCCAACTCACTCCACGATAACCGAGTCACCGTCGGTTTGCTACCCGTGGGCTGCTCCCTTCGTGCTGCTGTGGTAGGGGCCGAAGGCGGTCTACTCGTGATGCGTGCTCGCTGCCTGTTGAACCGCTCCTCCTGGATGCGCGCCAAAGTAATGGCGTGGTTCAATGACCGAGGCATGAGTGCCTGTACCTCGTCACGAATGTGCTCCTTGAGGCCAGATATGAAACAGCTGTAGAGTGTCCGCTCCGGCCACTGAACCCGATTTGCTAACTTTTCAAACTCAGTGCGGTACTCCAGCACCGAGCCTTTCTGACGAAGCTTCTGAAGGAGGGCCTCAAAGTTCTCGTACTCTAGTGGCCCAAATCTGGCCGTAAATCCATCCACAAATTCGCCCCATGGCACGTACTCCCGTCCCCGTAGGAACCACTGCGTCCACTGGAAAGCGTTCTCCTTCAAGTGGAAGGACGCTAGCCGCACCCACTGACCTTCAGGCACCTCCTGGTACTGGAAAAAAAGTTCAGCCTTTTGAATCCATTCCAATGCGTCGCCGCACTCGAACTCCGGAAAGTACATGCGAGTTAATCCGGGAGTCAAGCGTTGTTTCCCATGACCTCCTTCCCGTCTTGCAGGCTCACCTTGCTCGAATCCGCCGTAGCCTTGATGTTGAACCGCTCCCCAAGGAGGGGGTTGCGGCTGGCCGCCCCATCCTTGGCCAAAACCGCCCATTCCTGGAGGCCCGAACCCACGAGGAGGAGGGAGAAGCCCTCCCCTTTGCTGTCCCGCAGGCTCCGGTGGCCGCCGGCCACCTTCCAAGTCCTCCCAACCCCGACGGTACTGCCCCCGTCCAAAACTGGCCTCGCCAACGCCCCCAATAGCAGATCCAGGCGGAAACAACCCCGCTGGACCCGCGTAGCCCGCTGCCGAGCCCTGCCCGCACGCCGCCACTGCGGGGCCTTGCCCGTATGCCGCCGAGCCTGGCGGACCCCCGTAGCCCCGCAACCGCTCCTCCTCCGACAACCGGAGGCCGCCGACTCCTTCCGCTAGTCGCACGCCCGCAGCGGCCCCGTCGGCCCCCGATCCAGCCGAGTCTTCGCTTGCTGTGGCCTTCCCTTTCAACAAAGCCTTAAACTCCTCCATACGAGCGTCGATCCGTCCTTCCATGGTTGCCATAGAGTCGGTGAGGCCAACCACGTTCTCCTATAGGGCTTCAATCCGTGAGGACTCTTCTTGATTGCGAGTGGTCACCATGTCGGATAGATGAACTCATCTGATACCAAATGTTAGGGCAAAACTACTAGAGAGACTAAGAGAGAAGAGATCTAGAGGAAGAGAGAGAAGATTAGGTTAAAAGAGGGAGAAGAACTAACCAAATAACTCTTGCATACCCCAAAAGGGGGGCTGTCCGGGTATATAAATACCCGGGCAAGGAGGGGGCCGGCCGGCCCCTCCAAAGAGGGCTGAACCCGCCTGGTTCAGCCCTCGGCCGGCCGGTTCACTGCGTGGGGGCTGAACCGGAAGGTTCAGCCCCGTTGTTTAGCGCGCCTTTGCTCCTCCGTACGTAATGACGCCCCGTAAAGCGCAGCGGGGGCGTAACAGACATGTTTCTAGTTCCCTTTGGCTGGATCGGTAGAATCGTGTCGGGATTGCGATCCTACAGATCCTAAGATCCGGATCGCGATCCCAGTCGTAGAGGTGCCAATTTAGATCCTAGGTAAGATCCAGATCGATTTACAAAATCGAGATCGTAAGATCGTAAGATCCTACGATCCGGATCGCGATCCTGACATCCTTGCTTGCAACTAGTACATCATGTAGTTGTATTTTAGGTTTGCACAAAAATAGAAATACAGCTCTGTATACATAGAAAATAAGTTTGAGGTTTATTTATGAGACTATTTGACTGAGTTTGAGGTGATTGTAATCATTTCATAGAAAATAAGGAAGAGTTACTCACCATGTATTTTGTACAAGTATGCACTTTAATGTAAGCAAGTGTTCAATTATTACTTCTATTTTTTATGCTTCACTTTGGGGAATGAAGACAGATGTCAAATATACATATAAATTGAGTTGTGGTATTTCTAAATGGTGGTTATGTTCATTGAAGTTGGGTTTTAGATTGTCTAATGCCAATACTTTTAATGACCATGAACTAAACACTGAACTAGGTCAGTCATGCTATCTAGTCATCTTCCAGTGTCAGTCACGTACAACCCAACTGCTAAAGCCAATTCCAGAAAGTCAATTCCATCCTGCAGCCGAACGACTTTTATGTACCCATTCCAATTCTGCTCACAGAATTCCATCCTGCAGCCGAACATCAGAATTGGTTTTCTGCACAAAGCCAATTCCAGCAGATATTGGTTTTCTGACCAAAGTCATTTCCTCCAAGCCGAATGGACCCTTAGGGTCCGTTTGTTTGGGTAGAATTGAGCTTCCCGAATTGGAATTGAAGATCTAATTTCAATTTTGTCGTTCGTTTATAGGCTTGACGTTGGAATTGGAATTTTAATGAATTCCGTGGAATTCATTTTGAACTAAAGACAATTCTTTCCAATCTATATAAGAATTGGATAATTTCGGCTGAGACACATTTTTTCGCCTGGGGTTTGTATTTTCGCCTTGGGCGCGCATATTTCGCCCGAGCGCACATATTTCGCCCGATTGTGCAATTTTATGCCAGGGCGCAAACTTTTTTGGCAGGCCGCGCGATTTTCGTTCGTGCGCGCGTTTTTCGCCTGGGCGTGCCTTATTCTCCCAGGCGCGCGCATTTCGCCCGGGTGCGCGTTTTTCGCCCGGGTGCTCATTTTTTGCCCATTGCGCGTTTTTCCCCGGGAGCACGTTTATTACGTGGGCGCGCGTTTTTTGCCAGGACATGCATTTCCCCCCCCCCCCCCCCCCCCCCGGGCGAGTTTTTCACCTGGGCACTCATTTATCGCCCAACGCGCACTTTTTTGCCCGGGAGCGCGTTTTTTCGCCCGGTCGCGTGTTTTTCGCCCGAGTGCGCGCTTTTTCGCCCATGCGCACTTTTCCGCCCGGGTGCGCACCTTTTCGACCGGGCGCTCGTTTTTTTGGCCAGGCGCGCATTTGTTTGCCCGGGCGCACGTTTTTTCTCCTGGGCGTGTGTTTTTCTCCCGGACGCTGGCCCAGACGCGCTTTTTCGCCCAGTCGCGTTTTTTTCGTCCTTACGCGCGTTGTGTGCCCGTGCCCCCATTTTTTCGCCCGGGTGCACTTTTTTTCGCCCGGGCGCGCTTTTTTCGCCCTGACGCGCATTTTTTCCCTCGTGGCGCGTTTTTCGCGAGGGCACACTTATTCTCCCGGGGGCGCACTTTTTGGCCGGGCACGCGTTTTTCGATCGGGCAAGCGTTTTTCAGTCGGGCACACTTTTTCGTCCGGGCGAGCAATTTTTCGCTCGGGCGCGCACTTTTACGCATGGGTGCTCTTTTTTTGCCCAGGCGCACATTTTTCACCCGGGCGCGCGTTTTTCTTCCTTGCACGCGTTTTGCGCCTGGGCGCGCGTTTTTCACCCTTGGCGCATTTTTCGCCCTGACGCACATTTATTTTTCTCGGGCGCGCGTTTTTTCGCCTGAGAGCGCATTTTTTCACCCGGGTGCGCCTTTTTCGCCTGAGAGTATGTTTTTTGCCCTGGGCGCATTTTTCGCCCGGGCGCACGTTTTTTGCTTGAGCACGCGTTTTTCTCCACAACGCTCATTTTTTGCCCGTGCATGCGTTTTTCGCAAGGTCGCTTATTTTTCGCCCGAGCACGCACTTTTTTGCCCGGGAGCGCGTTTTTCGCTCCGACGCACATAATTCTAAGATTGAATTTTATCTAATAAACGAACATCAAAATTGATCAATTCCACAATATTCTCCAATTCTATTTATTGGGCGAACACTATAATTGGAATTAGACTAATTCTAATTCCTCGAAGAATTGAAATTGATCTCAATCTCAAAATCCAATTTCAATTCCATCCAAACGAACGGTACCTTAGGAATTTTCTGGATTTTCTATGTTTCTATTGCTCTTCACTTTAGGTTTCATAGTTTGCTAAGGCACAATCTCGAGATTTGAGTCCCTAATGACAAACTAAAGTGCTTTGATGCATCCCTAGTACGAGACATATACTTGCATCTAAATGTTTGCATGCGTGGAAGAATGGGCCCTCAACCCCTATTTAAGACTCATATGGTCTACTATGTCCTATGAGTATGATGATATACATCCATCAATCATAAGAGAAAACATTTATCATTCCCCTTAATAATCTACACGTCCAATGGTCGGTATGCTCAACTAACAGTGACACCCGCATAAGCCAACTAGTCTATCGAATAATCATGTCATTCATGTTTATATTTTAGGCCTATATCGTGGTTGGCTCTTTCAATACATATCAAAGCAAAGTGTAATTTGTTACGAGCCAACTGTAAGGCTTCGATATCTCGTCGGAGGTTGTGGTAGAGGCAAAGATACAAGGGAACAAAGCTCAACCTACAGAGAATACAAGGAGAAAGAAGGGGGAGTGTTGCTCAACCCTATCCCTATCATGAGGATGAGGAAAGAACTATGGAGAAGAAATAAACTTTCATAATTTTCTTAGGTAATTATCTCATGACCCAAGGGGGTCTACATATAAAATTACATAATGGTATGAGTGTAAATAACCCCAACAAATGAGAAATGAAAGAAACAATAAAAGACATTAAGGACTCGTACATGTACTCAATTAATAAAATACTCTTAACATGAGCACATGATGCTGATTAACCACATAGATAACTGGCCGTGTGATACCATTACATTCCACGTCTTTCAAATCGAGTTTGCCATCAAGCTCGAACGTGGCTCGAACGATTTAATCATATGGCTCCTTAATTTCGTGCCAAAACAACTCCTTGTAACGCGTTTCTGTAGTGGAGACTGCATCGGGCGACAATCCGTCAGTATGCTCACAAATGTCACGAAGGACTGCAGGAATCTGGTGTGGTTGAGGCGCTTGCTGAGGGGAAATTTCTGAGCATAATATCCGAAGTTGGGGAAAGTTTGATTGGTGGGAGGTCGAGGGACGTATGACATTGTTGAATGGGTGATCAACGATTGGAAGTAGTGGCGCCGGTTGGGGGCAATCATTGGAAGGAATGACTCTAGAGGAGCTGGTGAAACACGTGGCTAGAGCAGAGGGTGCTGGATGGCGTCGACAAAGACTAATGTTGATGGTGCTTGTTGCGTGAACTGCAACATGGGAACAGTCAGAGGCGATGATGAGGCTACCTGAAATGTGGAGGTTGGTGGATCTGCTTCGGGCTTTGGTAGGATTGATGATTGCTCCGGTGGAATCGTGCCCCCGAAGTGTCCAGACGCTGCGAGTCTGTCAATGCTGGCGGTGAGTCGCGAAATCACGACTTGGTCTGATGCCGACATCTCCAATAACTGTTGGAACATCGAACAAAGACAATTTGCTCGTCAGGCCTCATCGCCATACCAAGTGAACTAATCAATCCAATAAGGAGTGCATTAATTACTTCCATTAGAGGGTCTCATAAGTCATTTAGAGGTGGCTGATTCCTCCTCTGGCTGCTGTTGTTGGTGTGGGCTCGAGAAAAAAGGAGACACAAGGTATTCTAACTTAATATTTACTTGTGATATTTCTAACTAAGGGAAAAGAATTTTTTACACGATGTTCTGACGCTTGTAAACGCGGTGGCGGATGCGAACGCATGATTCTCCTAACTTATATGAAGACACAAGGTATTCTCTCTTTGATCTACTACAAAAATGTCAAAAATGCACTACCCTTCCCATTCCTCATTCCCTGCCAAAATCCCTAAAATAATAAGGTGAATGAACCATTGAAACTATACAAGTCATCTCCTTTCTCCTAGGGTATTACTGAAATTCTAGCAAATATTCCATAAAAAAAGGAAACAAAAGGCACTAACATCCAAGAGGAAGAAGACAATCTCACCTAGCCCTAATAGTGGGAGGTCAATTGAAGGTGATTGAGCTCGAGTGGTTAAGAGGTTGTTGATTGTCCTTGCATAAGGAACAAAGAAATTTGTTGTTACAATGGGACAAAATCGGCCCTAAGCTCTCATGACAAGAAATCAAAGCGGAAAATTTTCGAAAGATAAATGTGTGAAATAACTGTTCAATCGACGTGATCGGAAGTTAATGAATTCATGGCAGGAATCATAGCCTAGAATCAATGTTCAACTGGGTAGAACTCTAGTCGGTGAGGATTCCAAACTATGTTGGCTAAAGGAGATGAGACTTCGATCATCTTCCGGAGAGAATCGAACAAGTTGGTTGTCAATTTATGTTAAAATACACGACGATGCCTGCCTTCGATGATGCAAGAGAGTAGTCAACGAGGATTGGTAGTGGAAGGAAGGTATTCTACGAGTGCTTCAATTGTGTGCTGAGTGGTTCCTTCCCAAAGGAGAAGGGTAGCTGATCTGAGAATAAATGATTGTGAAGAAGACCTAATATCACTTAACTCGATGCTTATTATCATATTTATACAGTTATACTTATAAGTATTGAATTAGGTTTCATTTACTCACCAAAATGCCATTGCACACTAGAATTCGTTTATCTTAATGTGAAAGGCTCCTGCGAGCTTCTAATTCACGCCTAAAATAAATGTCATGAAATTTCCTACTAGATAAAATAATTTCTCGTTAATTAATGTGCATAAATTGGTGCAACGAGCACACCTTGATCGAAAGACGACCTTGACAACGTTAATCGATACCGAACCCTGAAATTAAAATTATAATTTATGAATCTTGGATGTTACAAATCTCCCCTCTTAATAAAATTTTCGTCCTATAAAATTATAATTATACATGGCTTAAGAAGGAAGCATATTCTTCATGGATTTACAGTTCATCTTCTCTTTCCTATGTATATCCGATTTATCACAATTCGTCCAAAGGACCTTCGCAAAACAGATCTCTCTATTTCTCAGTTTCGGAGTTCTTGATGTCATCATCCTTACTGGCTTAACACTAATATTGAGATTCAATATGATTGGTGCATCCTCAGTACTGACCACCTGACTGGGATCTCTGAGTATTTTTTGACAGCCAAATCAACCCACCTTCAAATTTTGCGTTGAGGGCGGGATTGTCCCAACAATATCCGCTCTGGAAGCATACACGTTGTTAAGACGTTGATGCATGACATATCTATCTATGGAAATAGGGGCACTATGTGGCTTTTAAGAAAGATATCTGTAAATTCACGAACTACTGGTACCTCTTGCAAAGATTATTGAATCATGTATGCATCAATATTAGAAATGCACTACAAACCCTACAATATCCCTGATAGCTCTAATTGTTAAGATGAACTAGTTTGGAGACTTATTTCATGTCTCAAAACGTAATGGTGGACTGATCGAGTCCCTCCAAACTTGGTTGTACAATTAATCCTTTCATTGACTCCTAACAACCAATCCATACTCATTTTTAGATCAAACACTGCTATAAGTGGAAATGAACACTTCTATTGTAGATTCAGTCTCTCCAAACGGAGTTGAAACTCTACATGTGTAGCTAGTTTGCATAAGTGAGCCATTCGATACTTTGACTTCCAACACTGACATAACTGTAAAGACTCTGAGCTCGTTCTATGAGTGAAAAATTCGATTATAAACTCTTTTTAGCTTTAGGTTTCATAGCTTAGACACAATCTAGAGTTTTGAGTCCATAATGACAAACTAAAGTGCTTTGATGTGTCCCTAGCATGGGACAAACTCGCATCTAACTATTTCCATGCATGGAAGAATGAGTCTACCCCTATTTGAGGCTCATATGATCTACTTTTCCCTATGAGTATGATGATGTGCGTCAATCATAGGAGAAAACACCTCTAATACCCCATAACAATCTATACATCTAGTGTCTGGCATGTTCAACTAACAGTGACACTCACATAAGCCCACAGGTCTATGGAATAATCATTTAGTTCATACATATCAAAGCAAATAGCAATTCTATGTATTTTTTAATATACTCTTGTAAGAGAGTTTTCTACATAAACATTTACTTAATAATTTCATGAGGTTCATTATCACATATGAATAATGTACTTAAGTTGAAATGCAATGCAACATTGAGTACAAACTATACCTAAGTTTTATGAAATCACAAAGTATTCTCTCTGATCTACTGCAGAAATGTATTATCCCTTTGATTCCTCATTCCCTCCAAAATCCCTAAAATAATAAGATAAATCAGTTATTAAAATTAGAAGCCATCTCCTTTCTCCAAGGACATTATTGAAATTCTAGGAAGTATTCCTTGAAAAGAGGAAACAAAAGGAACTTACACCGGAGAGGAGGAAGACAATCTCACTTAGCCCTAATTGTCGGAGATCAATCAAAGGAGATTTATTTTGAGTGATTAAGAGGCTGTTGATGGTTCTTGCGTAAGAAGCAAAAAAAACTGTTGTTAAAATGGGACAAAATTAGCCTTTTGCTCTTCACGACATGAAGTCAATGGGGAAAAGTTTCGATAGACAGTTGCGTGAAATACCTATTTAATTGACATGATTGGATGTTAAAGAATTCCCGACAGGGATAAAAGCCTAGAATCGATGATTCACCGGGGTAGAAGAACTCCAGGCTGCGGGGATTCCAACCTATGTTGGCTGGAGGAGACGAGACTTTGATCCTCTTTCGGCAAGAATCAAACAAGTTGGTTGTCGATCTACGTTAAAACGCATGACGTCGCTTATTGTCGCTAAGTTACCTGCCTACGATGATGCGGGAGAGTAGTCGACGAGGGTTGGTAGCAGAAGGAATGTATCCTACGAGTGCTCCAACCGTGCACTTTGAGGTTCCTTCCCAGTGGCGAAAGGCTACTGATCTGAGAAGCAGCGATTGTTAAGAATACCTAATGCCGCTTGAATTGGCGCCTAGTATCATATTTATACAGTTACAAGTATTGAATTAGGTTTCTCTTATTACGAAAATGTCATTGCCACTAGAATTCTTTTATCCTAATGCGAAAGGCTCCTACGAGCTTCTAAATCGCACCTAAAATAAATGTCATGAAGTTTTCTACTAGATAAAATAATTTCTCATTAATTAATACGCATAAATTGGTGTAACGAGCACATATACCTCGATCAAAAGGTGACCCTAGCAACGTTAATTGCCATCAAACCCTGAAATTAAAATTATAGATAATTAAGAATCTTGTATGTTACATATTGCTAATAGAATGTGGTTTTACAGGGCTAGAATCCTAATCATGTACTTCACCGCACCATAAAGTCTTTGTTTGTTTTTCATACCATAACCTTGATGGTAAATAATTTCATTTGAATTTTTGGCATTTAAATGTAAAAATTGAGATATTGTAGAATTTTGGTAATCAAATCTGTTAATGTTAACCTTTTGTTTTTCAAAACAAGTAACTGGTTCGTAATTTTTTGTTTCAAGTTTCTCCTATGAGCCTTTTAGTTAATGCTCTTCATAAATTTGTATATGGTTATTAACTGTCGCCAATACTCAGGTATTCCTGGAATTGACTGAAAAGGATTTGAAAGAGATCAGGGCCTTGTTTCATGAGGTAATTCAATAGATACTCTATCTGCAGATGGCTTGAAAAGTGTAATTTTTGTTTTTTATTATTATTTTGCACCTTTCTAGTAATTTTTTGTAACTAGATTGCAACGTTTTTCTTTACATTCAACTGATTGTCAACCCTACTGATCATATTGAAGATGCAATTGAAATTAATTTTCTCTACAATATATATTATTATAGAAATTAAGGAGTCAAATTGTATTTATGTCTTGTAAGAGCCTTAATAGAGTACACCTATAAGATGTTTATTTTCTCAAAGCTCCTTATCAAGGGCACAAATGTTGCTACTTCCTTTGAGTCATACTATGGTCTTCCTTTAGATACTATTGTTTCCTTCGATGTCGTGGAGCCCCTACTTTTTTATCCCGTGCCCATTGGGATCGCGAGAAGGGAGTTGTGACACCCAATTCTGATGCATGCGCTGATTTATACTATTCGTCCTGCTTCACCAACACATTCTCGCAGATCTTTATTTTATCAACATGTGATACTAGCTCTCCTTAAGTGATCCTATTTACTAATGAGTATGTGACATTCAAAAATCTATAGTCAAAGGATTTTGATATTTCTCCTCAGTATGTAATTATTGTTTTGCTTTCGCTTTGAACCCGTCTTATTTGTCCATAGCTTCCTTTCGCCCTCCATGGATTTCTAGTGCGCATTGATGACTGTTTCTTAATATTGGAGAAAATGTGGGCATGACTACTTGTGGTGACCAAGCTACTAGTGATACATGAGATTATGGCTTTCTCGGTGGATGATATTAGATAGAACCATCTCCCATCTTTCAACTAAATTTTTTCGACTCGGGCTGCCTCGAAGGTTCGTTTTTACCATTCTTTCACGGTATCAGAGTAGCAAGCTTCCTCTGCTAGTCATGCGTGCGTTTACGACTTCAGTATTGTCTCCTAGTTGACTATTGATGCCTATTGGTGGTGATTTGCTCACTTATTCGACGAGCGTTTGTTTCTGCTCGACAATCGTCCCAGTTCTCTGCTCGTTCGCTTTTTCCTGCGCCAATCACCATTGTATGTGATTGATCTTTTGCTGGAACCACCTATTCCTAGCTCCCGTGGAAGACAGAAGCTCATTGCGGCTTACTGCGACTGTATCTACTATCATCAGTGCCCGATTTGCTTCCGTTGGCTCCTGAGTGAAACTGATCTGCTTCTGTTGGCTCTATTTCCTTGCTTTTGTGTGCTTTCGTGTATTGCCAGCTTATCCCCTTCCTTCTCGTGGCTGTTTCTTCATTCCAAGTTCGTTTCTGTACTGGGTTTGCTGTTGATAAATATCTTCACCCGTTGTGGTTCTACAACACTAAATGGGAACATTTGGTGATTTCATTGGTACTATGGCTCTACCTAAGCCTACTGACATCAAATCTAGTCCAGCTATTTGAAGCATCAATAGTAGTGATGTGCAGGGAAATGTCACCAATATTAGATTAAGTGGTAAATTTTTTTTGCTATGGGCTCAACTTTTCGGATGTTCGCTGGTGCTCGAAGGAAGACTGGATTTGTCATTGATACTAAAATTTCCCTTGCCACTACTGATGCTTCCTATGAAGGGGACAGTTTAATTTTTATGAATTGTCTTATTCATTCAGTAGTGCCCAGCAAGGCCTTGTGGGAAAGAATTACTTCAAGATGAAAGATCAGACACGAATCTATCAATTTCAGATTGAGCAAATCCTCCTCTCCATTGCTGAAAATTTGAAGACTACTATAATCTAACTCACAAGTGGGTTGAGTTAGATCAATGCTCCAATATCACTCGATTGAAGAATATAGAAAGGAAATTTTGCAATAAAATGTCTTTGAGCTGCTTTCTGGTCTTCCCTCCAAACTGGAGTTTCAAAGTGTCAAGATGTTTGGCAAAGACGTTGTTCCTTTCTTGGATACTATGGCGTACTACCTTAGAGATGAATTCAACAAATGTCTATTGTTCGAGCAAGCGGGGGTGGCGCCATTGAGAGATCTGCTACGATGCCGTTCATTGGAAACGACATTCCAAGAGCACTATTTCTTTTGAGAAGGGCTACTATAGTAGAAGTCGGTTGAAGTGCCACTTCATTCGAGAGAAAAGCTAGTGTAATGAAAATCCAGCTGGTATCAATATTACATCAAATCCCATTTTTCATGAAAGAACTAAATATATTGAGACTGACTGCCACTTCTTACGAGAAAAAAATCAGTACAAGATCATTTTGATCCTCGTGACAACTAGCAATCAATTGTCAGACATGTTTACTAAAGCTATTTCTTGGAGAACTCTTTTCCCGAACTCTTTGCGCTTGGGAATGATTGATGTCTCTGTAGTGAGATTGTGAGGGGTTGGGGTATTGGAGAAAAAGTGGTTATGACTCCAAGTAGTGAACACAATACTAGTTGTAACGGCCCGCAGACTGTCACAATTTAAATTCGATATTCTTAAGTTGAGTTTTGAATTTAATTTTAGTGCAACACATGCACCTGATGTCATGCGCATATGTTCAACTCTTCTACTTCTGAATCATTTTAGCCAAACTATCTTGTTGTTTGGACTCCTAAAAAAATTAGACAACTACGAGGTTAGTCATGATAATGACTAAACGAGTAATTTACCTCTTTACCTGTTGCACAGACAAACAATAAATGTGAGTAACAATATGCTTAATCATTTTAAAATACTATGTAAATAGTTTCTAACAACAGTAAGTAAATGTTGTATAGCAGAAATATTATAAATCCTTGTATTTTCTATCATTTTCTTTCTTAGAGTTCTTCGAGTTCTTTCATCGAATTCTTCGGTTTTACATCCCTTTTCACTTATTCATATATTCATTCAAGTATGCTTTCGTATAATTCAATTTCATTCGTCTTAACCTTCTTTCGAATACAATCTTCTAAATCAATATATCCATCTTTTTTGTCTTCTTAGTCAGTTCTCATATCATTTCTTTCTTAATTCTTTGTTCGTATTTTCTCTTGATTAATTGGTTCATTCTTCTAAATCGGTGTTTCATTCTGTTAAATCATTCTCATCTTTCTTTCACTTCGTTCAATCATTCTCATTGTTCTTTAATTTTGTTCAATCAGGAAATGGTAAGGGTTTTTGTCGATTTCTCTTTTCATATTCTTGGGCCCACTCCTTCTGGGGTTATCTCAAGTTTCTATGTCTACCCAGGACGATCATCACACGCAATAGGCCTTTTGCCCCCCTGATTAGATATAGACTTCCAATCTAGGATGATCTTCACATGCAATAGGCCTTCTGGCCCCATAGAATGGAAGATTCTTCTTTCGTTGGGAATTCACTCCCCCCTACGTGGGTTAACCCTTACCATTTCCTATGCATCGATGCATTCCACGTTTTCTTATTCATCTTACTTTTTTTTTCGTCTTACATTTCGTATCATATTTGTGATTATAGATTCTATATTCTTTTCACATAATCTTTCTAGTCTTTTGGGTAATTTCTAGTATCGATAAATAAGTATCATTTCTCTGAATTTTTCCTGAGAATCTTAATCATTTTCTTTTGCTATTCCATGGTTAGCTTCTTAGCAAATTTCATATATCAGTGATTTGAAAATTTAGAATTTCTTTTTTAACTTAAATGGGAATGCACATACAATACAATAAGCTAACTGTTAAAGTATTATGTAGGTAAATATTAAAAATAGTTTAAAAGCTAAGTATAATTAAAGTGGTAAAAACTCGGTTGTTTTTCCCCTTTCC
Organism: Dactylorhiza incarnata; assembly: GCA_033032865.1. Taxonomy (NCBI): domain Eukaryota; kingdom Viridiplantae; phylum Streptophyta; class Magnoliopsida; order Asparagales; family Orchidaceae; genus Dactylorhiza; species Dactylorhiza incarnata. The sequence continues at coordinate 2,098,103 of JAWHQI010000383.1, forward strand.
TTGCCTTTATCGTTTTCTGGATTTTCATCGCGTCTATCTTCAAACATCATCCTCTGCAGTATTAATTAAAATTCATTTACTTAAGGTTGCTTCGTTAAATAGGTATGAGTTAGATTTCTAAGACGACTTAGACTCTAACAGGATTTGCCTAAAGGAGGAAACTTTAGGTAAAGAAATAAAAATCCAAAATTCTTTCTACCTCAATCAAAATCAAAATCCTGTATTTTTAATAAGTCACGCTTTTTAACCTTTCGGCCAACAGCTGCATGTACAAATCATGTATTCTTTTCATATAATCTTTCTAGTCTTTTGGGTAATGGCTGCCCACTGGGCAAATCAGACCTGAGACCTTGTCCCCCTTCCTCCTGGTCAATCTCACGTCGGATGTAAATGTGTCTTCACTGTGAAGAATCATTCTGATGGGACCGTTGAGCGTCTCAAAGCTTGTCTTGTGGCTCGCGGGTTCACTCAACAATATGGACTCGACTATGAAGAAACATTTTCCTCGGTCGCTAAGTTGAATACCGTTCGGGTCTTGATCTCTTTGGCCATCCATTGTCATTGGTCGTTGCATCAACTCGACATCTAAAAGGCCTTCCTTAATGGTGATCTCACTGAGACTGTGTACATGCAACAACCTCCTGTTTATGAAATCACGGGAAAATCCCTTGTCTGTCACCTCAAGAAATCTATGTATGATCTCAAGCAGTCTCCTCAGGCTTGGTTTGATAAATTCAGTTGAGTTGTTCAGGATTTTGGCTTCACTCGGAGCTAAACGGACTTCTCCCTATTTCTCATCACCGTCCGACAGGCACAATGATACTTCTGGTATATGTTGATGATATTCTCATCATGGGAGATGATCTGAACAATATCTCTATGATCAAGAAGCACAGACTCACATTTTCAAACCAAAGATTTGGCCAATCTCTGATATTTTTTGAGCATCGAGGTAGTTCGACCCGATGGACTCGTCCTGTCAACGGAAGTATTGTCTAGACCTTCTTCACGATGCATGCTACTCAGGATGCAAATCTGCAGACACACCATTGGATGCCAACCACAATCTTTGTGCTCATACGCCCAACTCAGATTTGCTTCTCCCTAATCTGGAGTATTATCATCGCCTGGTTGGCAAGCCTATTTATTTAACTGTCACATAACCTGATATATCCTTTGTTGTTGGAGTGATCAGCCGGTTCATGCATGCTCCTCAGATGTCCCACCTCCAGGATGTTGAGCGAATTCTTCGGTATTTGAAGAATGCCCTAGGACAATGGCTTGTGTATATGCCCTCATCTTCTCTATCCTTGGTTACCAACTCTGATGCAGACTATGACGGTTCTCTTGATGATCGCAGGTCTACGAGCGGCTACTGCACATACTTTGGAGGACACTTAGTCACCTGACGAAGCAAGAAGAAAACAGTGGTGACACTCTCGTCTGCAGAGCCTGAGTGTCATTTAGTGGCATCTGTTGTTTCCGAACTCACACGTTGAAAATTTTTCTTACTGATCTTGGTGTCAAACTCCCATTTCCGGCAGTTCTTTGCTACGATAGTCAGGTTGTTATCCATATCGCAGAGAATCCCGTTTTTCATGAACGTACCAAACATATCGAAGTTGATTGTCATTTCATCAGGAAAAAGGTTCAGCTACGCAAACTTGATTTATGACTTGTGCTCGCTGCTGAGCAGATTTCTGATGTTCTCATCAAAGTCTTACCACACTCACTACACCAACAGTTCGTTTTTAAGCTTGGAACCTACAATTTGTATGCTCCGAGCTTGCGGGGAGTGTAGAAAAATTGACTTAGCCCATGTAAATGCCCATGTAAAGTCCCGTTGTTGGCATGTTTAGTTTATCCCCACACCTTGGTTTGGAGTTGATGTTTCACTCCTCCTTCCTATATATTTATGTACAAATCCTTGTATTGATTGATGAAGTAGAAAAGAAATAAATCATTTTTCTTTTTTGTAATTTGAATTTCTACATAGCTAATAATATGATGTTCAATCATAAGTTGATAAGAAATACAAAACATTAGATTAAAACTCACATAACTATAAGGGAACTCTGAGGAAGAAGTGGAGTGGTGGAGGAACCTTTGTGGTTGGTAATGGAAGAAGGTGGTGCTGGTGTGAGGGGGCTGCCAGTGGATGCCCGGGGTGGGGTAGTAAGGGGGTTGAGAGGCTACTGGGTGGTGTGGGCGGGGGGGGGGGGGGAGTGATGAGAAGCCTGTGGGGAATACATGTTACGACGGTTACACACTGGGTGGGTTATGATTGCTGGTTAGGAGAGGGTTGCGGTGTCTGCACAGGGACAGGGTTGCTACTACACAGGTGTCTGCACAGGGACAGGGCTGCTACTACACAGGAGAAGGATTGCAAAGGGAGGGTTGCATCCGCTGTGTAGGAGGGTTGCTGCAGCTACACATGTTGGTGGCAGGGTGTGGCACAACGTGCGGTTTGGGTTTAAGGATGTGAAGAGTGCATTCTGCATCTAGGAGGTTGGCTGCAGGGACTTTCAATGGGGATTGGAAGTGGTAGCTTGCTGGTAGTTAGGGGAGAAGAACCTAAGGTTCACAGGTTACCTGTTGTGGAATGTCCGAGCATTTCCAAAAAGATACTCTTGACCACCAATGGCTCAAATTGATCCTCTATGCATGTATACATGAGAACAAGTCTGATCATTGGATCATAATATTTTCCTAAAGCTCTAAAATAAAATCCAAAAAATTAAATAAAAATCTATAAAGATATCTAAACGCCATTTCGGACATGGCTACAGACACTGATCGCCCAAACGACGATCCTAAATGTTAGTTTGTCGTGAATAGACTTGCAAGGGCCTCAACTGACAAAGTTCTTGAAGAAAATAAGAGTTGCTGATGGTTGCCAATTGAAGACCTGACTTTGACATGTCCCTGCGATATATATATATACTTTTTTTCAAATGATGTAGGTTCTCAAACATGAATTTACAAAACTGAAATGTTTTCATCCAGTTAAAAATGTTTCAATAAATTGAAATGTTAACTGATGTAATTCATGATTAGTGTATAAATAATACATTTTAATTAAGATTACAGTAATTTGATTCTAATGCCACTTTTTAGCATTTTGTAGTTGGAGACTGTAAAGAGCAAAATCCACACAAGAAACTCTGAAGAAAATGTAGAGGTGCTAAAACTTGCTCAAAAAAATCTTATCAGCAAGGTACTGTATGGGTGAACATAGCACATTTATTATGCTATATCTAATTTCTCACTGAACATACTTTATTTCACGTAAGTCTGCGATTGACTCACTCTTAATGAAGAATTTATCTGGCAACATGTACTCTATACTGTTTTGGCATTTTCTTTTCTATTCGAGATTTTTTTCTTACCCTCATGTTGATATCTGATCATCTATTTTACTCTAATTTATTTCTCCTTGGTTGGGTTTTTCGAATACCAGCAATTTCATTAGCTTTTGGAATACTAGTTGTTCTTTTTCCTTCTTGTATAGAGATAAGTCTCTTGACTTCGAAAAGGGTTTAGGGTCGATCCAATGTTTTTACCGAGTACTTGATTTAAATTGATCAAATTTGTGTATTTACGTGAGGCCCAATTCATTAATGTACAGGGATTTTTGTGTTGTGTGCATGCACGTTCAGTCTTTTGCTGCTTACATGGATGTTAACTAAATAAACAGCTGTACATAATGAAATATATTCTTTTTGCAGTAAATAAATAGTTGTACATGATGAAATATGTTGCGATCTACGGAGAAGAAGAGAGGAAGAGAGCTACGGCTACAAGAAATTAGGGTTTAGGAAGAAGATGAACCTGAAATTAGTCTTCAATAATCCTCTCATCAAGGGGGTCCGGGTTTATATAGCTCTCCCGGACCCAAGGGGGCCGGCCGGACCCCATAGGGGCTGAACCGGTCCGGTTCAGCCCCGATTCTTCTGATTTATTGCTGGTGGGCTGAACCGGATGGTTCACCCCTTTCTTCCTCCGTTGCCTCCTTCAGCCTGCGCTTGTATTGATATCCTGTGAATCGTGATGCGCCGCCCGGCGTAACATTCCCTTCCCCATAAGGAGCCAGCTTGTCCTCAAGATGGAAATCCGGGTAGAGCTCCCTGAATTCAAGCATGTCAACCCAGGTGTTGTGTGCCGGTGTCATGTGCTTCCACTGTACCAAAACTTCTGGACGATACTCAGTGCCCCGCTGCTTCCAGCGAACCATCAGAACCTGCTCGGGCAGTGGGCGTAGCTCGCCTGCAGTAGTGGCCTCCGGTAGGAGGGGACTGACGTGCACAGACTCACCCAACTTTCTTTTGAGGAGAGATACATGAAACGTCGGGTGGATACGCGACCCCTCTGGTAGAGCCAAGGTGTAAGCGACAGGTCCCACCCGACGGATGATGCGGAAAGGCCCGTAGTAACGAGGTGCAAGCTTCTGGTTCGTTCGGCGGGCCACAGATAACTGTCGGTAGGGCTGAAGTTTGAGGAAGACCTCATCACCCACTGCAAACTCCCGCTCAGTCCGGTGCTTGTCGGTTTGGAGCTTCATCCGATCCTGTGCAAGACACAGATTGTCCCGAAGAGTAGCCAAAGTACGATCGCGGTCACGCAATGCTCGGTCCACTGCTGGTACGGTCGTGCTGTCCGGCTCATAACTGCTCAAGGTGGGTGGGGTACGACCATAGACGGCCTCAAATGGAGTCATCTTGCTGGCTGAATGGTATGCGGTATTGTAACAGTACTCTGCCCAGTGCATCCACTGGGTCCAGGTCCGTGGCTCATCCATGACAAAGCATTGAAGGTACGTTTCCACGCCACGGTTGAGAACTTCGGTTTGTCCATCCGTCTGGGGATGGTGCGCCGTGCTCATCCGCAGGCAAGTGCCTTGCAAGCGGAACAACTCCTGCCAGAAATTACTTACGAACGCCGGGTCCCGATCCGAAATGATAGCCCGCGGGATGCCATGAAGCCGAACAATCTCCCGGATGAATAGATCTGCAACTGACTCAGCCGTGTAGGGGTGACGTAAGGCCAGGAAGTGCCCATATTTTGAGAGTTTGTCCACGACGACTAGAATGACGGACTTGCCTTGCGACTTGGGCAGCCCCTCGATAAAGTCCATGGAAACCGTGTCCCAGATGTGCTGAGGGATCTCAAGAGGAGTAAGGAGGCCTGCTGGGGCGGTAGTCTCATACTTCTGCCTTTGACAGACGTCACATTGCTGAACAAATTTTTGCACATCGCGTCTGAGCCCCTTCCAAAACACATTTGCCCTAAGGCGCTGGAGTGTCCGAAGGATACCTGCATGTCCCCCAGTAGGCGAGGAGTGAAACTCATGAAGCCGCACCGTCTTCCACGGGGAGGTGGAGGGAATGACCACTCGATCCTGATAGTACAACCGCCCCTTCCTTAACTGGTAGCCGGGGTAAGTGAGCTCCCCTCTCTGAAGAGCTGACACGATATTCCCTAGCTCGGTATCTCGCCGGACCTCCTCCTGAATCTCGTCCAAGGAATCTATGAGCGGATCGGAGATCTGATGAAGCGTGCCCTCTGGCAACCGGGACAAGGCGTCAGCGACCACATTCTCTTTACCTTGCTTGTAAATGATCTCATAGTCGTACCCCAATAATTTGGTGACCCACTTCTGCTGAAGAGGGGATGCCAGTTGCTCCAGGAAATGTTTCAGACTCTGGTGATCGGTGCGGATTTTGAAGTGTCGCCCAAGCAAATAAGGCCGCCAAACTGCGACAACATGGATAATAGCCAACAACTCCTTTTCATATGTCGACAATCCCAGAGTGCGGGGTGCCAGTGCCTGCTATAGAAGGCTAGAGGGCGGCCCTCCTGCATCAGAACCGCCCCGAGCCCAACCCCGAATGCATCCGTCTCCACCACAAGCTCCTTAGTAAAGTCTGGAAGTGCCAGAACTGGAGTGGTCGTCATGGCTCCTTTTAGAGCCTGAAAAGCAGCCTCGGTGTCATCCTGCCACTGGAACGCATCCTTCTGTAACAGCTGTGTCAAGGGTCGTGCGATCTTGCCATAATCTTTGACGAACCGTTGGTAGTAATCGGTGAGCCCCCAAAAGCCCCGAAGTGCTCTAACGGTTTGAGGACGCGGCCACGTGACCATGCTCTCGATCTTCCTGGGGTCCGCCTTGACTCCATGTATGGAGACCAGGTGACCCAGATATTCCACCTCGAGCAGTCCAAAAGAGCACTTGGACTGCTTCGCGTAGAGCTGATGCTGACGGAGTATGGTGAAGACTTGCTCCACGTGATGCGCAAGGTGAGTAGTGCGGTGCACCCCTCCATGGCATGGATAGATACCCCAAAGTCTGTTAGATCCAGCCCATCCTCAAGCTCTGTGCTGAGCTCCTCGCCTACCTCATCCTCCTCCCGAAGCATAAACACCTGGATCTTCTGGCAAGTATGTCCCCGAGTATACTTCTCGTCACAATTAAAGCACAGACTCTTTTCTTTCCTCGCCTGCATCTCTGGCCACGTGAGTTTCGTCACTGTTGGACGGACGGGTGGTGGAGGATCCTTCCGAGCCGCCATCGGGGTGGCTGGAACCCGGGTGGGGCTCTGATCCACTGCCTGTTGAACCGCTCCTCCTGTATACGTGCGAGGCTGATGGCATGACTCAGGCTCTGAGGCATATAAGCATGGACCTCGTCTCGTAGATGATCTTTCAAACCGGAGATAAAACAGCTCCGCATGGTTTTCCCCCCCAAGAGACCCGGTTCGCCAACCTCTCGAACTCGGTCCTGTACTCCATCACTGTTCCCCGTTGCCGCAGCTTCTGTAAGGTAGCTTCGATGTCCTCATAGTCCAGGGGGCTGAAACGGGCCGAAAAGGCCTCCACGAACTCTGCCCATGGGGAATAATCCCGGCCCCTCATGAACCACTTGGTCCACTGATAAGCATCGTCCTCCAGGTGGAAGTCCGCTAATTGCACCCATTGATCCTCCGGAATTTCCTGGTAATTGAAAAAAAGTTCCGCTTTTTGCACCCATTCCAGAGCATCGCCCCCCCTGAACTTTGGAAAGTTCATGCGCGTTCGCTTGGGTTGCATGTAAGGTCGGGGATTTGCCCCCCCATACCCTCCTTGACCTTGGCCATACCCTCCTTGCCATTGTTGTTCAGCGGGCTGATTTTGTCGACCCCACGCTTCCGGATAGGGCACTCCCCCATGACCGCCGCCCATTTGCTGTCCTCCACCGTGAAAACCCTGCCATGGGGGTTGCTCATTCCACAGTTCCCCATTTCGAATCCCCATTGCTCTTCCAAACATTGGTGGTGCCGACAATAGCCCCGCTCCTCCTCCGACCGGAGCACCCATGGCCCCGGGTAGTCGAAAAGGACCCATCGGCGCCTCCCGACCTCGCCATGGCCCGGGGATGTGCCGTTCCGGCTCTGCTGGAAGGCCGCCAGGGCCGCACCCTGGCGCAGCAGCCGATGTTGGCTGTTGCGTAGCCGGCCGCGCCGGTGGCTGCTGCGCCGGCCACCCGCCATCGGGCCGGCCGTAGCCGGTCCCCTCTGGCCCGGAGAACCCTCCCCCTTGCGCATACGGTGCGCCCTCTGCGGTTTGAGTCGATCCTGACGCCGCTAGGGCTGATCCCGTCCACGCCTGCTCCATGCGGCCTGGATTGGGTCCGGATCCGCACGGGGGGCTACGCCCGATCCTCCTAGGGCCCCGTTCGTGGATGGTAGCGCCGTGTGAGACGCCTCCGCCTCTGAATCGCTGCGTGGTACAGTTTTTCCTCTTAGCGATTGTACCAACAGTGCTTTCAGCTCCTCCAGGCGACTATCCATGCGTTCCTCCATATTTTTTGGGCTGTTTTCATTTGATCTTCGATCGCCGCTACCGCATCGGTCAAACCGACATAGTTCTCTTCGATGGCCACTAAGCGAACGAGTTCGGCTTCAGAATTTGTTGACACCATGGTCGTAGGAGCGGTGCTCTGGTACCAAATGTTACCATCTAAGGAGAAGAAGAGAGGAAGAGAGCTAGGGCTACAAGAAATTAGGGTTTAGGAAGAAGATGAACCTGAAATTAGTCTTCAATAATCCTCTCATCAAGGGGGTTCGGGTTTATATAGCTCTCCCGGACCCAAGGGGGCCGGCCGGCCCCCATAGGGGCTGAACCGGTCCGGTTCAGCCCCGATTCTTCTGATTTATTGCTGGTGGGCTGAACCGGATGGTTCAGCCCTTTCTTCCTCCGTTGCCTCCTTCAGCCTGCGTTTGTATTGATATCCGCTGAATCGTGATGCGCCGCCCGGCGTAACAAAATATAGTCATTTTGCCTGACTTTCTTTTACCATCTGCATGCTTATGTATGCTTATGTAGATGCATGAGAAAATAGTTTTTCAATCTACAATAAACTTAAGATTATTGATTATTGAGCACAAAGGGTCAGCCCAATCCGGCTACCTGACCCCTTTGGCCCATTCGGTTTGATTCGACCAGATCTGTCAATTCGAGAGAACTTTAACCCTTTGACCAGTTAATGGGACCCATAGGTTGTGTTGACCCTATTTGGATCAACATTGGCCCATGCCACCCCAGGGAGGTTACATGGGGTCCCATTGCGCCAAATGGGTCAAGAGTGACATGTTTGACCTATTAACTAAATTCTTTGGTCAAAGTGGTCGAAGCTGGTCAAATTGGGCCCCATTGGGTCCAAATTGCCTTGGGGGCAATTCTGGCTCTACTCATTGGGTCAACAACTAGATAATTATGACTCACTTCGGTCAAACTGGTCAAATTGAGTGAAAGTGACCCCATGGAGTCACTATTGGTTAATTTGACCTAAATTGTTAGAGTATATCATCCACTTATAGACAATTTAGGAACCACAGAATAATGAGAGTAGGAGTCAAAACATTATTTGCTATACAAACATGTTTATGAGAAGAACTGGAGGAATGTCAGAATGATGTACTTGTCATGTGTTCAGTGGCACAAGAGTCAATGACTCTGCCAGCAGACGATAAGTCAGCAACAATAGTTTTAGCCATAAAGAAGTGAGTTGAGAGATAAAGTGTGTGACTAGATTTAGGTGGGCCGAAAGGAACTCATGTTAAGGACTACAACACTCAACATGATACTCTTATAGATGCTCTAGACCTGCTGATGAAGGAGAGTTGTCTAAGAGTTGAGGATAGCACTAACTCGATGGATGGAAGGCGATGACTCTTAATGGAGATGAGAAAGGATGCCGTGTAGGCTCTCGACTAAGGATATGAAGGTTTTGGTGCCGAATTTCAACGAAGGAGAAGTCTAATGTTGCGTAGGCTCATGATAAAAGAGAGAAAGGTTGCGTATAGAATCTCTATGGAGGAGAGGGAAGTTGCAGTCTAGGAACTCGGCGGATGATGGAAATACTGCAAAGAAAATAAATGTCAGTTTCAAATGTAACAACGAAAGGAAGCAATATGTGGCCTCACTGTAGTATTCGAAGGAAGCCATATGTGGCCTCGACTATAGTATTCGAAGGAAGCAATCCTAAGACTTTATCCTAGTTGTCGCGGAAGTAGGAGTCCTAGTATTGGGAAGACACGGGTGAAACTGGGCCTAGAGGTCGACTGGGAAGTTGTGTTTATGAACGAGAGGAGCTCTCTACATCAAATGGAGGAGATGGAAGACTGTGATTGGAGCTCTTTTGCATTGGAGGAAAGGAAAATGGATGTTGCGACTATTTTTACTATTGTGTTAACTCTCTACAAGTGTGGAGAAACAATGAAGCAGAAGCCGTCACACAATGAGAGAAGAGATACGCAGAGGAAGATGAAGAGGCCCGCAGATAAAGAGAGAGCAGGGACTTGCAGAGGAGCTGCTGCAACCCACAAAGTTGGTATAAAAGGCGAGGGCAAGTCATCTCATGTAGACCGACAAAGAAGAAGCATGGAGGAAACGACTTCCCACATTCAAGGAAGCAAATGAGATGCAAGTGCTTCTTCAGGCTTGGGGTCGAGGACCCCTTTGATGAGGAGGATGATCCGGGGAACCCGTGATTTCTCTACATGTTATTGCCGTCCCCAATGCCGGGGAGATGATCCAGTTGCGGATTATGGTGGTCGGCCAGATGTTGGTAGCTCTCATGGATTATCGTAGTACCCACAGTTTCATCAGTGCGCACACAACATGTGATCGCTCTCTGTGACTCCCCAGAGTCGCCAAAGCGTCGTCGTGGCCAACGACAATGCGATGGCTTGCTCTGGAGTTTATTGGATCATTCCGATCAATTTGGAGGAGTATCATTCACACGTGGATTTCTTGGTGATTGCTATTTTGGGTTTGAGGTTGTCTTAGGAGTTCGGTGGCCGCGCACTTTGGGTCTACTGCTTTAGGATTTTGATCGCCTCATGATGACTTGGCGACGTGACTCCCACCAGACGGTATGTCGGGTTGCTTCGCGACGATCCTTCTTGGTGCAGGACAACGACATAGGGCACACAAAGCTCGACGCTCTTTTGAAGAAGTTCAACGACACCCTATCCTCCCTCCCCACGGTGACATGATCATTGCATCTACCTCCCTCTGAATACGGACCATGTGGTCGTTCGACTCTACTGCTATCCCTTTCTGCAGAAGAACGAGATTGAGCGTCAGTCCACCACCATGCTACAATAGGGCATCATTCATTACAATGTCTCCCATTTCTCTTCCCTGGTTCTCTTGGTCCATAAGAAGGATGACACTTGGAGATCTGCGTGGACTACTGCGAGATGGACTTACGGACAAGGAAGGACACATTTCCTATTCTGGTGGTTGAGGAATTACATGACGGGTTGCATGATGCCCGCTACTTCTCCAAGCTATACTACCAGGTGCGCATGACCCTGCTCGACATGGAGAAAACCTCTTTCTGCACCCACCACGATCACTTCGAGTTCCTCGTGATATCCTTCGGTCTCACCAACTCACCGTCCACCTTCTAAGCACTCATGAATGAGGTATTCCATGAACTATTGCACCGTTGTGTTTTTATTTTCTTAGATGACATTCTTGTGTACGACAAGACATTGACATCCCACTTCGCCCATTTGCGCACCGTCCTTCAGCTCATTCACGACCACAAATTGTTCTTGAAGCGGGCCAAATGTTCATTTGGGACCGACATGGTCTCACATTTGGGGAATATAGTCAATAACACTCGGATCTTCGCTGACCCCACCAAAATCCATGGGGTGAACGATTGACCGATTCCCCAATTCTCCTGTGAGTTTCAAGGCTTTTTGGGCCTCACATGCTACTATCGACATTTCATTCTGAGGTACAACGTCATTGCGGCGCTTCTGTTGCCCTTATTGAAAAGATACACATTCTCTTGGGGGGACACCAATACGGCCGCCTTCAAGGCCCTTCAACATGCGTTGGTCACTGCACATGTGCTTCATTTGCCCGATTTCACCTAGGAATTTCAGGTCGAGTGTGATGCCTTCGGCCAAAGGTGTGGAGTCGTGCTCGAGCAGGAAGGACATCCCATTGCCTACTTCAATCGGATGATGGCCCTATATCACCAAAAGCTTCCCGCTTACGAGCAAGAGTTGATCGGCTTCAGTATGACGATCTAGCATTGGCAGACGCATTATGTGGACGGACATTTTTGATTTGCATCAATCACTTCAGTTTGAAGTACTATCTTGAACAACACCTTAGTATGACATCAAAACAACGCTGGGCCAGTAAGCAGTTGGGATTTGATTTTCGGGTCGAGTATGTAACGCCCCGATCTACTGTGGGTGCGTGCTACAGGTCTGCATGTCAGTGACCCCAACCCATCTCCACGGATCTGATTGGCCGATGTTGCTAATTCCAATGGAGGGTTGTTGAGGCTCAATTGGTGATGAGAACCAGTTTAGAGCTCCCTTATCTTGGAGGTCTACAGTTCAAGCCCCAGCCTCAACAACCCGCCATTGGAGTTAGCGGTTGCAGCCAATCAGATCCGTGGAGATGGGTTGGGGTCATTGGTCTGCAGACCTGTAGCGCACCCACAGTAGACCGGGGCATTACCGAGTACAAGGCGGTTGCCTTGAACCGGGCGGCAGATGATCTCTCTCGCTTCGACCATCAGGCTGGGACTCTCTTCGCCATCTCCCAACCCACCTCTACCGTTCTCACTTGCTTTTGGCAGGAGGTACATGATTCCCCAACCCTCCTCCACCGAATCAAGAAAGGACGACTTCCCTCTTGTTGGGCTGTGAAGGCTGACCTCATTGTGTACAAAGGGAATAATATACCTACCAGTTTCTTCCTCACTAATCCCATACATCCTTGTCAGACTCATGGAGCGACTCATGTAGGGGTCCACAAGACCCTTCAACGCATTTTGGCGGAATTCTTTTGGCACGACCTCAAGCTTAGCGTGCAGGATTTCATTGTCCTACAATCTCTTCCGGTGTTGAAGTTTTCTCAGCTACTTTGATGTCCAATGAATCTATTCGGTCAAGTCATGACCATAACACTCCTCAAATCACGACTATACGTTTGGATGACTCCAATTTATCCCGTGGTCTCGGGCTATCACCCTTGCCTTGAAGAGCAGATGTCTGTTCGGCTATGTTCTGGATAATACGCTGGCGCCTTCCCAGAATTCCCCTGATTGGTTGCAGTGCGAGTCTGAGAATTGTTTAGTTATGTCTTGGTTGACTAACTCCATGGTGTACTCCATTGCCCGGAATTACCTGTTCTTAGATACTATTGCAGATATTTGGAAGAGGGCTGAGGTCACATACTTATGCAGGGGAATGCTGCCCAAATTTTTCAGCTGAGTCCGAAGATCTTTCTCCCACGTCAGGGTGATCGTCCACCTTTAGTCTTCTACCTGGAGTTCACTCAACTTTGTCAAGAGTACGATCACTTTGACTCTCTCACTCGTGTCCCCTGAGGATGAGATTCTTGTCCCGGCTCTGGAAGAAAGGAATAGAGTATTTGCGTTTCTTCATGGTCTGCATCGGGACTTCGATCAGATCAGTGTTCAGATCCTTGGGCGCTCTCCCATGCCTTCTCTTTTAGAGTTTATGGTCTTGTTCAATAAGAATTTAACAGGCGACAGACGTGGACTCCTGATGCTGGTCCTGAAGGTTCTGCGCTGGCTGCTCAGTTTGGTAGTTGAGCACCTCTTGATACAAGGTCCAAGTCCACTGACAAAGATCATTTGATATGTGATTACTGCGGGAAGTCTCGTTATACCAGGGACACTTGCTTTAGTCTTCATGGCTTTCCTACACCAAGAAGTGGTTCTGTAGCAAGAGAAGGTCGTGGTTATTGCTATTCTCAAGGCCGTTCTACTCAGTCACAGCCTGCTCATCTTTTTGATGCCTCGGCGGGGATCTTGCCTTTCTCTGACACTCCGGTTATTCCTCTGAGTCTATCGGCGGATGAGTTCCATGCGTTCCGCATCAATGCAGGGACAATCTACTAAGACACCTGCTTCTTCGTCCTCATATGCTCATCAAGGACCCTCGGGTGCTCATGCTGCGTCTTCTCGTCAGCCTACCCACTGGATTATTGATTATAGAGCAACAGACCCTATGACCGGCTCTGCTACAGGTTTTGTGTCTTACTTTCTCTTGTCTGGTAGGGACAAGGTGAACATTACAATTGGCTCATTTTCTTTGATTGTTGGGAAAGGACCCATCTCATGCTCCCCTCTTACTCTCTCTTCTGTTCTTCATGTACCGAAGTTTACTCGCAATCTTCTCTCCATTAGTCATCCGACCAATTCTGTGAACTGTTTTGTGACCTTCTTTCCTTCGTCTTTTGTTTTTCAGGATCTGAAGACGGTAACAATGATTGGCTCTGGTAGTCTGTTGGATGGGCTCTACGTGCTTGACTCCTGCCACCCTACTTCTCCCCAGGCTCTTCATGTTGATCAGTCGGCCACCTTGCAGTCCTGAAATTGTCGCCTTGGATATCCCTTTATCTTGTCTATGAAACATTTATTTCCTATTATGTCATCCATATTAGTAGATTATTTTCATTGTGATGCTTGTGAACTTGGCTGTTAGAATATTATCTTATTTGGTTGTAAATATGTGTAACCCCTCTATATATAGAGGGCTTATTATTGAAACATTAATCTAGTTTTTCCATTCCATCATGGTATTAGAGGGTTAGGTCACGGATCACGCCCGATCCCGCTTCCGTTCGTAAACTCGCCCCCGCGCCTCTCGCCGATCACGCTCCAGCAGCTCCCGCTCCAGCAAGGTCGCCGCTCCAGCCTCGCCCTCGCGCCTCTGCCGATCCCGCTCCAGCGGCTCCCGCTCCACACGGTCGCCGGTCCCGCTCCAGCGCCTCCCGCTTCAAGCGACCGCCAGCGATCCCGCTCCAGCGCCGCTAGCAAGCCCGCTCTAGCAAGCCCGCTCTAGCAAGCCCGCTCTAGCAAGCCCGCCTCCTCTTCTGCCCTCTTCTAATGGCGCCGACGGTCTGCTCTTGAGGTGCTTCTTTCCCCGGCGCCACCTCTCCTCGTGATGTTTGGCTAGATGGATATCTTTGCCTCTTGATGCCCTAATTTCTTGGGCTTTCCCCTTCCCGGATTTCTATTCCGGGTTCTGCTTCTGAGCCATGGGGTCTAGCGGTTCGGATTCTCCCTCCCTCTCTACCGGTGTTACTCCACCTCCTCTTTTCGGTGGTCCTCCTTCATCGGTCTTCTACCGTGGAACCACTGATCATAATACCTCTCAGATCACTACTATCCGGCTTGATGAATCCAATTACCTCTCATGGTCTCGTTCTATCACCCTAGCTCTCAAAAGTCGGCACCTCTTTGGCTATGTCTCCGGCCATATGAGGGAACCGGATATGACTTCTTCTGAGTGGCCCCAGTGGGAGTCCGAGAATTCCTTGGTCATGTCTTGGCTTACTAATTCGATGCAGGAGTCCATTGCCCGCAACTATCTATTTCTGGACAGTGCTACTGATATTTGGCGTCGCGCGGAGTCTACTTACTCTCGCCGTGGCAATGCTGCTCAAATATTCCAGTTGCGCCGCAAGATCTGTTTACTCAGGCAGGGTGATCGTCCTCCTTCAGCATACTACTTGGAGTTCACGCAGCTTTACCAAGAGTATGATCATTTTGATCCTCTTGTGTTTGCTAGCCCTGTGGATGCGGCGATGGTTAGAGCCAGGGATGACTGCAATCGCATATTTGAATTTCTTCATGGATTGCACCGCGACTTCGATCATATTAGTGTTCAGATTCTGGGATGCCCACAAATACCTTCTCTTCCCGAGGTCTACAGTTTAGTGCAACAGGAATTTGATCGCCGTCAGACTCTCCTTCCTGACTCTGTGCCGGAGAGCTCTGCCCTTGCCGCTTCTACCCTCTCTCTCCTTGGTATGCGTCCACGGGACCCCAAGTCGAAGAATTCTGATAAGGATCATCTCCTATGTGATTATTGTGGTAAGAGTCGCCACACTCGGGATACCTGCTTCAGGCTTCATGGGTTCCCTACCCCAAGAGGGGGTGCTCCACCTCGCGGTGGTCGTGGTTCTGGACGCTTCTCTGGACGTCATGCTGCTCCACGTGTAGCCCATCTTTCTGATGCTGCTGCCGATATCTCTCAGGGCAACTCTGTTACTGATGCCTCTGCTACTCTTGGTGGCTTTACTGCGGACGAAATGTTGGCTCTCCGACGCATGATGCAGGGCCTTTCTGCGGAGCCTTCTGCCTCTTCCTCCTACGCTCACACGGGACTGCCAGGTGCCCATTCTGCTGTTTCTCCTCCCTCCACTCAATGGGTCATTGACTCTGGGGCCACAAATCATATGACCGGGTCCTCTACAGGTTTTGTTTCCTATACTCCTCTCTCTGGGCGTGACAAGGTGAGCATTGCCGATGGTTCCCTTTCCTCTATTGCCGGGAAGGGCACCATCCCCTGCTCCTCTCTTACCTTGTCCTCTGTTCTTCATGTTCCCACATTTACTCGTAACCTTCTTTCCATCAGTCACTTAACTAACTCCATGCATTGCTCTGTGACCTTTCTTCCGTCTTCTTGTATTTTTCAGGACCTGACGACGGGGAAGGTGATTGGCTCTGGTAGCATGGTGAATGGTCTCTATCTGCTCGACTCTGGCGCACCTCCTCCTACACTCGCTCTCCACTCCAGCACTGTCCATCCTTTGTACTCCTGGCACTGTCGCCTAGGACACCCCTCTATCCCTGTTATGAAGTTGTTATTTCCTACTATGTCTACTGCTATTTTTGAGACTTTTGTGTGTGATATCTGTAGTTTAAACAAACATATTCGTACTTCATTTAAGCATGTTTCGTTACCTAGTTCTATTCCTTTTGCTATTTTTCATACGGATGTCTGGGGTCCATGCCAGGTCCCTTCAATTTCTGGTTGTGTGTGGTTTGTTACGTTCATTGATTGTTTCTCTCGTACTACATGGCTGTATTTCATGCGTCACAAAAGTGATGTTTTTTCTATTTTTCGCCGATTTCATACTATGATCTCCACCCAGTTTCAATCCCCAATTAAAATACTTCGTAGTGACAATGGACGCGAATACATTGATTCGCAGTTTGAGCACTACCTTGCTGATCATGGCATTCTCCACCAGACTACCTGTGCCTATTCCCCAGCACAAAATGGTGTTGCTGAGCGAAAAAATCGCCTTCTCCTGGAGGTTACTCGGTGTTTGTTGTCCACCATGCATCTCCCAAAATTTTATTGGGGCGATGCTGTTCTTACTGCTGCATACCTCATCAATCGTATGCCCACACGTGTCCTTGGGAATTTCACCCCCCTCGCTACTCTCCATGTCCCCCCTACCCGGCTTCCCTCTAGGGTGTTTGGTTGTGTTTGTTTTGTTCATATACACCACCCTCGCCCATCCAAGCTTGATCCTCGTGCTCTCAAGTGTGTCTTCATTGGTTACTCACCGACGCAAGAGGGGTATAAGTGCTTTCATCCTCCGACCAAGAAAGTGTTTGTCAGTATGGATGTCACATTCCGTGAATCCGAGCCCTATTACCCTCCAGCTGATGCCACCTCCACCACCGTATCCCCCCGTTCGGGTGTCTCCTTTGTTTCTCTCCCTATACCTCCATCGTACCCCTCACTTCAGGGGGAGACTCCAGTGGAAGTGAGTCCTCCTATACTGGTTGAGACTCCAGTGGAAGTGAGTCCACCTTCACCTCCGCCCTTGCAGGTATATACTCGGCGTGTAAAGAGGACAAACACACAAGATCCAACTATGCTACCAGAATAGTCAGTGTATCCTGATTCAGGGCCTTCTGATCCTCCAATTGCCATTCGAAAAGGTATTCGGTCTTGTACTCGCCATCCTCTATCAAATTATGTATCTTATGATTCTCTTTCTTCCTCCCACAAGACCTTTGTCTCTTCCCTTGCTGCTTTTTCCATACCTGTATCGTGGCAGCAAGCTCTTGAGGTCCCTATGTGGCGTGAGACGATGGTTGAGGAAATGAAGGCTCTAGAGAAGAACCATACTTGGGACTTAGTTCCTCTTCCCCAGAGAAAAAAACTTGTTGGGTGCAAGTGGGTGTTCTCGGTGAAACAGAACCCCCAAGGGATTGTTGAGAGATGTAAAGCGAGGTTGGTTGCAAGGGGTTATACACAAACCCATGGCATCGACTATCAGGAGACGTTTGCCCCGGTGGCCAAGATGAATACAGTCAGGGTCTTACTATCCGTTGCTGCTTGCAAATATTGGGACCTATTATAGCTGGATGTGAAGAATGCCTTTCTCCATGGTGACTTGGAAGAGGAGGTCTATATGTCTCCCCCTCCAGGTCTTACTCCAGTTAATGCTGCAGGAAAAGTATGCAGGGTGTTAAAGGCTCTATATGGGCTGAAGCAGTCCCCGAGAGCATGGTTTGGTCGCTTCCACAAGGCTATGGTGTCTGCACAACCCTGTATTCG
Source organism: Dactylorhiza incarnata (assembly GCA_033032865.1). Lineage (NCBI taxonomy): Eukaryota > Viridiplantae > Streptophyta > Magnoliopsida > Asparagales > Orchidaceae > Dactylorhiza > Dactylorhiza incarnata. The sequence goes on from JAWHQI010000383.1 coordinate 2,116,012, forward strand.
CCGAGTGGGGCCCCGAGACCCATGGGGTATTTTGACATCATTTTTCAGCGAGCTCCAGGACAGGAAGAGAGGAGGGCGAGCGGTGGAGGTGGGAGCTTCCCGCTCGCTCAACCAGCAAGGGGGGCGAGACCCGAGGCGGGCGGCCTCCTGGTCTCGCCCCCGCCCCAGTAGGGGGGAGAGGAGGAGGGGCGATCCCCCCTCTCGACCCCGCCCCCAGTAGGGGGAGAGCCCCCCTCTCGCTCCCGCCCCCAGTAAAGGGGGGGCGAGAGGAGGAGGGGCGAGCCCCCCTCTCGCCCCCGCCCCCAGCAGAGGGGGGCGAAAGGAGGAGGGGCGAGCCCCCATCTCGCCCCCGCCCCCAGCGGGGGGGGGGGGGGGGGGGGGGCGAGAGGAGGAGGGGAGAGCCCCCCTCTCGCCCCCGCCCCCAGCAGAGGGGGGCGAGAGGAGGAGGGGCGATCCCCCCTCTCGACCCCGCCCCCAGCAAGGGGGGGGGGGCGAGAGGAGGGGCGAGCCCCCCTCTCGGAGGGGGGTGAGAGGAGGAGGGGCGAGCCCCCCTCTCGCCCCCGCCCCCAGCAGAGGGGGGCGAGAGGAGGAGGGGCGAGCCCCACTCGCCCCAGCTCCGGTAAGGGTGGCCAGCCCCCTCTCGCCCGGTCCTGAAGAGAAGGGGCGGTCTGCGTTTAGCGCCTTGGAATGGCGGGATTTGGCTATTGGCAGGCCAATCTTGAGGGCATTTTCGTAATCTCGTAGGTCAGATTGTGGTTATTTGCAGACCAAGTTCAAAATCCTATAAATAGGACCAATGGGGCACCATTTGGAAGGACTTCTCTCTTTTGGCCTTCTCTCTCCCTAAGTTCCTTTGTTGGGTGGAGAGAGCCTCCAATGGTGCCCAAGCTTAGCATTGGCTTGGGAGGGGAAGTGCTCTAAGATCTTCCAGGTGTGTGGTGGGACCTCCTCGCTAAGCCCTTAGCCTTGTTCCTAGTTCCTTAGCCCCTTAGCCTAGAGTTCTCCCTTGGGGGGAGTAAGTGTTGGTCACCCCTCAACTTGTTGAGGGCCCGAACTCCTCGAGAGACCAATTTATTGGTTTCAACATTATGGTGTGGTGAGCATGGAGAGTGACCAACTCAAGAAACTCTCAAGCTGAGCTCCATGGCTGGAGGTGGAGGATCCGACCCAGGCAACTCGCAGCCCCCGTTGGTGGAGGATCCGACCCTGGCAACACGCAGCCCCCGGTGGTTGAAGTGACGTTGGAGATGTTTGAGAATTTCAAGCAGGAGGTCCTGCAGACCTTGCAACTAACTTTCGCCACGATAGGCGAAGACATGAGAGGAGGTGGTCCGGAGGTCTCGCCTCAGCAGGTGGGCAAGAGCACTCTCGGCCAGCAATCCATGAAGGAGGTGCCAGTGGGTGGGGGGGGGGGTGGGGGGGGGGGGGAGTGGGGAGGCATTCGGCCCCCACTCGCCCAGTCCCCTAGGAGGGGGCGAGTGGGGAGGTCCCAGACCCCCACTCGCCCAGCCCCAAGGGGGCGAGTGAGGAGGTCCCAGACCCCCACTCGCCCAGCCCTAAGGGGGCGAGGGGGGAGGTCCCAGACCCCCACTCGCGCAGCCCCAAGGGGGCGAGTGCGGAGGTGTCATACCCCATCTCGCCCAGCCCCAAAGGAGGGCGAGCAAGGGAAGTTCTTTGTGCGAGCTGATCCTCTCGGCCCTGGTTCCAGAGGGGTCCGGAGGGCTGGAGATGTCTCACTACTCCGGCAAGGATGACCCCGTCCTGCACCTGCAGTGGTTTGAGGACATGGTCTCCATCAGGCCCATGTCAGACGCTTTCAAGTGTCGACTCTTCGCGACAACTCTGAAGGAGAAGGCTAGAGATTGGTTCCACCAGCTCCCTGTGGGATCCATCTATGCCTTCGAAGACTTGCGTCGAGTTTTCCTGCTACGCTTCTCGACGTCAAGAAAGAGGAAGAAAGATGCCGAAGCACTTTTCAAGATCAAGCAAGAGCCAGGAGAGTCACTGACTCACTATCCTGACCGGTTCCAGGAGGAGATTCTCCTCACCCAAGAGGTGCCAGGCTACACCCTCCAACTCGCTTTCATTGTGGGGCTGCAGGGGGGATTCTTCAAGATGGACCTCAAGAGAAGAGCTCCTTCGTCTTTTGAGGAGTTAATGGAAAGGGTGGCGGAAGAAGTGGAGAGTGAGGAGGCCAACCCGGAGTTCGCAAGAAGGTTAGCCAAGCTAAGTGAGTCGGAGGCAAGGCGGCAGGGGGGGAGGGTAGGGACTCCCAAGAGGAAGTTCGACCAAGAGGAGGACAACTTCCAGGGAGAGGGGCCCGACCTCCCAGGGTGGAGGCAGGGACCGAAGGCACCCTCTCCACCACCTCAGCAAACCATGGCGATCGACCACAGAAGAAGAAGAAATCGTAAGGGAGGAAGAGGGGGAGTCCGGGCGGAGTTACCTTACTGTGACTTCCACGATGAGGAGGGTCACGCGACATCCGCCTGCCCCGAGTTCTTGGAAACGAGGGAGGCGAGGGGTCCGAAGTCACAACGTCAGCAACCAGAGGAGGTCGAGGAGGACCATGCCTGGGAGTAGAAGTCCGAGTCCCGGTCTCCGTGCTTAGCTTTTTCTTTAAATTCATGTAGTATGATGGTTTATTTCCATAGTTTTTCTTGCATGTAACCGGACGACTAATGTAATAAAAGTTTTTCAAAGTATTTTTTCCCTCGGATGGTTCCGCTGACCGGGCTCTCACTAGCCGGTAGGGCAGGTTGACCTCCCAGGGAGGCTAAGTACTTTTCCCCTCGGATGGTTCCGCTGACCCGACTCTCACTAGCTGGCAGTGCAGGTTGACCTCCCAGGGAGGCTAAGTACTTTTCCCCTCGGATGGTTCCGCTGACCGGGCTCTCTCTAGCCGACAGGGCAGGTTGACCTCCCGGGGAGGCAAAGTATTCTTCCCCTCGGATGGTTCCGCTGACCGGGCTCTCTCTAGCTGGCAGGATAGGTTAACCTCCTAGGGAGGCAAAGTATTTTTCCCTCGGATGGTTCCGCTGACAGGGCTCTCTCTAGCCGGCAGGGCAGGTTGACCTCACAGGGAGGCAAAGGCATTTTCCCTCGGATGGTTCCGCTGACCGGGCTCTCTCAAGCCGGCAGGGCAGGTTGACCTCCCAGGGAGGCAAAGTATTTTTCCCTCGGATGGTTTCGCTGACCGGGCTCTCTCTAGCCGGCAGGACAGGTTGACCTCCCAGGGAGGAAAAGTATTTTTCCCTCGGATGGTTCCGCTGACCGGGCTCTCTCTAGCCGGCAGGGCAGGTTGACCTCCCAGGGAGGCAAATGCATTTTCCCTCGGATGGTTCCGCTGACCGGGCTCTCTCTAGCCGGCAGGGCAGGTTGACCTCCCAGGGAGGCAAAGCATTTTTCCCTTCTGATGGTTCTGCTGACCGGGCTCTCACTGGCCGGCAGGTCAGGTTGACCTCCCAGGGAGGCAAAGTATTCTTCCCCTCGGATGGTTCCGCTGACCGGGCTCTCTCTAGCCGATAGGGCAGGTTGACCTCCTAGGGAGGCAAAATATTTTTCCCCTCGGATGGTTCCGCTGACCGGACTCTCTAGCCGGCAGGGCAGGTTGACCTCCCAGGGAGGCAAAGTATTCTTCCCCTCGGATGGTTCCGCTGACCAGGCTCTCTCTAGCCGGCAGGGCAGGTTGACCTCCCAGGGAGGCAAAATATTTTTCCCCCTCGGATGGTTCTGCTGACCGGGCTCTCACTAGCCGACAGGGCAGGTTGACCTCCCAGGGAGGCAAAGTATTTTTTCCCTCGGATGGTTCTGCTGACCGGGCTCTCACTAGTCGGCAGGGCATGTTGACCTCCCAGGGAGGCAAAGTATTTTTCCCTTCGGATGGTTCCGCTGATCGGGCTCTCTAGCCGACAGGTCAGGTTGACCTCCTAGGGAGGCTAAGTATTCTTCCCCTCGGATGGTTCCGCTGACCGGGCTCTCTCTAGCCGGCAGGGCAGGTTGACCTCCCAGGGAGGCAAAGTATTTTTCCCCTCGGATGGTTCCGCTGACCGGGCTCTCTCTAGCCGGCAGGGCAGGTTGACCTCCCAGGGAGGCAAAGTATTTTTCCCCTCGGATGGTTCCGCTGACCGGGCTCCCTCCAGCCGGCAGGGCAGGTTGACCTCCTAGGGAGGTTAAGTGTTTTTCCCCAACATGGCCCCGCTAGCCGGGCTCTCACTAGCCGGCAGGGTGGGATGGCCCCCCCAGGAAAGCCGTAGTAAATTTTCACCAGGACGAAGTGGAGGCTTCTCAACTTCTTTCGGTGCCACTCGCCGAATGTGCAGGGTTGGACTTTTCTTTCCGAGCGTGTACCTCGCTCGAAAAGAGCGGGGATTGTGTACAACCCTGTATTCGCCGAGTGGGCTCCCGGGACCCATGAGGTATTTTGACATCATTTTTCATCATGCTCCAGGACAGGAAGAGAGGAGGGCGAGCGGTGGAGGCGGGAGCTTCCCGCTCGCTCAACCAGCAAGGGGGGCGAGACCCGAGGCGAGCGGCCTCCTGGTCTCGCCCCCACCCCAGCAGGGGGGAGAGGAGGAGGGGCGATCCCCCCTCTCGATCCCGCCCCCAGTAGGGGGGGGGGGGGGCGAGAGGAGGAGGGGCGAGCCCCCCTCTCGCTCCCGCCCCCAGCAAAGGGGGGAAGAGAGGAGGAGGGGCGAGCCCCCCTTTCGCCCCCGCCCCCAGCAGAGGGGGGCGAGAGGAGGAGGGGCGAGGCCCCCCTCTCGCCCCGCCCCCAGCAGAGGGGGGCGAGAGGAGTAGGGCGAGCCCCCTCTCGCCCCCGCCCCCAACAAGAGGGGGGGGGGGGGGAGAGGAAGAGGGGCGATCCCTAGGCCTGCGAGCGGTGCGGTTTGGTGCGGTTTGGGCCCAAACCGAAACCGCACCACATGGCTGCGGTTTTTGACTGACCAAAACCGCACCGCACCGAAACCGTGCGGTGCGGTTTGCGGTCGATTTTTGCGGTGCGGTTTCGGTTTTTGGCAGTTTTTCTCCCTTCTTTAATTGAGACAAATCCTTAAACGCATACGAACCTAGATTATTGTAATCCTATCTTATAAGACAAAAGAAACAAAAAATACCCCACAGAAAGGAAGATAATCTAAGGAGGACATTCCCTAAAGAGCACAAATGATGCATCCGATGAAAACGTGAAGAAAATCTGGAATGAAAAGTTGAACAAAATATGGAATTAAAACTGAAATAAAATCATGAATTAAACCTGGATATTTGAATAAAATCTTGAGGGACCGGAAACTTCATGAAATCTGGAATGAAATCTTGAATGAAACCTAGAAATCAAAAATGAAAACGTATATGGACTGCTGTATATGCATTGAGACAAATCCTTAAATGCATACGAACCTAGAAGAAGCGAAGTAGTTGTCGGTTTCGTCGAAGATCCAGTCGACGTCGAAGATTAAGAAGCGAACTGCAAGTCTGGAAGATCCAGTCGTCGCCAGTTTCGTCGGTTTGGAAGAAGCTAGGGATCCAGCCTATCACATTCGACTGGACGGGACGTCAGACGGAAGATAAAATCTAGGGCTCTAACGATCCGCAACTCTCAAGGCAAATGGCAAATAGACGATGAATGAAATATTGAAATAAATGTGGTCCTATGTACGGTTTAATTTACCGAACCGCACACTGCCTATTAAATCAATTTATGCAATTTACATAGAAACCGCAGGTGGCATAGTAGATTGGTAGGTAGATCTAACATATATAAAAATTACTTTGACACTTATACTTATGGCGCGGTGCTGTTTTCTCGGTTTTATGGAGTTATAAACCGCACCGCACCGACCGGGGGCCGGTTTTGGCATACACAAAACCGAACCGCACTGCAACCGCGCGGTGCTGTTTGAAATGCGGTGCGGTGCGGTTTGTCGGTTTGGTGCGGTTTTCGGTTTTCCTGCACAGGCTTAGCGATCCCCCTCTTGAACCCGCCCCCAGCAAAGGGGGGGCGAGAGGAGGAGGGGCGAGAGGCCAAGAATATAAAACATATTATCAGAGCAAGGGAAAATACGCGTCGTGATGCCACGCCTGCAGGAGACGACTACAGACGCTCAGGCAGCACTTCTTACGATAATTTGTATAAAAAAACATCTATGTGTTTGGATTAAAAGAGAGATTTTTCATTTTAGCTTAAGACCGCGTCCCTCGGTCCGGTGGATCATCTAGTCCACAAGAAGAAAACTATACATACGTAGCGGAAAAATAGGTTTGTTTTTAGCCTACATGAGCGTGAAAATAAACATCCCAGAACTGATATGCACCCCCAGCAGAGGGGGGCGAGAGGAGGAGGGGAGAGCCCCCCTCTCGCCCCCGCCCCCAGCAGAGGGGGGCGAGAGGAGGAGGGGCGAGCCCCCCTCTCTCCCCCGCCGCCAGTAGAGGGGGTGGGGTGGGGGTGGGCGAGAGGAGGAGGGGAGAGCCCCACTTGCCCCAGCTCCGGTAAGGGTGGCCAGCCCCCTTTCGCCTAGTCCCTAAGAGAGGGGGCGGTCTGCGTTTAGCGCCTTGGAATGGCGGGATTTGGCTATTGACAGGCCAATCTTGAGGGCATTTTCGTAATCTCGTAGGTCAGATTGTGGTTATTTGCGGACCAAGTTCAAAATCCTATAAATAGGACCAATGGGGCACCATTTGGAAGGACTTCTCTCTTTTGGCCTTCTCTCTCCCTAAGTTCCTTTGTTGGGTGGAGAGAGCCTCCAATGGTGCCCAAGCTTAGCATTGGCTTGGGAGGGGAAGCGCTCTAAGATCTTCCGGGTGTGTGGTGGGACCTCCTCGCTAAGCCCTTGACCTTGTTCCTAGTTCCTTAGCTCCTTAGCCTAGAGTTCTCCCTTGGGGAGTAAGTGTTGGTCACCCCTCAACTTGTTGAGGGCCCGAACTCTTCGAGAGACCAATTTATTGGTTTCAACAGTGTCGTTTGGATATAGTCAGAGCAACACAGATCATACACTGTTCATCAAACATAGGCTTGGGAAAACTACTGTTCTCATTGTGTATGTTGATGATATCGTCATAACATGTGATGATGTGGAGGAAATTCAGAATTTGAAGGCAAAGCTAGCTAGAGAGTTTGAGGTCAAGGACCTGGGAAAACTCAGGTACTTCTTGGGAATTGAAGTTGCTAGATCTAAGCAGGGGATATTTGTCTCTCAGCGGAAATACACGTTAGATCTTCTTGAAAAAAGGGGGATGAGCGGATGCAGACCGGCTGACACTCCGATTGAATCAAATCACCGACTGGGGCGTGATGATGGAGGGGATATTGAAGATATCTCAGGATTCCAGAGATTAGTGGGGAGGTTGATATACCTGTCCCATACTCGCCCAGATATCTCGTATGCGGTGAGTGTGGTGAGCCAGTACATGCACACTCCTAAGACCCGACATATGGATGCTGCACACAGGATTCTACGGTACCTCAAGTCTTCACCAGGAAGGGGTATCCTGTTTACTCAAAATACTGATCTAATGATTGAAGTCTATACTGATGCTGATTGGGCCGGGTCTGTTGACGATAGGCGATCTACTTCTGGATACTGCTCTCTTGTTAGAGGCAACCTTGTCACCTGGAGGAACAAGAAGCAACAAGTTGTGGCGCGATCTAGTGCTGAGGCCGAGTTTAGAGCTATGGCTCAGGGGGTCTGTGAAGTTTTATGGCTTCAGGCTTTACTGAGGCACCTTGCCCTTGTGGAAGAAGGGCCCATTCGGCTGTATTGTGACAACAAGTCATCCATGAGTATCGCACACAATCCCGTTCAACATGATCGGACGAAACACATTGAGGTGGATCGACACTTTATCAAGGAAAACATTGAAAGAAGAATCGTGTGTACTCCCTTTGTGCCCTCCAACAGGCAGCTAGCGGACATTCTCACTAAAGGACTTAGTGGGAACATATTTAGCAAAATTGTGGACAAGTTGGGCATGATTGATATCTTCCGTCCAACTTAAGGGGGAGTGTTAGAATATTATCTTATTTGGTTGTAAATATGTGTAACCCCTCTATATATAGAGGGCTTATTATTGAAACATTAATCTAGTTTTTCCATTCCATAATTGGCAAACACCATCGTGCTTCCTTTAATCATGTTTCCTCTCCTAGTTCTGCACCGTTTCATATTATAGTGATGTTTGGGGGTCTTGCCCCGTTGCTTCTATTTCTGGGTGTTTTTAGTTTGTAACTTTAATTGACTGTTTTTGCCGAACAACATGGATATACCTAATGAAAGCTAAAAATGAAGTTTTTTCATTATTTCAACGGTTTTACAACATGATTTCTATGCAATTCAACACCACTATCAAACTTCTTCGTACTGACAATGGTTGTGAGTACATTGACTCCCAATTCGAACATTATCTTGTTAATTATGGCATTATCCACCAGACATCTTGTGTTTACTCACCTACTCAAAATGAGGCTGACGAACGCAAGAATCGTCGCCTTTTAGAAGTTGCTCAATGTCTTCTTCTCCAAATGCACCTTCCCAAATACTGTTGGGGGGATGCAGTTCTAACTGCAGCTTACCTTATTTATTGTATGCAATGTTGTGGATATCGTCCGACATGACTGACATATCGGCCGACATAAAGGTTTCATGGACAAAACGACATGTTTTCGATATTTTTTTGCAAAATATCCTTTTGGAATATATCCTTCGATATATCTATTATTGACCGATATATTCGCCGATATATCCCGACATTTTATCGATTGATTTTTTTCAATTTATTTTAATTAGTGCCTTTGGTATAATAATAGACAATAAACCAAATTTTTTTCATTGTTTAGGTTGCATTTTGCCGTTCCTCTGGCTTTTTCCTTGCCCACGTCTGTCATCAACTTCAATTATGCATGTTCTTTGAATTGTGGACTAAATATTTCTTATCTTCCATTGTCATCGACAACTTCTTAGCTTCCTGCTTCCTCTTGTTTTATTTCACCCGGTTTACCATTATTACTTGTGTAGCATAAACTATTTATATCAGTTTGGTAGATTTAGGAGTTCAATAAAAAATAAATTATTAATATATTAATATATAAATTAAAAAATGATTATTTTTATATAGAATTACACATATGAATGATTAAATGTTTAAACTCGATATATGAAATATCTCCGATATATCCCCCGACATATTAATACTGACATGAAAAATTTAAACCGACGTGTCCCCGATATCGGACATCTGCAACCTTGATTGTATGGCCACACGCGTTCAAGGGTATAAAACTCTCATTAACACTCTTCGGGTTCCACCTACCAATCTGCAACCTCGTGTCTTTGGATGTGTGCTTTGTCCATATTCATTGGAAAATTAAATTTGATGCTCGTGCTCACAAGTGTGTCTTCTTTGGATATTCTCCTGCTCAAAAAAATTACAAATATTTTGACCCGATCCACAAGAAAGTTTTTTTAACCATGGATGTCACTTTTCGTGAATCAGAGAGCTATTATGGGCCCTCACTTCAGAAGGGATCTCTCCTATGTTGGAAGTGAGTTCCTTAACTCCCGTTGATTCTCTCTCTACTACTCCGTTATCCATTCCTCCATTGTACAAGTCCCACTTGACTCCTCCTGTTGTTCCTGTGCCTGCTCCTGTGCCCAATCCTGTTATTGTTATGGAGAAATCCCATGTTCCTCCCCTGCAGGTTTACTCTCAACGTCATAAGGGAAAAACACACAGACCCCTCTTAGAATCCTAGAGTTGACATCTGATCCGTTGTTAGAGTCCATTGCTCTAAGTGAAGGTACCTCTACACAACACCCATTATCACAGTTTGTCTCTTATTCTTCTCTAACGGCTTCCCATAGAGCCTTTGTCTCTTCTTTGATTGCTATTTCCATTCCCACATCGTGGCAGGAAGCCCTTTCAAACTACAAGTGGAAGGCAGCTATGCTTAAAGAAATGTATGTTCTTGACAAAAATAACACATGAGACCTGGTACACCTGCCTCATGGAAAGACTATCGTTGGATGTAAGTGGGTTTTTTTCTGTCAAACAAAACACCCAGGGTTTCGTGGAGAGATATAAGGCAAGGTTGGTTGCAAGAGTGTACACACAGAAGATAGGGATTTACTATCAGACGACCTTTGCTCCGGTTACAAAGATGAATTCTATAAGGCTCCATTCGTTTGACAGGAAATGAGATGTAGGAATTGGAATTGGCCCAATTCTGATTCCCGTAGAAATTGGATTGAAGTCAATTCCAATTGTATTGTTCGGCTGAATGCATGAATTTCGTCACAGGAATTGGAATTAGTTATTCCACTGTTTGGCTGCATATTGGAATTCAGTCGATAGAATTGATATTTACACACACCAAAACATAGATTTCTTCAAGGTCATCAGAAATGAAGAAATCATTGTTCGACGCGCATTTTTTCACCGGGGTGCGCATTTTTCTGTCTGACACCCATTTTTCGCCACGACGTGCATTTTCTGCCCGCGCACACATTGTTTCCGCATGGGTGCGCATTTTCTCCATGGTGCCCCTTTTCTCCCACGTGTAGCTTTTTCTCCCCGACGCAAATTTCCGCCCATGCACGCATTATTCCGCTCGGGCACACATTTTTTCTCGGGCGTTCATTTTCCGCCCGGACGCACATTTTCCCCTGAGCGCACATTTTTTTCGCTTGGGCATGCATTTTTCTGCCCTAGCGCACATTTTTTTCGCCCGGGCGCACATTTTTTGCCCGGGCGTGCTCGGGCGAGAAAATGTGTGCCCGGGAAAAAGTTATGCACCCGAGCGAAAAATGCGCGCCCGAGCAAAAAAATGCTTGCCCTGGGAGAAAATGCGCCCCCGTACGAAAAATTCACGTCCGGGCGAAAAATGCGCGACTAGCGAAAAAATGCGTGCCCAAGCTAAAAATGCCTGCCTAGTTAGAAAAATGCGCGCACACGCAGAAAATATCTGCCCGGGCGGAAAATATGCGCACTTGCAAAAAATGTGCGCCGTGGCAAAAAATGAGAGCATAGGAGAAAATGCGTCCCGGGCTGAAAAATGCGCGCCAGGGCTGAAAAAATGCGCTCCCGAGCTAAAAATGCGCGCCATGGCGAAAATTGTGTGCGCAGGAGGAAAAATACTCGCTCGGGCAAAAAATGCTAACCCGTACGGAAAATGCATGCCCGTGCGAAAAATGCGCGCCTGCGCGAAGAATTTACGCTCGGGAGAATGAAACACACCCGGTCTAATAAATGCGCGACCCGGCGAAAAATACTCGCCCGGTTAAAAAATACGCGCCCGGGCAAAAAATACGCTCCCGGACGGGATATGCGAGCCCGAGCTGAAAATGCGTGCCCTGGCAAAAGATGCGCGGCGGGCACGCATTTTCAGCGCGGTAGCTCACACGCGAAAAATGCGCTCCCGGGCTGAAAATACGCACTCGCAAAAAATGCTAACCCGAGCGGAAAATGCGCGCACGCGCAAAAAATGCGCTCCCGGGAAAAAATGCCGGCCCGGGCAAAAAATGCGCGCCTAATTAGAAAATGGCGTGCCCGCGCAGAAAATATGCGCCCGGGCAGAAAATGCGCGCTCGGCCCGAAAATATTCGCTTGGGCGAAAAATGTGCGTCGTGACAAAAATGCGCACACATGCGAAAAATGCACTTCTGGGATGAAGACTGTGCGTCAGGGAAGAAAATACGCGCCCGAGCGAAAAATGTGCGTCCGGGTTGAAAATTCGCTCCCGGTCTAAAAATGCGCGCCTGGGCGTAAGATGCGCGACGAGCGTAAAATGCGCGCCATGGCGAAAATTGTGCGCCCAGGAGGAAATATACTCGCTCGGGAAAAAAATGTTAATCCGGGCGAAAAAATGCACGCACGTGCGAAAAATGCGCCCCAAGAGAAGAAAGCGCGCTCGGGCGAAAAATGCCCACTCGGTCAAAAAAATGCGCGTCCGGGCGAAAAATACGCGCCCGACGTGCTCGGGCGAAAAATACGCTCCCGGGGGGAATATGCGCTTCTGGGCTGAAAATGCGCTCCAGGGCTGAAAATGCGTGCCCGGGCAAAAAAATGCTAACCCGAGCGGAAAATGCGCGCCCGCGCGAAAAATGCGCGCCTGGTCGAAAAATGCGCGCCTGCCGAAAAATTGTGTGCTCCCGGGCTGAAAATATGCGCCCCGGCGAAAAGTGCTCGCCCGGGCGGAATATGCGCTCCCGGGCTGAAAATGTGCGCCTGGGCTAAAAATGCGCGTCCGGGCTGAAAATGCTTCACGGGGAAAAAATGCACGGCCGTGCGAAAAATGCGCGCCCGGGCGAAAAATGCATGCCCGGGCGAAAAATGCGCTTTTGGGCGTACAACAATGTTGGCGTCGAGGTCTTTTGAAGAGAGTCGGGGGCGCACTGGTAAGGGTGGTAATCGCAAATGAAGACCTCATGAGGTCGGAATTGAGGGAGGCGAGTTTCCTATATTATCAATTCCTATGAGAATTGAAATGAATTCCAATTTCGATGTGATTTTATGGCCGCCGAACGCTGGAATTGGAATTGTCAATTGAATTCAAATTCCAACGCTCCAATTCCAACCTAACGAATGGACAATAACGGTTCTTTTATCATGTGCTGCCTGTACGGGATGGAATCTCAGCCTATTAGATGTGAATAATGCGTTCCTTCATGAGGATCTGGAAGAGGAAGTATACATGGTCCTACCTCCTGGCCTTTCCCCTGAAGGATCTGAAGGGAAAGTTTGCAATCTAAAGAAGCATTTATATGACCTGAAACAATCTCCTAGAACTTGGTTTGAGAGATTTCACAAGACCATGACAAGCTTCGGATACTCTCAGAGCAATGCTGATCATACAATTTTCATCAAACACAGAGACGAAACGTTGACAGCTCTGATAGTTTGTGGACGACATTATTATATCATGAGATGATCAGGATGAGGTACATGCCCTAAAAAAGAGGTTAGCGGGTGAATTTTAAGTGAAGGACTTAGGGAACCTGAAGTACTTCTTGAGCATTGAGGTTCCGAGGTCCAAATATGGGATCTTCATATCGTAGAGAAAATATATCCTTAACCTTGAAGCATCAGAAATGAGTGAGTGTAGACCTGTTGACACCCTAATTGAAGCTAACCACAAGCTTGGAAGAGATGATGGTGAAACTATTGAAGACATCCCCAGTATTCAGAGGCTTGTGGGTAAACTGATTTACTTGCCGCATACTCGTCTAGATATCTTCTATATTGTTGGAGTGGTCAGCCAATACATGCATTCCCCAAAGACTCATCATCTTGATGTTGTTCATCATATCCTCACATACCTTAAGTAGGTGGCAATAGTAGGTGGCAATTTAGTTACCTGGATGAGCAAAAAATAATATGTTTGCTAGATCCCGTGTTGAGAATGAGTTTAGGGCTATGGCTCATGGAATCTCCGACGGGCTATGGATCCTAACTATCTTGAAAGATCTTGGTCTCAAAGGAAAGGAGCCTATCAGACTATAATGCGATAACAAGGCGGCCAACTTGAGGGGGTGTTGATATTTTGTATTTTGTTTTATTATTTCACTCTTTCACTTAAGTCTCCATACCCATATATATTGGGGTGTAACTCCTTATATTTCTCATTATCGTAATATCAATAGTTTCCTTAGATACAATGGGTGAATCGTGTCCCAATGTTATGGAAGACGAAAGTACTTGAAGCGGCAAAAACTCTCAATTGAAAAACTGATGGTAGGGTTATGGTATTTATGGAACTAGAATTGCATATTGAGTCCTGTGGCTTAAAATCCCTTCATAGATCTTTTTACCTGGTCTTACTCCATTGATGTCCCAAATATTAGTAAAATTAACTTGAGTAACTAAATTTTCAACAAGTTATTCTCTAACCAGGGCTTCTTGATGAATGAACTAGTTTTCTATTTTCTGTTTCTTTTTTTACTTGGAACATTCTTACTTAAGTTGTTCTTCCTTTCTTCTTCTGTAATATATATTCCAGATATACAATGATTCCGCTGAAGCTAAAATACCAGCAGTTCTTGATTATTTAAGTACATTCATTGAGGTATGAATTTTTCTATGCGTTATGAGATTTCTTTATTTATTCTTTGAATTGAATGTTATACAAGTTACGGAATATTATATACAATCCACTTTGATTTATAGATTTTGTTGCATTGCTGTATCAAAAGGGGATTCTTGGCGCACCGGTTGAGGTGTTGCCGTGTGACCTTGAGATCACGGGTTCGAGTCCTGGAAGCGGCCTCTTGCAAAAATGCATGGTAAGGTTTGCCTACATTTCACCCTTGTGGTGGGACTCTTCCCCGGACCCTCGCTGCGCGGGGATGCCTTTGTGCACCGGGCTGCCCTTTTGTTGCATTACTGTATCACTCAAATTCTAGATTTGTTGTAGCAATGTTTGGAACACACCATGGAAAGATGTATGCAAAAGTACTATTACCATAATTTTGCAAGAATGTTCTGATATCCATGCTATCATCATTGGAGTTCTTCCTAGGATAAGTATGCAATCACTGATTAGATCTCTCCTCCTGTTAATATGTAATATTAGACTTTTTGGAATGTCTTACCCTTATGTGAGTGTTATTTTCCTCATCATGCTTGATGTTACTTTGGTATGAAGATCATCTTTGCTTCTGATTGAGTCGCCTTTTGGTACTTATTTCATATATCATAGTTACTTTAATATACATTTATGTTCTAATAGGCCTAGCTGTGTTGCGTGCTTGCATGTTTGAAGCAGTTTTTTCTGCTAATCAATTACACTAGGGAAGATAGTAATGCTTTTCTTTGACAATTTATCACTATTTCTATAAGAAAGTCGGATATAGATTTTCTTGTTGTGTCCTTGTGTTGCTAATATATGCACACGTATAGTCATATCTGTTTTTCCCATGATTTCAGGCTGATTGCAAATTCTTAGTATTTGCACACCATCTATCAATGATTGAAGCGATACATCAATTTTTTTTAGTAAGCTTTCTTTACTTTGTCTACCTAGTATAAAGAGTTTTATATTTCCATTACATCGGTCAGCTTTGGGCAGAAGAAAAAGGTTGCTTGCATTAGGATTGATGGTAGTACTCCGGCAACATCAAGACAGTCATTAGTTAATCAGTTTCAGGAGAAGTCTGATATCAAGGCAGCAGTGGTAAGAATACCCTTTAAATATCCTAATTTTCTTGCTACAGTATAGTTTTTCAATTTACACTTTTTGTTTGTATAAGTTGCATAAATAACGTAACTTTCCTTTCTTCCCTATAGCATTTTCTGGTTACTTTGATTCATTTTTCAGCTTTCTATTCGAGCTGGTGGTATTGGGCTAACTCTGACAGCAGCAAGCACTGTCATCTTTGCTGAGCTGTCTTGGACCCCAGGTGATCTGATTCAAGCAGAGGATCGCGTTCATCGAATTGGTCAGGTAGAATGCATGACAGCTTTTTATTGTTAGCTTCCTTAGCCTTCAGTTTTACCAATATTTGCTTGGAAACATGTTGCCCACTTTTTCTTTCCTAACTTATGAATATCTTTTACGGTTTTACCCCAAGCTATTGATGTAAATGAGATATTAATTTCACTATATGTTTATTGTTTCATATTTATGCCGAAAATCTAGTGTACTTCCGGTAAAGTGACCTATCTAGGATCAGCTCGTATTGGATTAATCGAGGCTTGATTATTCATTATTGGTAGGTTGTAGAGAAAACCTTCATGTACTTATCTATTTCCATGCGTTATTTGTAAATTGAGTTCTGTATTTTCTTCTGGTTCATCCTTGATTTATATCTGTCATGGTTTATTTGGTTGATTGGTTTTTGTTGGAGAAAATGGAAAAAGACTTAATTAATTAACTATGAGCCAATATCCCCTATATATGGAGGAGGATAATACAATACACGAAATTAAGAAATAGCTAAACGGGAAATAACGCATATTGTAACACTCTCCCTCTAGTTGGACGTGAGATGTTAATCACGCCCAACTTGTCAACAATCCTTCCAAAGGTACTTCCACCAGACCTTTTGTGAGTATGTCGGCAAGTTGTTTATCTGAGGGGACAAAGGGGATATGCACAATTCTCTTTTCAATGTTCTCCTTGATGAAATGTCGATCATCTTCAATATGTTTAGTACGGTCGTGCTGGATAGGATTGTGGGCAATGCTGATAGCAGCCTTGTTATCACAATACAATCAAATGAGTTTGTCGTCTGAAAATCCTAGGTACTCATCAAGGAACGTAACCATAGGCCTTCACAAACTCCATGAGCCATAGCCCGAAACTCTGCTTCAGCGCTAGACCTTGCCACTATTTGTTGATTTTACTCCAAGTAACGATATTTTCACCAACAAGAGAACAATATCCCGAGGTAGAACGCTGATCTTCAACCGACCTGGCCCAATCAGCATCAGTGTGCACTTCAATTTTTAGGCACGAGTTTGGGGCAAACAAGATCCCACTCCCCGGTGAGGACTTGAGATACCTAAGAACTCTGTGGACGACATCCACATGACGAGTCTTCGGTACATGCATGAACTGGCTTATAACACTCACAACTCAAGAGGTATCATGACGTGTATGAGCTAGGTAGATCATTGTCCCTATCAGCCTCTGAAATTCATGTCTTCAATTTCCTCTCCATCATCACGTCTCAATCTGTGGTTTGGTTCAATTGGGGTATCAACCGGTCTACATTCACTCATCCTTGTCTTCACAAGAAGGTCCAGAGTGTACTTCCTCTGGGAGATGAAAATCCCATGCTTGGACCTTGCAACTTCAATACCCAAGAAATATTTGAGTTTTCCCAGGTCCTTGACCTCAAACTCACTAGCTAATTTTTGTTTTGAAATCTTCATTTCTTCCATATCATCACATGTTATAACAATGTCATCAACATAGACAATGAGGACTGTGGGTTTATCAGTGCTATGTTTGACGAACAGTGTATGCTCGGCATTGCTCTGGTGATACCCAAATGACATTATGGCTTTGTGAAATCTCCTAAACCAAGCTCTTGGAGATTGTTTCAGCCCATATAGGATTTTCTTTAACTTGCAAACCTTTCCCTCTGAGCCCTCCTTCAAGCTGGAGAGTGTATATCTATCATTCCCAGCTTGCAAGTGAGATTATGAAATCTTAGTGGATATCCCTTTTGTCAAGACATCAACAATCTGTAGTTTAGATGGAACATGAGACGTAGTGATCAACCCACTGTGAAGTTTCTCTTTGATGAAACGAAGATCGATTTTTATGTGCTTTGTTCTATCGTGTTGAACGTAATTATTAGCAATACTTATAGCTGAGTTATTATCACAAAACAAGTTTATTGGAACTTCATACTTAATTTTCTAGTCGTCCAACAAAATTTTCATCCACAAAAGTTCACATATGCCTTTAGCCATTGCCCTGAATTCAACCTCAACACTAGATCCTGCTACAATATTTTGCTTCTTCCTCCGCTATGTGACAAGATTATGTTACAGACATACGCGCGGAGCCCGCTTGGCGCGTCTACACGTGCAGGAAATCGATGGCTGAATCACCCACTACCCCACGGATCGATGACATGACCGAGGCTCCTTAATTATTTCCTATTTTAATTATTTCCTATTTTAATTGTTGTCTATTTTAATAGTTTCCTATTTTAATTATTTTCTATTTTACACCCCTCTTACAGTTATAAAAGGGGCGTGGTATTGTATTTTGACATGTTTGGATTAATCAAAAAATCAGGGTTGCTCTCTATCTTCCTCTCTTCTCTATTATCCTCTTCTCTCCCAAACCTTTAGCCGCCGGCGCTTCCCTTTGTCGACCTTCTCACTCCGTAATAGATTACCTCCTAAGAAGGTGCAATAGCCAGAAGTGGACCTCCTGTCCACCAAGGAGCCCCTATAGTCAACCCTAGTGTATGTATCTAGAGATAGTTTTTTTATCACGTTTAAACAACAAACCTCTCCCTCGAGATTTTTATAGATATTCAATAATCCGATCAACAATTTGTAGATGGTTGGCCCTTGGGACATTGCTAGTCTTACATCCCATTTTCCCAGTTTCTTTGAGGAAGCGAAAAACATACTTCCTGTGAAATAAAGATTCCTCTTCTAGACTATGCAACTTCAATTCCCAAAAAGTACTTCAGTCTTCCTAAGTCTTTTATCTCGAATTCAGTTGCATGTCGTTCCTTTAGTAATTTCCTTTCAACATCATTCCCTGAGATGATAATATCATCAACATACACAAGCAACACAGTGAGTTTATCTTCGAGTGAGTGCTTAAAGAACAATGCGTTGTCAACTTGACTCTACTTGTACCCAGAATTAACATAGCTTTGGAAAATCTTCCGAACCTGGCTCGAGGGGATTGTTTAATCCCATATAAGGCTTTCTTCAACCTTCACACTTGATTCACATTGTTGCTAGGGTTGAACCCTAGAGGAATATCCATATAGACCTATTCCTTAAGATCTTCATGGAGGAATGCATTTTTATCATTAAATTTGATGTAGTTCCTAATTGAATTGAGCAGCAAGAGGAAAAACTGTCATGATATTCATTTTCAATACACGAGCAAAAATTTCTCAACAACCAATATCATATGTCTGAATATACCCTTTAACAACCAGTCTAGCCTCTTACCGATCCAAAGTGCCATCAGGTCTGTATTTTATGAAGTAGATCCTGTGACAACCCACCCCGAGACCATCATATTTTAAATGGATATCTGAATAAAATTTTCCATGTACAGCGCATCAAACAATTCAAAGGACAGTGATATACCTTATAACATTCATATTATTAATCCATTAATCCAAGCCACTTATGAGATCCAACAAGCCAGTTATATCTATTAAAACCTCCAATGTTATTAAAACCTCAAATGTTATTAAAACCTCAAATAGTCTGAAGTCTCAAAATATCATGTCCAGAAAATATAAAGGAAAATTGGCAACACATTTATAAAAATTTTGTCGAAAGAATATACGCATTAGCACATAATCGGTTGCGGAAGTCCATCGCTAAAATCAATCGTCGAACTCAAATACGTAAAATGAGCGATGGAAATTCTCGAAAATTCACGGCACCAATTTTTTATTTTAGTTTTCATCATCGGGGAAATTTTAATTCGTTCAGTGTTACAGATCCACCTACACCCAACATACCTTTTTTCCTTTGTCTTTGGAACAATCTCCCAAGTATCATTCTTGATAAGTGCTCGCATCTCTTATTGCATGAGTTGAGTCCAGTTCTTATCTTGTAGCGCTTCATGTACGAAAGTTGGGACATCAATGGAGTCAATGTGGAGATAAAACATTTATGCTGCATAGAAAGATTTTTTGTAGAGATGGTAGTTGTGCGTTTTCCTTTCCTCAAGGCAATAGGAAGCTCACCATGATTAGGGTCAGAAATAGAGTCAAAATTAAGTGGATTACTTGTTTGCTCCATATCTGCCAAATGTTGAGACGGCTGGAGCTGCTGGGAGATATGCTTGGGTTGTATCCTTCTCTGGTAACCAAGAACGGGATGATCAACAAGGACATAATGACTTTCATATTCCTGTAGAGGCACAAAAATAAATTGACTTTCATCTTCATGTGGAGGCAAATGAATGAAGGAATGTGGCGGAGTGGTAGAGATGCATAATTCCACTTCTAATATATTGCCCCCCTGAAGTGGAGACGAATGAAAGAAGGACTCCTGTTCACAGAAGGTGACATCCCTGGAGGTTGAAACACGACGACTCAAATGGTGATAACATTTGTAACCTTTTTTATTGGATGCATAGCCTAAGAAGATGCATTTAATAGCCCTGGGCTATGGTGCGATGTTGATGATGGATTTGGACAGAAGGAAAGAGCGGTGTCATGAGTTGGAGAAGGCTGGACCCACCAAGAATTTGTGATGGTAGGCGATTGATGAGGTATGTAGCAGAGAGAAGAGCTTCGCCCCAGTAAAGTGTAGGTACATACAATTGAAAAAGTAAAGCTCGAGTAACTTCGAGGAGATGATGAGTTTTTTCGTTTCAAGATGTCATTTTGTTGAGTAACACAAGTGAATTCATGGAGGATGTCATATTCTTTCCCATTGCCTGATCGCATGCGTTTTATAGACTTGTTGAATTAAGTCTGGATCATACGAGGAAATTGAGTAAATAATCTGGATGGATCATTCGATGAAATGGAGTAAATAATCTAGATCATACGATGAATTTGAGTAAATAATTTTATAACTTCTAACTTGCCTTTCATTAAGAAAACTCAAGATACTCTAGTACAATCATCAATAAAAGTAACAAATCACTTAGCACCATAAATACTAGTAGAAGCAGGAACTTAAATATCAGAATGAAGAAGATGAAATGGTTCACTACTTACAGAAAGGCACAACAATGTTTAGCTAGTGCACAAGTCTGACGATGAAATAACTCAACAAACTTTTTATGAAACAAAGCAGGAACCATAGTTTTAAGAAGGGAGAAGGAGTCCCAGTCGGCTGTGGTGGAGCATGATCATGGAATTGTCGTCAGAATGATGGCATGAATGAAAGGATTGATGAGCAATCCCATCTGACTTCTGGAAGAAGTGATACAACCCGCCCTTCTCCTTAGTAGTTCTAATCGTCTTCCCCATGTCCAGATCCTAAAAACATAATGAGAAGGAAATAATGTAACAATGCAATTTAGCTCGGTATTTGATTTGTGAACAAAAATAAGTTTGGTAGATAATTTAGGAGCATGAATGACATTATTTAAATGAAGATATGGAGACAGTACAATGGTTCCCTGGCTAGTAATCAATGTTTTGGATCCATCGGCAACAGTGAGAGAATTGTGGTGAGAAAAAGGTAAAAAAATATGAGTAATAAGTTGTAAGGGCCTGCAAGTAAACAAAATAAAAAAATTGAAAAAGAAAGAAAAAAGAGGTTATATTGATTTGAAGGGTAGATGCTCCCTTGACGTTGTCACTCTTATATGTTATCTTATATTGTCTTTACATATTTTATCTCGGTAATCATTAGTAACATTTTATTATGGCATGCCTGATCGAGTCATGTGAATTTTGATAATCTATGTTTATTTTTCATAACCTTCGAAGTTCCCACATTTGAAATTGCAGTATGTTGTGTTTGAGCATTCTAAACATATCAGAGCTAATTATCTTACTAGTTTTATTAAATGCACAAATTTTTTTAGTTAGTGTCTTTAGATGTTTTAGGGCCTTCGTCCGTCCTTTCAGTGGATGAATATTAATATTATTATTAACCGTAAGTTGATGATACAATTTTATACTCAATGAAGGGAATCCAGAATTCCAGATTATATTATTGCTTTAATTATACTGCTCGTAATTTATTAAATATATCTTGCCATCCATTTTGAATTACATTATGTAGATGGACAAAACATTATTTATATTAGATATCGTTTCTTTTGGAGTTTGCCTCTGAAAAGGACACATGACACAGTACCTTTTATGAGTGAATTATTTAGATTCTATTTTTGATGTAATATGACTAGTTATTATTCTTAAAGAATAAAGAATGCCTCCTTGCATAAACTTTTTGCATTGTCTAACTTGGTTGTCAGGTAAAATCAGTCAATATATACTACATTCTGGCTAATGAGACTGTTGATGACATAATCTGGTATGACTGTTTCTACAGTTAGCATATTTGCTCTATGTTTTTATATGTAATTTCATAAAGCCTTGACAATAATTAATTTATACAGGGATGTTGTGCAAAGCAAATTGGAGAATTTGGGCCAGGTTCCTCCCCCTCTCTCCACCCAGTCTGTTTATATCCTCAGAATTTGGCACATTTGTATTTTATTCCATGTTTAGTCCCACATCTCCTATGGCCATTAGTTGTAACCCCTCCATAGAGGGGATTTGTAATGTGTTAGAGATATAAATGAAAGTATTCCGGGTCTCAGGGAAATAATGAATGCTCTTTTTCAGGTGTCAATTAGTTTCTTACCGGGAAATGTAATGGTGCTGGATAAGTGTAGATTGATTATTTTGTGGTGAGCATGTACTAGCTTCTAAGTTCCACTTGGAATATTGATATGAACAGGTACTCGATGGTGAGGAGAATAAGATGGAAGTGTCCCACAGTCAAACAATCAGCAGCAGCCCTGGAAAGCAGAAAACCTTGGACTGCTTCCTTAAACGTTGTCATGCTTCTTCTGCAACAGCTTCCCACAAAGACTAAAGTCCTAAATATTGAAACAAATTTGTAATGTAGCAGTATAAATTTTTGTTTGGGGTACATGTCATTTGGCACTTTCATTCCTTTTTGTTATAGATGATCAGCGCTATTAATTAAAAACCAGGAGTGGGGTGGGAATTGGGAAAGTAGTTTTGAAGAATGAAACTAAAATTTTCTCTCTGTTATTCATACAAATTACTGTTTTTTTCTTGTCATTTCATTCGGAGCATCTAGATGTAATATCCGTTGCTATCGAAAGTTTCCTCCAGTCTGCTTCGTACTTTTTTACAGTTTGTAAGTGTTTTAGGCTAGGAAGGACCCATATAAACTTCATTTGTCAGTCTTCCATCCGATGGAGTTGGATCCCACTTTAAAAGTTTGTTGGAAGATCAATTTAAAAGGTCAATGCAGTCTATTTAAGATTAATAAACAGCATAGTTTTAGGGATAATTATAAAAACTTCCCTTGAAAGTTAGCATAATTACATATAGCAATTCTCTTACTTTTGAAATCACAAAAACTTCACATATAAGTTTACCTTTCATTTCATCCATGTACAAAAATATCCCCCTGGGTAATTTTTTAGGTAGAGCCGTTTTGTGCATGGATGTTATGAAATGTGGACTTACATCACAAGTTTTTGCAACTTCAAGTATAAGAGGAGTGCAATCTGTAATTTATAATTTTTTTTATATGCATACGTACACATATCCGCAAATATACTATGCATGAATCTTGTGGGTGTAATTTATGCACTTTATATACCGGAATAGAGTAAGAGATGCAATACAAAGGATGAGGGCGAGCTCTAGTTCAAGCAAAATATAAAATGATGGGTTTCTTGGTGATTGCCCTCATGTAAGGTATGCCTTTGATGCCCTGAGAATAGTAGGGTGTAGGCAAAATCTCAAATATATGCATATGTTTGTGAGGGTGCATGAAATGTTTCTCTTTCTCTTTGATGCATGTTCTCCTTAGTTTAAAAATATTATTATTATCCATTACGGGAGAAGGGTAGCCTTGGCGCACTGGCTAAGGTGTTGTCGTGTAAAAATGCATGGTAAGGTTTGCCTACATTTCACCCTTGTGGTGGGACCCTTACCTGGATCCTCGTTGCGCGTTGCGCGAGGATGCTCTGCCCTTTTTTCTAAGGAGATCTCAATCTGTATACATATATCGATGGCCAGAGTTGTAGGGTACGTTTCTTAAATTGGCAGGCCCTTTCAACCCTCCATTCATCCCGTTCAACCCAAATATGATCATTTTGAAGCAAACATAAAAATGCCATGATAGATCCAACATGAGATGCTTTCGTGATAGGGAATAAGATAGATCGAACCACAGGAAAAAGAAGTAAATTCAATTTTAACATGCAGAACGTAGGCATTGATATGTATATGTATATTGGGAAATTCTAATAATTTGGCCAACGAATGCATCAATTCATCCATAGTACATAACAAAAATGACCTCACATTTGATGTAAACTAGGGTTAGGGTTTCAAAATTAACTTTTTACTTTTATAAAAAAAGAAAATAGTTTCAACTTTTACAAAAGAAAACACCTAGGCCGAGCGGGCCAAGCGAAAGTTTGCGCGCGAGATCTCTTATCGCTGAGGATTTGAAGAGGTTCGTTAACCTCGTTCGGATCGAATCCTTAACTGTTCGTATAGTTCGAATCTTATTCAATAAAAGCAAATACCACCACAAGCAATTCACAATAATTAACTTATGAAATAAACAATAATTTTATGAATGAGAATGCATGGCAAGCCCGAAATTATTTAGATGAACTCATAAATTTATGCTAACTTCAAGGAGTAGGGATACAAATTCGTTACCAAAGGAAGGAGATCCTTCCAAGCCGAGAACACAAGGGCAGTCGTGAACGACGGAAGGGATGTCGGAGTCGACGTCGTTCACGATGAGGGAGGCGCCGGAAAAACTTGCCGAAGTCGACGACGTCTCCGCGGGCGGACGGGTTGGAGGGGCTGGGAACTCCGATCGGCGTCACTGGACGAGGATTCCGCCGGTAAGTAAGGTTGACAGTCGCCGGAACTGGTTTCGAGCGGTTGGAGGAGGAAGGTCGTAGGGCGGCGTGATGAAGACAGGGATGAAGGATAGGTTTGCGCCGGTTCCACAGGAGAACGAGAAAACTCGATTCCTGTATTCCCGGTCCGCCTTTTTGGCTCTCCCGTGGGTATTAAATAAGGGTAGAAATTATTTAGGAAAGTTTCTAAAATTAGGCTCCTCCAAATAAGGGAAAAATTGTTTTTGCAATTTGAATTTTTTTGGTGGGTTTCCTATTGGGGAAAGCAACAATAGGAATTCTTTTGAAGGAAATTTCTGGCTTTTGGTTTCCAAATTAATTTATGAGTTATCTGCATAAGTTAGGTTTGCCATTATCGTCCTAATTCCTAAATTTATTGGATCATTTATTTAAGGTCTCATCGGGTGGTCAAACCGACGAGCCGTAAATCACAAATTGGTGCATGAAAGAAAGTACATAAATAAAAATTGCAAACGAAAATGCAACACTAAAATAATAATAATAAAATAAGACAAATGACGCGACGCAGAGTGCATCAATTCTTCCAGGGTTGAAAAATCTCGACTCCGACGAGATCTCCACAAAGGCTAGCAACAGACATATCTGGTCATCGTCGTCGTAGTTTGTCTGTGCTAATCCAAGAGCTGTCTGTCACGTCCTGTCCCCGCCATGAGACGAGGTATCGCTGATATGCCCCGTGGCGAGTGCGGAACTCTCGGACGTCAAGTACCTGGTCAATCTCCTCAGTAGTAGGTGTCAGTGCCGGTGTTAAATCAGGCGGTATCTCTGGCGCTGCAACAGGTGGGCTGGGGCTGGAGCTAGGCGGATCTCCATAAAATAGAGTCAGATCGGCCACGTTAAATATCAGAGAAGTACCGAATTCAACGGGCAAATCTAGGAGGTAGGCATTCTCACCTATGCGCTTTCGAACTTGGAAAGGACCAAACTTCCTCTGCTGTAGCTTATGATATGTACCCGGACTGAATCTTTGCTTCCTGAAATAAGCAAAAACCAATATCCTTCCGAAAAGTATAACTCCCGGCGATGACGATCGGCCATGGATTTATATTTTTCGGAAGTAACTCACAATTTATTAGCAATATTTTTATGTAATTCCTTTAAATAATCTATGTGAGCTTGCGCATCAACGAAAATACGTTCATGAGATGGAAGTGAATGGCGGTCAAGCAGATGGGGTATAAGGAACCCGTAGACAATCTCAAAAGGAGATTTATTAGTAGAACGATTAGCAGAGTTATTAAATGCAAATTCTGCTTGTGGTAATATAAGATCCCATTGTTTCGGATTCTCCCCAGTTAAACACCTAAGAAGATCTCCCAAACTCCGATTAACGACCTCAGTCTGTTCATCGGTCTGAGGGTGATATGCGCTGCTAAACTCGAGTTTAGTTCCCAATCGAGCTCACAATGTTTTCCAAAAGTAACCCATGAAACGGGTATCTCGATCAGAGGTAATTGAATTAGGAATACCATGTAATCACACAATTTCTTTAAAAAATAATCAGCTACGTGTACATCACTAGAGGTTTTCCTACACGGTATAAAATGCGCCATTTTTGAGAAACGATCAACGACCACAAAAATAGAATCTACCTTCCTCTGAGTGCGAGGAAGTCCTACTACGAAGTCCATAGAAATGTCGTCCCAAGGTCTCATAGGTATCGGCAAGGGTGTATACAAACCAGTGTTTTGTGCGTGCCCTTTATAAAGTTGACAAGTCATATAGTGCCTAACAAATTCGATGACGTCTCGCTTCATATTCGACCAATAATAACGAGCACTAGCGAGGTCTAATAGTTTGGATTGACCTACGTGTCCACCTAACCCAGATGAGTGGAGCTCCCTAAGTAGTGTATCTCGAAGTGGTCCTTCGCAAATGCAAAGGCGGGTGCTCCTAAACAGATATCCCTCACTCACTACGTACTAGGTAGTAGGGTCAGTCCCACTATGCTGACAAGAGATCCAAATGTCGCGTAAGAAAGGATCGGTGGCGTATAAGTCTCGCTGTGAATCCAAGGATGTGATGTGCGGCTGAAGTGTGACTAATAAGTGGGAGCGGCGACTAAGGGCGTCGGCCACTCGGTTCGTGGTACCGGGTTTGTGCTTCAAATGAAAAGTGAACTCCTGCAGGTAAGCAGCCCACTTGGCATGACGTCTAATCTCCTTTTGGGAGTTCAGATGCTTTAATGCCTCGTGATCGGTATTCAGCACAAACTCGCGCTGAATCAGGTAGTGTCTCCAATGACGGAGAGCCTGAACGATAGCGTAAAACTCTATGTCATAGATGGAATATCTAGTCTTTGCCTCGTTCAGCTTATCACTAAAGAATGCTATGGGTCGACCCTCCTGACTCAAAACGGCTCCAATCCCTACAATGGACGCGCCACAGTCAACCTCAAATATTTTCTCGAAATCAGGGAGTGCTAAAACAGGTGCACTCGTAAGTCTCTCTTTAACGAGAATAAATGCTCGCTCAGCTTCAATCGTCCAAATAAATGTACCTTTCTTCACACAGTCAGTTAAAGGTGCTATCAAGGTGCTAAAGTTTCGTATAAATCTCCTATAAAAAGACGCTAGCCCATGAAATCCTCGAGCCTCAGTGATCGTCCTAGGGCTAGGCCAAGATTCTATCGCCTTAACCTTCTCTTTATCGACCTTAATACCATCAGATAAAACAATATATCCTAAGAAGGTCAGGCTGTCAGTCAGAAATGTGCACTTCTTCAAATTCACATAGAGTTTGTTTGTGCTAAGGATCTCTAATACTTGCCTAAGATGAATTAAGTGCTGATCAGGATCAAGACTATAAATCAAAATATCATCAAAGTACACAACTACACAAACTCCTATGAGTGGCCTAAGCACTTGATTCATCACTCGTATGAATGTGCTGGGAGCATTGGAGAGACCAAAAGGCATCACCAACCACTCGTATAATCCCTCCTTAGTTTTAAATGCAGTTTTCCACTCATCCTCGGGTCAAATCCTAATCTGGTGGTATCCACTCTTTAGATCAATCTTTGAAAATATGCGGGATCCACTAAGCATGTCCAACATGTCATCCAAATGGGGGATAAGACAATGATATTTAATAGTAATTTTGTTTATCGCTCTGCTATCGACACACATGCGCCAAGTCCTATCTTTATTAGGAACTAATAATGCGGGGACGGCGCATGGACTCATACTCTCCCTAACGTGACCCTTTGAAATCAACTCGGTCACCTGCCTATGGAGTTCCTCATGCTCTTTCGGACTCATACGGTAATGGGGAAGGTGAGGTAAACTAACTCCTGGCATCAGGTCGATACAGTGCTGAATGTCCCTCATCGGGGGAAGCTGATCAGGCAACTCCTCCGGCATAATCTCAGAGAATTCATCAATAAGGGGCTGCACTGTACTAGGGATATCTAGAGTGGTGGGAGTCGAGTCAATACCGGATAACATGTAAACTACATCACTATCCTTCATCTCCTCCTGGAATTGTGGTCCATTCAGTAACATAGTGTCGGAGGGAAAGGATATCGCAGATACGCTGCTGGAAGGGTGGGCAGAACTATCGGGGGCTCTAGGAACGAGACTATTCTTCTGGGGAAGAAGAACAATCTTGCGCCCATTGCGCTCAAAGGAGGGAGAGTTCTTTACACCATCGTGAATGACGTGTCTATCATACTGCCAGAGTCGTCCTAGTAAGATATGACAAACCTCAAGGGTCGCAACGTGACACCAAACCGTATTGTGATAAGTGCTACCTATGGAAAACTCTACGAGACACTTATGTGTAATAGGAATGGTCGTGCTACTAGTGACCCATGACAAACTGTAGGGCTTTCCTAGCGGTTGTGACTTTAATTTCAACTTATCCACCATACGCTGAGAAACAAAGTTCTCCATACTACCACTGACTATAATGATGGAGCAAAATTGCCCCTAGATGTGTGCGGTTGTACGAAAAATATTATTCCTCAACCACTCGTCGTCAGTGGGAGCCTTAGGAGTTAAGAGGCTATGTTGGAGAACGCATACTAACTGTTCAGGTTGTTCTCCCTCGACTTCGTACTCACTCTCTAACTCGGGCTCAGGAGTCGGATCACGATGGGAGTCACTAAGGAAGACCCCATACTCAGGTTCTGACCCACTCTCAGAATCAATGACGACGACGAAGTGGCATCGCGGGCACTTAGAAGATTTATGTCCCGGCTCCATACACTTGAAACATTTAAAGGTGCCAGCCTATGGTCTAGTGCCGACAATCTCCTTGCCTCTAGTGGATGTGGTGGGTAAGGCGGGAGTGCTCGGAGGCAAAGCGGGACGAGGGGGTTCGGCAGTCTGAGTCGCCGAAGTGGAAGTGTGAGTAGATGGGGGTCTATTTGTAAACCTAAACTCGGATGTCCTCTTCTGCGAGGCCTCGGCTCTACGTGCGTGACTCGAAACTTCTCCTAAGTCCTTATAGTCAAATAACTCCAGTTGATCTCTAATGGAATATCGTAATCCGTTCAGATATCGAGAGACAACCATGTCATCGTCCTCTCGGAGATTGGGGCGAGACTGGAGTACTAGGAACTCGTTCGTATACTCGTCTACTGTTGACTTATCTTGTCTCAAATTGTGGAACCTGCGATATATGGTTTGCATGTAATCAGGAGGCACATACCATTTTCGAATTTGTTCTTTAAATCCTGCCCATGTGGTGATGGGTGACATGCCTAAATTAAACCTAGTTCGCTCTATTTGTTCCCACCAAACTAACGCGGGACCTTTAAGTCTCATAGTGGCGTACTCAACCTGCCTAGCTCGGGGCATTTGCTTCCAACCCAAGTAGCGGTCCATCCTGGCACACCAATCTAAACAACGTTCGGGTTCTAAGTACCCTTCAAAGTCACCAACGTCTAACTTGACTCCCATATCCCAACAAGGATGGTCATGAGGTTCGTCAAGTGGCTCGGGTTCGGGTTCGGGCTCAGGCTGTGCAAGCTCTAGTGGCCTAGGGTTCGGATTTACTTCGTTCACGGGTGCGCGGTTTATGTGTCTGGTGGCTTCGATATTATTAACCGAAGTACGCAACCCATTCATAACGTGTGTGACACTACCCATACCCGTGGTGAGAGTCTCTACCGCTTTCATTAGTTCATTCATTCGTTGGGCTAAGTCCCCAATGCTAGTTTCTAAATGATCGATGCGTTTTTCCATTTATTTTGAAAAACCTTAAGATTTTAATATTAATTTTTTAAATTTTATTATATTTTTTTTGTGAAAATAAATATTTGAAAGCAAGAAAATTTTACAAAATGAGCGTTTACCCGAGTGGGTAGAAAAATATTTTTGGAATTTTTTTTAAAAACAAATAATAAAAAGGACAATATTAATTTTAATTTTCTTTTGAAAAAAAAAACTGGATCGCTTGATCCGCGATAGGAGCGAATCAAATATTGCTCTGATAACAAACTGATGTAACCTAGGGTTAGGGTTTCAAAATTAACTTTTACTTTTATAAAAAAAAAATAGTTTCAACTTTACAAAAGAAAACACCTAGGCCGAGCGGGCCAAGCGAAAGTTTGCGCGCGAGATCTACTCTTATCGCTGAGGATTTGAAGAGGTTCGTTAACCTCGTTCAGATCGAATCCTGAAGTGTTCGTATAGTTCGAATCTTATTCAATAAAAGCAAATTCCACCACAAGCAATTCACAATAATTAACTTATGAAATAAACAATAATTTTATGAATGAGAACGCATGGCAAGCCCGAAATTATTTAGATGAACTCATAAATTTATGCTAACTTCAAGGAGTAGGGATACAGATTCGTTACCAAAGGAAGGAGATCCTTCCAAGCCGAGAACACAAGGGCAGTCGTGAACGGCGGAAGGGATGTCGGAGTCGACGTCGTTCACGATGAGGGAGGCGCCGAAAAAACTTGCCGAAGTCGACGATGTCTCCGCGGGCGGACAGGTTGGAGGGGCTGGGAACTCCGATCGGCGTCACTGGACGAGGATTCCGCCGGTAAGTAAGGTTGACAGTCGCCGGAACTGGTCTCGAGCGGTTGGAGGAGGAAGGCCGTAGGGCGGTGTGATGAAGACAGAGGGATGAAGGATAGGTTTGCACCGGTTCCACAGGAGAACGAGAAAACTCGATTCCTTTATTCCCGGTCTGCCTTTTTGGCTCTCCCGTGGGTATTAAATAAGGGTAGAAAATATTTAGGAAAGTTTCTAAAATTAGGCTCCTCCAAATAAGGGAAAAATTGTTTTTGCAATTTGAAATTTTTTGGTGGGTTTCCTATTGGGGAAAGCTACAATAGGAATTCTTTTGAAGGGAATGTCTGGCTTTTGATTTTCAAATTAATTTATGAGTTATCTGCACAATTTAGGCTTGCCATTATCATCATAATTCCTAAATTTATTGGATCATTTATTTATGGACTCATCGGGTGGTCAAACCGACGAGCCGTAAATCACAAATTGGTGCATGAACAAAGTACATAAATAAAAATTGCAAACGAAAATGCAACACTAAAATAATAATAATAAAATAAGACAAATGACGCGACGCAGAGTGCATCAACAGTCCTTGAGGTTATGCATCATGTGATCATGCAGGATAGAGATCTTGAATATCATAATTCCCATTCTAATAGACCATAAGAAGATGTTAAAGAATGAAGGAGGAGATGAAAACAAAAGTGTGTAAGAATACTTGGAAGTCCTCTAATAAAGGCGAGAAGGCAATGATTCAACAAAAGAATTAGATAAGAAATTTGTCCAAGTAAGAGGAGAGAGAAAACAATAAATCCCAGCACAACTACTGCAACTTACTCTTAACTTTTGAAATGTTAAAGCCAATTACACCATGATATGCAGAACTCTAGCTATTCCATATTCATCTTATATATTCATGAATTATTTATTGTTGTCTAATAAGGAGAACCACATAGAGCATATAAAAACCTCTAGTTAGTGAGATATAACACTTGAGAAAACTCATACTTTCATCATGTGTATGCTTGAGTTCCTCCATACTCTCATCGATCTTGATTCATGGATCATAGATACTAAACCTTAAACCGAAGAGGCTGTATGCAAGGAAATCTCCTCTAGACTGTGGAATGAATTCTCCAAATCTCTGTTATCGTCACAGTTTCCGCAATCCAAGTTCATCAGAGCAGAGCTTCGCCGTCACCCGTACATGTATCATCTTCCGCAGCACTGTCGGCGGAGCCGTCTTCCTTGTGACCGATTATAGTACCCTCATCGTCATCTTGCTCGCCGAATGTCACCGGAAGTTTAGAAATTCATTAAAAATACCAATTTATCCAAAGCATAAACACCTCAAAAGGATCATGCTTCAATAAAAAATTTAGTATCTGAACTCAATTAAAGGTGCGGTTTTCAAAAGAGATCAGATCTCCCTCTCCTAAAGCTAGGGTTTTCAATTTTCAGAAGTTGTGTAAATCCCCAAATTGGACTGTAGAGTAAAATCACACCTCTATTTCTGGGAGATGGCAGTGCCCCATGGATCACCCGGCGCTTTGATGAGGCGGCGGCGTCAGGCGGAGGCTGTGAAAACATAATCCTATTTCTTTGTAGATGCAGGAATCAGAGTACCTGCACAAAAGAAG
Organism: Dactylorhiza incarnata; assembly: GCA_033032865.1. Classification (NCBI taxonomy): domain Eukaryota; kingdom Viridiplantae; phylum Streptophyta; class Magnoliopsida; order Asparagales; family Orchidaceae; genus Dactylorhiza; species Dactylorhiza incarnata. The sequence goes on from JAWHQI010000383.1 coordinate 2,147,905, forward strand.
ATGAACAGGAGAAACCACGACAAGAGAGCAGCGGAAAGGAGGAAACTTAAATTAGGGCTGAGTTCCATTTTCAACAAGCGCAAATAGTGAGCTTATATACAAGCTCACTTAAAGAGGGTCCCACAAGCATAAAGATAAATAAAAGCGTAATAGAAAGAGGAGCCTAGATTAATATAACATTGCAGGAATATCTCACAATCCCTCTCTTAATCTAGGGCTCCGGTTGTGCTCCTGATTCCTAGCCCGCGGCGGAATGCGATGAACTTCTCAGCTGAGAGGGCTTTTGTCATCCCGTCGGCGAGCTGGTTGGTTGTGCTGCAATATGCTAGATGGATCTCCTTTTCTTCCACCAATTCTCTCACAAAGTGATGTTTAATCTGGATGTGTTTAGTTCGATTGTGAAATACAGGATTTTTACTCATAGAGATGGCAGAGGTGTTGTCGATCATCAGTGTCACTGGTCCCTGCTCCTCCATTCTTAACTCTTTCAAGAGCCTGCCAAGCCACACTCCCTCCTTAGCAGCTTCTCCAATAGCCATGTATTCCGCTTTTGCTGATGATAGTGCTATGCTCTTTTGTTTCCTGGAATTCCAGGAAATGGTGTTTCCTCCTATCTGAAACATGTAGCCACTAGTACTCTTCCTGTCGTCGGCGCTGCCGGCCCAATCGCTGTCGGAGTACCCAATTAGAGCCACTTTTACATTTCCCCTTTTTTGATACCTAAGGCCATGATCCTGAGTGCCTTGTAGGTATCGCAAAATTCTTTTCACTGCCATCAAATGAATGTTACTGGGTTCACTAACAAATCTTGACACATAACTAACTGCATGCTCAATGTCTGGACGACTGTTGGTCAGATAGATAAGAGACCCTACCATGCATCGATATGTCTCTTCATTTACTTTTTCACCACCATCATTTCTCACAAGCTTTTCACCTGTGGCCATGGGGGTTGAAGTAGGTTTGCAGTCCTGCATTCCAAATTTATGTAACAACTCACTGATATACTTCTGCTGGTGCACAAAAATGCCTTCTTGAGTTTGCAGAATCTGCAGTCCTAGGAAGTATTTCATAAGTCCCAAGTCACTCATATCAAACTCATTTTTCATTGAGTTCTTAAATTCTTCAATTAGAGTGGGTTTAGTGCCCACAACTAGCATATCATCCACATAGATGCATGTGATGACAAAGTGGTTGTCAGGATAATGTTTGTAATACAATGATGCTTCATAGGGGCTTCTTGTGTAGGACTGACTTTGAAGGAAGGTATCAATGCGAGCATTCCATGCTCTTGGTGCCTGACGGAGTCCATACAAGGCCTTTCTTAACTTGTACACTTTCTCCTCTTCTCCTTTAACTATGAATCCATCTGGCTGTTTCACAAATATTTCTTCAGTTATCTCACCATTCAAGAAGGCAGATTTGACGTCTAGCTGATGAATTGGGAGTTGATGTTGAGTTCCAAACGCCACCAGAGTTCAGATTGTCTCCATTCGAGCCACTGGGGCAAACGTCTCAGTAAAGTCCCTGCCAGGATTTTGTGAGTATCCTTTTGCCACCAAACGTGCCTTGTGTTTCTGAATATCCCCATTTTCATCAAGCTTCACCTTGTAAATCCATTTCAGCCCAATAACTTCCAGGTGAGCAGGTTTGGTAACCAGCTCCCATGTGTTGTTCTTTTGTATCATTTTCATTTCTGTGTTCATTGCTTCAAGCCATTCGGGTTGAGAAGCAGCCTCAACAAATGAAGTAGGTTCTTTGCAGATAAGAGCAACATTGCAAGAACTGTATATGTCTGTTAGAGTTCTAAAATTTTTAGGAGATGATGAGTCATACCTGGGACTCACTTGAGGCTCAACTGAACTTTCTGGAATGGGCAGCTGATTGATCTCATCTTGTGATGGTGATTCACTAGCATCCTCCGGAAAATCAGTGAGATATTGATTCTGATCCACTATAGCATCCCAAGTCCATCTCCCAGCCTCATCAAATATAGTGTCCCTACTAATGATGAGTTTTTTGGTGATAGGATTAAACAACCTGTAACCCTTGGATTCCTGACTGTAACCCACCATTATGCATTTCTCCCCTTTTTTGTCCAGCTTGTCTCTATGTTCTTTGGAGAGAAGAGTGTACGCAATAGATCCAAATACCTTGAAGTGATGAATGGATGGTTTCCTATTGTTCCATGACTCATATGGGGTAATGTTTGGTAGAGCCTTGGTGGGAGCTCTATTGAGTATGTGAACTGCTGTGTGCATTGCTTCTGCCCATAACTCCTTTGGCATTGATTTCTGTTGCAACAAACTTCTTCCCATCTCGACCACAGTCCTGTTCTTTCGTTCTACTACCCCATTCTGTTGAGGGCTGTGGGGCACTGTTAGGTGGCGCTTGATCCCATTAGACTCACAGAAGGATTTGAATTCAGAGCTGAGGAATTCTCCTCCTCTGCCTGTTCTCAGACATTTTATCTGGTAACTGGATTCTTTCTCAACTGATTGTTTGAATTCAATGAACTTTTGAAACGCTTCAGATTTCTGAGTGAGGAAGTATATCCACATCCATCTGCTGTAATCATATACAAAGAGAAGATAATACCTATTACCAGATATTGTTGGTGTGGAGGCCGGCCCCCAAATGTCAGCATGAACTAATTCTAGAGGAGCTAAAGCTCTCCATTTGGCTTGCTGAGGAAATGGGGCTCTGTGGATTTTGTTTAGTGCACAGATTTCACACACACCCTGAGCACTTACAGATCCACGCAGACCATTTGCTAGATCTTTTAGTTTACTTAAATCAATGAAATTTAAGTGCCCACACCTAATGTGCCACAACATTGAATCCTCCAGAGAGTTGGCAGAGTTGGCATGAACTATATCTTCAGGTTGCTTCAATGGCATAGTTAGGGGAAAATTTTTATTGCTGGACATTTTTACAACTGCCACAAGTTTTTGAGATTGTTTGTCTAAAATCGAACATTCTTCACGATCAAAGATCAATTTGTACCCTTTTTTCAGAAGTTGTCCCACACTGAGTAGATTTTGAGATAGATCGGGCACATATTGCACTTCATGAATGTAGTTGGTAGTACCATTTTTTAGCTTCACTGCCACTGTTCCTATTCCTTTTATATTCACATCATTTCCATCTCCCAGTATTACTTCTGATTGACCTTCTTCACTGAGTTGGACAAAGGAATCTTTGTTGTTCGACATATGGTTGGAACATCCGCTATCAAGGAACCAAATCTCAGTGTGAGATGCTTCTGGGGTTAGAGATGAGTAGAACAATGATTCTGAACTGTTGATGAAATTAGCTTCCTCTTTGGATCTGTTTTCCCTATACCAGCAATCCTTCTCGAGATGATTTTGTCTTCTGCATCTTTTACATTTGGACAAACAGTCTTTGGTGTGATGTGTGTTCTTATTGCACAGTTTGCAGTAGGGAACAACAGTGGTGTTTGCTTTTGTGTCTGGCCATTTTTCAGGGAAATTTTGTGGCTGATTTGCAGCAAAGGATTGTCCCTTGCTGGGCCTATCGAGGCTTTGCTTTGAAAACTTGCTCCAACTGAGTCTCCTTTTTCTTCATTCTGGCTTCATGACCTAGAAGAGAGCTCATGAGCTCAGAGGTGGTCATTTTTGTTATATCCTTTGCTTCTTCAATGGAAGCAACGACATGTTCAAATCTCATCGTCAGACTGCTTAAGATTTTCGAAACTATACGCTTTTCTGGGAGATCATCTCCATAGGCCCGTATTTGGTTAACGATTGTAGTTATTTTTTAGAAGAAGCTTTGGACTGACTCACCCTGCATCATGTTGAGATTATCAAAATCACGCCACAACAGAGTTAATCTGATAGAGATGACCTTCTCACTGCCTCTAAAATCTGTTTGCAAAATTCCCCACGCTTCTTGAGCTGTTTCAGCATCTATGATCAAAGGAAGGATTGTTCGCCCGACTCCTTGTTGGATACAGAGGATAGCTTTGGCATCCCTTTTCTGATTTTCCAGTTGGAGTTGGAGTTTTACCTTGTCTTTTGCATCTTCCGTTGACAGTTGAGCATTTCCATTGGTGATAAGGTCCCACAAACCTTGTGAAATGAAGAAGACTTTCATCTGCTTGCTCCAGTAGTTGTATGATTCACCTTCGAAAACAGGGATTCCTGTTTGGGTGTAGATAAAAGCTTGGTTTGTTGACGAGGAAGTAGAGGAAGCCATATGATGAGGATCGGAATAAAACACGAATCGATAGTAGATTCGATTCAGTTACTACACTTGATCGTCTGATGGCGCTTAGCCTTTCCCTCTGATACAAATGTGAAAACATAATCCTATTTCTTTGTAGATGCAGGAATCAGAGTACCTGCACAAAAGAAGATGAACAGGAGAAACCACGACAAGAGAGCGGCGGAAAGGAGGAAACTTAATTTAGGGCTGAGTTCCATTTTCAACAAGCACAAATAGTGAGCTTATATACAAGCTCACTTAAAGAGGCTCCCACAAGCATAAAGATAAATAAAAGCGTAATAGAAAGAGGAGCCTAGATTAACACAACATTGCAGGAATATCTCACAGAGGCATCATGCGGCAGATGCAAGCGATGTTTGGAGGAGGCGGAGGAGAGCGACTTACCGTTCGTGGGAGAGTCAGAGAGGCACTACGTGATGAGATCGTGGAGAATGAGAGGGGGATGGCGAGATTTTATGCCGGGGGCTTAGGATTTGTGGAGGAATAATCTGTAGAAAAAATGTAGGGTTTAGATTTTAGTTTGATTTTAATCGGATGGCTCATTTTAAAAGTATGGTAAGAGCCTGAAAATATGTATATTGCTTTATATAATCTATATATATATATTTATATATATTGAAGATTTAATTATATATTTATTTTAACTAATTTAAAATTTGCTAATAAAAAATAAATGAAATTTAAAAAAGAAAAACCTAACAACCATAGAATAATGCCGCCGCCCTACCATTTTTGTTTCTCGCCGGCGGCGGTGGCCTTGCCGGAGCGCGGCCGGACTACCCCCAGCAGGTTCGCCGGGGTTCGGCGAACCTGCAGGTGGTGTCAGGGCCGACCGTCGTAGACTCCGCCGCCGGCGAGAAGCAAAAACGGGAGGCAGGACTGTTTCGGGAGGGAGGAATCATGATTTTGCTGGGAGTGAGGGAGAAGGGTTTAGCCAAATTTGATATTCGCAGGCCATCGTGTTGGCATGATTTTGTTTAGTGCACAGATTTCACACACACCCTGAGCACTTACAGATCCACGCAGACCATTTGCTAGATCTTTTAGTTTACTTAAATCATTGAAATTTAAGTGCCCACACCTAATGTGCCACAACATTGAATCCTCCACAGTGTTGGCAGAGTTGGCATGAACTATATCTTCAGGTTGCTTCAATGACATAGTTATGGGAAAATTTTTATTGCTGGACATTTTTACAACTGCCACAAGTTTTTGAGATTGTTTGTCTAAAATCGAACATTCTTCACGATCAAAGATCAATTTGTACCCTTTTTTCAGAAGCTGTCCCACACTGAGCAGATTTTGAGATAGATCGGGCACATATTGCACTTCATGAATGTAGTTGGTAGTACCATTTTTTAGCTTCACTGCCACTGTTCCTATTCCTTTTATATTCACAGCATTTCCATCTCCCAGTATTACTTCTGATTGACCTTCTTCACTGAGTTGGACAAAGGAATCTTTGTTGATCGACATATGGTTGGAACATCTGCTATCAAGGAACCAAATCTCAGTGTGAGATGCTTCTGGGGTTAGATATGAGTAGAACAATGATTCTGAACTGTTGATGAAATTAGCTTCCTCTTTGGATCTGTTTTCCCTATACCAGCAATCCTTCTGGAGATGATTTTGTCTTCTGCATCTTCTACATTTGGACAAATAGTCTTTGGTGTGATGTGTGTTCTTATTGCACAGTTTGCAGTAGGGAACAACATTGGTGTTTGCTTTTGTGTCTGGCCATTTTTCAGGGAAATTTTGTGGCTGATTTGCAGCAAAGGATTGTCCCTTGCTGGGCCTATTGAGGCTTTGCTTTGAAAGACTTGCTCCAGCTGAGTCTCCTTTTTCTTCATTCTGGCTTCATGACCTAGAAGAGAGATCATGAGCTCAGAGGTGGTCATTTTTGTTATATCCTTTGCTTCTTCAATGGCAGCAACGACATGTTCAAATCTCATCGTCAGACTGCTTAAGATTTTCGAAACTATACGCTTTTCTGGGAGATCATCTCCATAGGCCCGTATTTGGTTAACGATTGTAGTTATTTTTGAGAAGAAGCTTTGGACTGACTCACCCTCCATCATGTTGAGATTATCAAAATCACGCCACAACAGAGTTAATCTGATAGAGATGACCTTCTCACTGCCTCTAAAATCTGTTTGCAAAATTCCCCACGCTTCTTGAGCTGTTTCAGCATCTATGATCAAAGGTAGGATTGTTCGCCCGACTCCTTGTTGGATACAGAGGATAGCTTTGGCATCCCTTTTCTGATTTTCCAGTTGGAGTTGGAGTTTTACCTTGTCTTTTGCATCTTCCGCTGACAGTTGAGCATTTCCATTGGTGATAAGGTCCCACAAACCTTGTGAAATGAAGAAGACTTTCATCTGCTTGCTCCAGTAGTTGTATGATTCACCTTCGAAAACAGGGATTCCTGTTTGGGTGTAGATAAAAGCTTGGTTTGTTGACGAGGAAGTAGAGGAAGCCATATGATGAGGATCAAAATAAAACACGAATCGATAGTAGATTTGATTCAGTTACTACACTTGATCGTCTGATGGCGCTTAGCCTTTCCCTCTGATACCAAATGTGAAAACATAATCCTATTTCTGTGTAGATGCAGGAATCAGAGTACCTGCACAAAAGAAGATGAACAGGAGAAACCACGATAAGAGAGCGGCGGAAAGGAGGAAACTTAAATTAGGGCTGAGTTCCATTTTCAACAAGCGCAAATAGTGAGCTTATATACAAGCTCACTTAAAGAGGGTCCCACAAGCATAAAGATAAATAAAAGCGTAACAGAAAGAGGAGCCTAGATTAACACAACATTGCAGGAATATCTCACAGAGGCATCATGCGGCAGATGCAAGCGATGTTTGGAGGAGGCGGAGGAGAGCGACTTACCGTTCGTGGGAGAGTCAGAGAGGCACTACGTGATGAGATCGTGGAGAATGAGAGGGGGGATGGCGAGATTTTATGTCGGGGGCTTAGGATTTGTGGAGGAATACTCTGTAGAAAAAATGTAGGGTTTAGATTTTAGTTTGATTTTAATCGGATGGCTCATTTTAAAAGTATGGTAAGAGCCTGAAAATATGTATATTGTTTTATATAATCTATATATATATTTATATATATTGAAGATTTAATTATATATTTATTTTAACTAATTTAAAATTTGCTAATAAAAAATAAACGAAATTTAAAAAAGAAAAACCTAAATACCATAGAATAATGCCGCCGCCCTCCCATTTTTGTTTCTCGCCGGCGGTGGTGGCCTTGCCGGAGCGCGGCCGGACTACCCCCAGCAGGTTCGCCGGGGTTCAGCGAACCTGCAGGTGGTGTCAGGGCCGACCGTCGTAGACTCCGCCGCCGGTGAGAAGCAAAAACGGGAGGCAGGACTGTTTCCGGAGGGAGGAATCAGGATTTTGCTGGGAGTGAGGGAGAAGGGTTTAGCCAAATTTGATAGTCGCAGGCCATCGTGTTGGCATGATTTTGAGATCTAATGGTGGAGATTGTCCCAATGTCCTCTTTACCTAGTCTATTTACCTTGCCATGGCGAAATCTCATACTTCTTAACAAACACACACACACGGACGCACGCACGCGCGCGCACGCGCGCGCGCGCGCACACACACGCACACACGCACACACGCACACACGCACACACGCACACACGCACACACGCACACACGCACACACGCACACACGCACACACGCACACACGCACACACGCACACACGCACACACGCACACGCACACGCGCACACGCACACACGCACACACGCACACACACACACAAAGAGTCTTTGATTTCTATAAGTATATACTTATATAAATATAAAAATAATTATATATAAGTATCTAATTTATACTTATATATATACACTTATATATATATACATACTTATATATATATACTTATATTTATATATTTATTTATAAGTATATATAAAAATAAGTATATATAAATACATATATAAGTATAATATGTATATATATAAGTATATTAATATTTATATATAGGGTTTAAATATAAATATATTTATGTACTTATATATTTATAGTATATTTATAAAAGTATATTTATAAGTATGTATACTTATATATATATCTTATAAGTATTTTTTATATACTTAAATTTATATATACTTATAAATAAGTATATACTTATATACTTATAAATATATACTTATATGTATACTTATATAAATATAAATATATACATATAAATATAAAAATAGAAGTATATATATAAGAATATAAGTATATATATACTCATATACTTATAAATATATTATATATATTTATACATATAAGTATATATAAATACTTATATACATATATTTATATATATACTTATAAATAAATAAATAAATATATATATATATATATTTATACTTATAGATATATTATATATATAAATTTATAGAAGTATATACTTATAAATATAATTATATATAAGTATAAGTATTTATATATAAGTATATATTTATATATAGATATTTAAAAGTATTTATATATACGTATGAGTATTTATATAAGTATATAAGTATATATATAAGCATATATAAGTATATAAGCTTATGTTTATATTTAAGTATACATAAGTACTTATATTTATATATTTATTTATAAATAAATATACTTATAAATATAAGTATATATAAATATAGTAAGTATATACTTATAAATATTTGTATATAACTATATGTATTTATAAGTATACGAGCAGTCATGCACGGGGGACCCCGTGCGGGGCGGCAACATTTGTCGTGAGGGAACATTTGTCGTGGGGGCGACATTGGTCGTCGGTGGCGACATTGGTCGTCGGTGGCGACATTGGTCGTGGGGGGCGACATTAGTCGGTGCAGCGACATTGGTCGGGGAGGCAACATTGGTCGGAGCAGAGACGTTGGTCATGGGCGGCGACATTCGGCGGGGGCGGCAACATTCGGCGGGGGAAGCGATATTGGTCGGGGGCTGTGACATTGGTCAGGGGCGGCGACAATCAGCAGGGGCGGCAAAATTCAACGGGGTTTGCAACACTGAGCGAGGGCTGCAATATTCGACAGGGTTGGGGCAGTCGGCGGGGGCGGGGGCAGTAGGGCACAGGGTCCCCGTGCGGGCAACACATCGTGCGGGCAACACATCGTGCGGGCAACACATCGTGCGGGCAACACATTGTGCAGGCAACACATCGTGCAGGTAACACATCGTGCGGGCAAAACATCGTGCGGGCAAAACATCGTGCAGGCAAAACGTATATAAGTCAACATAGAGAAGAACCTACAGGAACTCAGATCCTCTTAGGCGATGACCTATACAAACCCAATAAAATAAGAATTCCACCATGAAGTAATTGATGAACTCCTCGAAGAAGAAGATGAAAGACTGCTAGAGAAGCAAGAAGAAAAGAAAGAGAGAAAGTCGTAGTACTTGATTCTTTGATTCTCAAGTAGCTCTTGCATATTTGTGGCAAAAACGTATATATATAATTAAAAGCATATATAATTAAACACCTACACATAAGAATCATGCAAAGAACCTTGCCTGTAAATGAGCATTCATAGTTGTCGTGGACTTGCAATACAATATGCAAGTGCTGTATTTCATTGGACAAAATATTGCAAAGTGCACTTGCAATATTTGACATCTAAACATTTATGTCTCCAATACACCACTTGCTATCTCAGAAATCTGAAATTTTTGAAATACAGCACTTTATTTAAACACTTAAAACCTAATTTGCAAGTGCACTTGTCAAAATATTGCAAAGTGCACTTGTCAAAATATTGCTAGTGTATTTAAACATCTAAATATTGCAAGCACTGTATTGGAATTGCAAAAAAAAGTGTTGTATTGGAATTGTAAAATTTTTGAAATACAGCACTTTCTAAATGTTTGAAATACAGCACTTGCAATTTTTAGACAGAAATTAGGTTTTAAATGTTTAAATAAAGTGTTGTATTTCAAAATGTTCAGATTTCTGAGATAGCAAGTGGTGTATCGGAGACAAAAATTTTAGATTTATGAAATTGCAAGTGCTGTATTTTCTGAGATAGCAAGTGGTTTATTGGAGACAGAAATTTCAGATTTATGAAATTGCAAGTGCTGTATTGGAGACAAAAATTTAGATTCTAAATGTTTAAAAATGGAGTTGTATTTCAAAAATTTCAGATTTCTGAGATAGCAAGTGCTGTATTGGAGACAGAAATTTCAGATTTCTGAAATAGCAAGTGTTGTATTTCATTGGAAGTGTTGTACTGAAATTGCAAGTGCAGTATTTTGTCTCAAATTTCTGTCTATCCCATACAAATTTCAACAGAGAAACTAAAAAAAAACACAAAATTAACTTCCTAATTGACTTTAAACAGAGAAACTTCAAAATGAACGAAGCCTGAATTCCATTTCTACGTAAAGCCCTGATTTTTGTCTATCCCATATAAGAAAACTGCTACCAAATAAACTCAAAACGTAAAAATATATAAAAAAAACTGCTACCTGAGGAAATGAACTAAGAAACCTGAACGGAAAATGCAGGGGTGACTACGAATTGTTGATCAGAACTACCATAAAATAGAGTGGATTTTAGAGAAATAGGTAGAAATAAAATAGAAGAGGAGAAATAAAATAGAAGAGAAACGTAGAAGAAGAGAAACCTAGAAGTAAAAGGCTGCGAAGGAAGAGCGGCCGCGGAGGAGCTGTCGCGGAGGAAGAAGATGGAGAGGGAGCTGCACTGTGGAGGAGCTTGCCAAATGTCTGAGGAGGAGTTGTCGCGTGCCGAATGTCTTGAAGGAGAGGATCCGCCGAGGAAGAGCTTTGGAGGAGGGTATGTGGAGGGGAGTTGCAGCAGGGTTTCACGACGATGGGTAGGGTTTGCTTTTGACGGGGCTTTATCGGGGGAGGCATCCTTGCTTTCGGCGGGCAGTAACCTAGGAGAACCGCCGGAGAAGTGCTTTCGGCGAGGTTGCAGTCGAGGAAGGCAGGAGAAAATGCGGGATGGGTGTTGCGTGCAGGAGGGGAATGTCAGGCGCGTGATTCATAGGCGTGGGAGGATTTCGTAATAAAGATGATTTAAGAATAGAAATAGGTAAACCCAATATCACCCTTACAAAGTTTGAATGCCGAAAATGTTGATGAGGGCATTTTCGTCCGCTGAATGTTTCACCATGGCTACTTTTGGGTTTCTTTATATAATAAAGATATATAAATATAAGTATATATACTTATAAACTTATATATATATAAATACTTATATATATACTTATAAAAATATTTATAAGTACTTAAGTATATACATATATAAATATAAGTAATATAAATATAAATATATGTATACACATACTATACTATAAGTATAAGTATATATAAATATAAGTATATATATACCTATAAATATAAGTAATATATATATTTATATAATATATATACTTATATATACTATATATATAATGTACATACATATATATTTATATAAATATATATGTATGTACATATTATATATATTTATACATATATATAAATATGTATACATATATATACTTATATTTATAAATACACTTATACTTATATATACTTATAAATATATGCTTATAAGTATTTATATATAGATATACTTATATACATATACTTATATATATATAATTATAACTTATAGATATAGATATAAATAAGTATATATATAAGTATATTGTTTGCCCAGAAAGCCCGCGACCTCCTCTCATTATTCATTTTTCCCGGTCTCAGCGGTCTCAAATTAGGTGATCGCCCAGATCGTCAGATGCCTCCTCAACCGAGGTTTTCTAAGTACCCAGCGGTCAAGATAGTGCGCGATCGCCGGCTCAAGCGGTCTGGCCGTTTTTCTTATTTTTGTTATTTGTACCCCATTTCCCTGCCCCGGCTCTCCTGTACCCCGGGCAGCCCGTAGTTTTCAGTTCTGCCCGTTTGGGCAGCCCCCTCGTCTATAAATAGAGGGGTAGGGGCACCAGAAAAGCACTTTTGGTTCCGAGGCTCCAGCTTACAACCTGTGTAAGCGGTCTCATTTCTTCGTGATCGCCTTTTCGTGATCGTTTTCCCTTTGTTCCAGCATCTTCTTAGTAACCTGCACTTCGCAGTTTCTCCCATCCCCTTTAGTGTGAATTTTGGAGGTACCATTTTTGGCACCAACAGAACGAACACGCGACCTTCAGATTTCGAAGTGTCAGGTGAAATCCATAGACTTCCAAGATGGCTGATCGCCGTAGAGGTCGTCCCTTGCGATCTCCCAGCGTTCCCCCTTCCGATCACAATCCGTTAGAAGCGCTTGAGCGCCGCTTCGAGCTTCGTGTTGAACAAGCTCTCCGTGAGGCCGCCCGAGCTAGGCAGGACGCCACCTCTGTTCAGCAGGAGATCGCGCGGTCTCAGCAAGAGGCCGCTCGAGATCGGCAAGAAGTCGTCCGGGCTCAGCAGGAGTCTGCGAAGCAGATTGAGGCTATGAACCAGGTTCTAGCCGCGATCTCCCAGAAGATCCTTCCCCAATCCTCTCAGGTCGCCACTCCAGACCGCATGGCAGGCGGTCACCCGAGCGATCACCCCGTCTTCCAGCCCGCAGCTCCTCAGCGATCTCAGCATGAGGAGTTCGCCGCCCGTCGTAACTCTTTTCGAGCCGCAGCTCAGGGGCCTCCGGCCCAAACCCTGAATTTTGAAGAAGGATTTGCTTACCCTCAAGATCCTCCTGCCTCTTTTCTTCCTCCTCCAGGACCTTCTGTTTTCGGGGAGCCTTCCCCCTTTACCGATGAGATTCATCGGGATCCGATTCCTCATGGATTCAGAGAACCTCGCCTTCCGGTGTATACAGGAGAAACCGACCCAATGTGCCATCATCAAGCCTTCGAGTCTGCTGTGGCTCTCAGGAACATTTCAGATGGAGTGAGGTGCAAGCTGATGGTCACCTCCTTCGATGGGTCAGCCATGGAATGGTTCTATAAGCTGCCTTGTCAATCTATCCCAAGCTTTGCTGCCCTGAGGCAAGAGCTCCTCCTGAGGTTCGCCACCGCAAAGAAGAGGAAGAGTGGTCCTGCGACCCTCTTCAAGATCAGGCAAGGGGACAACGAAACTGCAGCGCATTTCGTTGACCGTTTTCAGAAAGAGATCTTGGGAGTTAGGGATATGGACCCCGAGCTCTACATGGTGGCTTTGATCAGTGGTCTGCAGGAGGGTCCTCTGAAATTCAAAGTCACAACCAAGGAGCCTAGCTCCTATCAGGAGCTGATCAGCATTGCCAATCGCTACATAGAAGGGGAGATCAACAACCCCACCTATGTGAGCAATTTGACAAACAGGGCCACTCAGAAAGGCTCTGCGGGATTTTATCCGGCTCCGTCTTCCTCTAAGCCCCGACAAGAGCTCCCACCTCCGGCTCTGATAGGTAAGAATTACCGCAACAGCCGCTTCAACCGAGGTAATCAATCCTTCCCACTTCAAAATTCATTTCTTCAAACTCCCGCTACTCCTGCTCCGCAAGTCACCCCCGTCCACCAGATCCAGCGTGCTCAACCTCCTCTTCTACCCATTCCTTCACTTTACAATGAATCCCAAGAGTCCTTCACGGACTTTGGCGTTTCTATGAATGAAGTGCTTCAAGTACTTCAGAAGCAGCCCTTTTTTAAGAGGCCAGCTCCGCTAAATTCTGACCCGAAAACCAGAAACCCAACTCTCTATTGTGAATATCACAGAGATATGGGTCATTTGACAGAGGATTGTAGAGCTCTCCGCCTGTTCTTGGAGAAGCTTCTGAAGGAGGGTAAGCTTCGAGATCTCATCCAGAAGAATGATTCTTCCAAAGCCTCAACCTCCAAGGCTAAGGAAGTAGCGGAAGTCCATTGGGAATGCGAAGAAGTGGACGATATTGGCCATCTCGGCAATATCGGCTTTCCCAATGAATGCGTGGATGCTGATGACGAAGGCGCCTTGGGCAATCTCTTCTGCATCCACGGAGGTGCAGGTCCGGAATCTTCAAGGAAGGCGAGTCTGAAAAGGGTTTATCAATCAGAGGTTGCTGCCACCTCTTCAGCCCCGGTCCGAGGAACGGTCACTTTCGGTGACGAAGACCTTCCTCAGACCACGAATCCTTTTGACGACGCGGTCGTCATCAAAGCTGTAATTGAAAATTATACAGTAGAGAAGATTCTGATTGACACGGGAAGTTCAGTCAATGTGCTCTTCAAACCCGCCTTCGAGGCGTTGAAGACAGGTAAAACCCTCCTTTCAACTGAAGGCCCCCTTTATGGTTTTTTAGGAGAGAAGAAAGAAGTAGAAGGGCTCGTCACTCTTTCTGTGATTCTGGGGGGGATAGTGAAGCTGGTCAAATTTATAGTCGTTGATGCTCCCAGTAGCTACAACGCCATCTTTGGAAGACCCTTCTTGAATGCCTATCAAGCCATCGTCTCCACCTACCATCAAGCGGTGAAGTTCGCCTTGAACGGCAAACAACACCGAATAAGGAGCGACCCAAGGAAAGCCAGGGAATGCTATGTAAAGACGGTCAACATGATCGTATCCTCTCCTCCCCAAGAAATCATGATGGCTGAATCAATCGAAGCTCCTGAACAAGTCCAAGTTGCAGAGGAAATTGAGAAGGATGCAAGAGATGGAGTTCGCTTGGAACCTGCCCAAGCAACTCAAGAGGTCCGGATCAGCGAGGAAGATGAGAGCAAGAGCCTCTCCATCAACGCTGAGTTATCCGAAGCTGACAAGGGTCAGCTCATCTCTTGTCTTCTGCAAAATCTAGATATCTTCGCTTGGTCGGCAGATGATATGCCCGGAGTGGATCCGGATGTTGCTTGCCACCATCTCAATCTTGACCCAAACTTCATTCCGATCCAGCAGAAGAAGAGGTCTGTTGCAACTACTCTAGCACAGCCTATCCGTGAAGAGGTAGAGAAGCTCCTGAAGGCAAAGTTCATCCAACCAATTCAATACACGGAATGGGTGTCAAACGTTGTAATGGTAAAGAAGTCGGGTGGAAAGTGAAGGATGTGTGTCGACTTTACTAAACTCAATAAAGCTTGCCCCAAGGATTGCTACCCCTTGCCTCGGATAGATTCTTTAGTAGATTCTGTGGTAGGTTATTCTTTTATGAGTTTTTTAGATGCTTTTTCAGGTTACCATCAAATCAGAATGCATAAACCAGATATACCCCATACTTCATTTATCACAAATGATGGTTGCTTCTGTTATCTCGTAATGCCTTTCGGGCTAAAGAATGCTGGAGCAACCTATCAGAAAATGATGGACATAGTGTTCAGAAGTCAAAAAGGAAGAAACCTCGAGGTATATGTTGATGACCTCTTGGTAAAAAGTAAACTGTTCTCTTCTCATCTTAGAGACCTCTCGGAAACTTTTGCAACCCTTCGAACTTTTAATATGAGGTTGAATCCGTTGAAGTGTGTTTTCGGGGCAAGTAAAGGAAAATTCCTGGGTCACCTCCTTACTCCAGAAGGGTTGGAACCCAATCCTGACAAAGTGAAAGCTATTCTGGAAATGCCACCTCCCAAGTCCCCAAAAGAAATTCAGCAGCTGGGAGGGAGAATGGCAGGCTTAAGTCGCTTTATCTCCCGTTCAGGAGATAAGAGTGCACCTTTCTTTAAAACCCTCCGGGGAGGGAGTAGGTTCGAGTGGACAAAGGAATGTGATGATGCTTTCATTCAGCTTAAGAAGCAATTGACATCAACCCCTTTGCTCCAAAGCCCGCGAGAGGGAGAAAATCTTTTCCTATATATGGGAGTCGGAACTGATGCCATAAGCTCTGTTTTGGTCCGAGAGGAGAAAAAGAAGCAATTCCCAGTCTATTACGTAAGTCAAATCCTGAAGAATGCAGAGACTCGTTATCCTATCCTCGAAAAGTTAGCTTTAATGCTTATAACTTCAGCAAGAAGATTAAGACCATATTTCCAAGCTCACTCGATTCTAGTCGTTACTGATCTTCCATTAAAGAGTGTCTTGGAGAAGCCAGAGCATTCAGGCAGGTTGGCAAAGTGGGCAATAGAGCTCAGTGAGTTTGACATATCCTATGTTCCAAGGATGGCAATCAAAGCTCAAGTCTTAGCGGACTTCATGGTGGATGCCAAAGAAGTTGAGTCGCAGAAGGGGGTCGGAGTGCCCCTTGCCTGGAAAATCTTCGTGGACGGAGCTTCAGGAAAAAATTCTTCCGGAGCAGGAGTTATCTTAATCAACCCAAATGGAGTAAGACTGGATCAAGCGCTGAAGTTCTATTTCCAAGTAACAAACAATCAGGCGGAATATGAGGCTTTGCTAGCCGGTCTCAAGTTTGCTAGGGAGCTGGGGATTGATGATGTCGAAGTTTTCACAGATTCTTTGGTGATGGCTTCTCAAGTAAATGGGACTTTTGAAACCAGAGATAGTATTTTAAAGCAGTATCTAACTCTGGTAAAAATTGAAGTGGGGAAGTTCAAAAGCTTTGCTATCAATCATATTCCAAGAGGTGAGAACGTGGAAGCAGATGAGTTGGCAAAATTTAGACTTCTCTCAGGAGGAACAACTTCGGAGTTGTTTCGCCCGGCGATTGAAGAAGGAGAGGTCATGGAGATTGATCAACATCCGTCTTGGATGGATCCGTTTGTTCTATATCTCTCAACTAGAGAGCTCCATTCATCAATAAAGGATAGGAAAAGGTTTAAACGGAAAATGGCTAACTATTATCTTGTTGCAGGAGTACTTTATAGAAGAACTTTCCTTTCACCATTAGCACGGTGCGTTTCGGAGGAGGAGATTCCAGCGGTCCTTCAGGAGGTCCATTCTGGAGAATGTGGAAGTCACTCTGGAGCCAGAACTTTGGAAAAACGAATTCTAAGGCAAGGCTATTTTTGGCCTCAAATGAGGAAGGATGCGGAAAAATTTGCCAAGAAATGCGTGAAGTGCCAGAAGTTTGCCCCTCTCCAAAATCAGCCGGCTCAACAACTCAAGTCGATAGCAACTCCATGGCCGTTTGCAGTTTGGGGAATGGATTTGATTGGGCCTTTTCCTATGGCAAGTGGGCAACGTCGATATATTATAGTCATGATTGACTACTTCAGCAAATGGATAGAAGCAAAGGCATTGGCCAAAATTACGACTCAAGCCGTGAAAAATTTTATTTGGGGAGAGATAATATGTCGGCACGGAATCCCAATGGCAATCATCACGGATAACGGTTCCCAGTTCAACAATTCGATTCTTATTAATTTCTGTAAGCAAATTGGCGTTGAGCTACGTTTCGCCTCCGTACATCTTCCAAGAAGCAATGGGCAGGTAGAGGCCGCCAACAAACTCATCATAAATCTCTTGAAAAAGAAGGTAGAAAATGTCAGGGGCAACTGGGCAGAACAACTACCTTCCGTCTTGTGGGCCTTGAGGACAACTCCAAGTTCTTCTACTGGAGAAACTCCATTCAAATTATCACACGGTTCCGAAGCCCTTATTCCGGTGGAATTTGAAGTAAAAAGTCCAAGAGTGTTATTGGCGCAACAGAGTCAAATTGACTGGATGGAAGGAAATGATGAGGAGTTAAAATGCAGTCTTGATTTAATTGAGGAATTGAGAGATACGGCAATCATCAGGCAAGAAGAGGTGAAGAGAAGAATGGCGAGGCTATTCAACAAAAATGTAAGAACCAAAGAGTTCGCTGTTGGGGATCTAGTCCTGAAAAAAATGGATTCAGCAGCAAGAGCTGGTTCAGTTGGAAAGCTTAACCCAAATTGGGCGGGGCCGTTTGTGGTGAAGAGCGTGCTTAAAAATGGCGCTTACCATCTCCAAACTTATGAAGGGAAAGAATTGTCTCATTCATGGAGCGGAGATGATCTCAAACTCTTCTTTTCTTAAATGTTCGTATCCAATTCACTCATTCTTTTTCTCACTTTTTCCCTCTCAAATGTCATGCAGGTATTATCAAAGCATTCGCAATATGAGTGATGGGTGACAAGTTTTAAGAATGTTATTTTTTGAAAAGCCAAAAACCTGTCAAGTGAGACATCGACGGATCCTACTATCTTCCCCCTCGACTTGTTAGCTCGACGTGTAATTCTGCCGGGACCACAGATGTCGGGGAGATTTCGAATCTGTGTAGCAGTAGCTCGCCAAGCTTGAGCGGTGGAAGTTTAGGATATCGGGTCCTTGCTGACATCTGACACACCTCAGCATTTCAAAGGGGTCTAGGTGGCTGGCCCAGCTCTGTCATGCATTAAGAAGGACATTGTTACGATCTTAATGATCTTTCAGGGAAAGCAATGTCGGTATAGCCTCCGCGGCATGACCACACCTGCCCTACCGATCATTTTGATCCGTAACTCTCGAATACTCGTTGAAGCGTGGTTAAGTAAGGGGCGGTCAGAAACATCCGTGACCGTCGCCTGAACCTTAGATTGGCATGTTTGCAATAAACTCGGTAATCCTTTGTTTAAAAAAAAGAGGCAATGTCGGTATAGCCTCCGCGGCATGACCACACATTCCTTTTGGATCATTCTTTGAGATCCCATTTTCATATCTTCTTACTTCAAAAAGAAAAATCTTATTCATCCCTTTGTACTGGGATCGGGCGGTCAGCAATTTGTGAGACCGCATGTTTTTCTTTCCAACTTTCTCCAAAGAGTGATTTGAGTCATTTATGATCGCCGGACATGACTTTTTCAGGATAATTGAGGTCGCTATTCAGAAAGCTCTTATGCCGACTTGACAGAGCTCGACCCGGTCTCAGTAAGATCGAGATTCTGGTATTCCCCGTTATTCGAAGTTACATGGAATAATCATGATGCTGTTTCCCATCAAGTGAGTTGGGTTTTTTCTTCAAAAGGGCGGTCTGAATATAATGTGATCGCTAAATTGAAGATTCATGAAGAGTCATTGTTTTTCTTTTCAAGTATTAGTTTTGGTTATCAAAGGGGTCGTCAGACGGATTTCCAGTCATTGGGCGCCGAACACCCAAAAGTTTAATGAGTTCAAATCATCTTCAAATTGTAGTTTCCTTGTGGCGATTTGTATAATATGAGACCGCATGACTATTGCAAATAAGTTGGTTATTTTCTGATCACAGTTAAGTTGCTGAATGTCTTTCAATGATCTGATTATCTCGAGATCGCAGAGTGATTTTGTTGATACAGTATCTTTCCTTCAAGGTTTTTTTTTGTTTTTTCCAAGAGATCGCCACCTGAAATCCTTTAATGGTGATATAAAATTGTAACAAGCCTAAGACATTGAGATCGAATGCCGAGTTTAAACTCAGAAGAACAAACATATGCATCAAAAATAAACTCATCCACAGACAACATAACAGAATCTAATTTTTATATATATTCTGAATTTTCAATTACAACGAGACCGCTCGGTCTCCGAAAGGGAAAAAAGAAAGTTTGTACAATTCACTCTCTCTTTGATCTCTTAGAAGACCGCTCGCTTGAAGAGGAAGAATCAGTTTCTGCGGAAGATTCTTCTAAGCTTTTCCCTGGAATTCTAGATCCAGAGCTTGAGCTCGAACTGGAATCCAGACCCATGTTATAGCGGCTTCCGCTTTCTTCATCTTCGATCACAACATCTTCGTCTTGACCAGCGGTCTCATCAGCAACATCCGCGGTCTCTTCAGCAGTTGCAGATTGCTCTTCAATCCTCTGTGCCGCGTCAGGGAAGAGATCGGCAAACGTAACATCCTTATATTCTTCGATGAATCCACCTCGGCCTCGAACCTCGTTCAACTCCTGGTCGGCGGTCTCTTTAATGTGATGCATCATAGCCCTCTGAAAAGCTGGATTTTCAGGGTCATAAGCTGCTTTCTCAGATTGCTACAAAAAAGAGATATATGTTAGACCGCGTGATCATAGGTAACGCGTTCGTAAGATATAAATAAAAATTCTCACTTTTCTTTCTTCTTGCAAGGCAGTTATTTCATCCAGAGCGCTGCGAAGAGACCGCCCCATATGGTGATTTAAGATTGTACTTCTAGCGGTCACTTGGGCACAGAGGTCGGGGAGCGCATCGGTCTCTATATTCAGTATTTCATTTGTATTCTTTCTCCCATACAGAGCCGAAGTGACCGCATATGCGTGACGGGTCACCTTTCCGCTCCACAGGGGCAGATCAGTGGACACCTTCACAGACTTTCCTTTGGCCGCCCATTTGAGGAGGGGTTTTCCTTTGATATCCTTCATTCTTCTTTTAAAATCGATCAAAGGGAAATCTCGCTCGACGGTCTCAGAGGTAGTGCCGAACACGTCGGCCTCACGCTTCAGCCTCCTCTCCCTCTGAGTGAGAACTTCTGCTGCTGGGGAGACGGGATCTTGAGTAGGGACCGCGAAAGTCGCTAAAAGAAAAAAAAAAGTTAGAAAAAACATTCAAGACGTAAAAGGAAATTGTTCAAGACCGCAAGAGAAATATTTAACTTTCAGCCGGGCCGATCTCGGCGATCTCGGGCCAGATCGCTAGATAGTGAACAAGATCGATCCTCTTGCCCGCCAAGAAAGCCAAAATTTTCAGCTCCTCTTCTGAGACCGCTTTTATCTTCTTAAAAATGCTATCATGCCGCGGAGAGGGTAAACTTCTGAGACCGCCAAGGTCACCTTCGAAAATAAGAAATCTCTCTGTCCAGAAAGAGATTTTATTGGAAAGATTCAAGATCTTGATCCCTTCAGCTGAAAAGTACATCAGCCCTTTAAACTCCTCTTTCTTCTTGCCTTCCTTTAGAACTTTTGCAGTAAAGGTTGCGCGGAACAGGTTCATCGTAAATGTCACCTTTTTCGATCTCAAATAATTAATGAAAATATTAATCAGACCGATCGAGTTTGGAGGCAACTGAGCGAGCACAAAGCCATAATATTCCAAGATCTCTAGCCATTCCCAAGGGAGGGGAATTCTCAACCCTTGGTTAAAGTGATCGACAGGGATGACAAACTTTCTCTCCTCCCCGAAGTTCAGCCTTTCATGATCAGCTGGCGGTCTTACAACTATTTGGGTCTGAATCATGTGCTTCTTAATGAAATCAATATACTCGTCCTTTGATAAGTGGCTTTTCTTGTGATCGGCGTTCAGGAAAATGTTAGCAGAAGAGGCACGAGCGGACACCATTGTTAGCGATCGCCGGGATCGGTGCTTAGAGCGCATTCAAGAAAGCGTAAAACAAGGGTCATGAAGATAGCTATTTATAGAAGACGAAGGGTCATTTCATAATCATTACATCTTGAAGACCGCCCAGCCAAAACATGTTCAGACCGCTCGACCTATGCAAAGTTATATGAAAGCATACTATGGTTGGCGATCTCAATCAATAAAAAATACAGCAGCAATACAAGCAACCCAGGCATAAAGAGATCAAAACTTAACAAATCAAGACCGCACAAAACATTAAAATCAAAACAGCCATAAATATATGGAAAAGTAACAGTAAAATTTTACAAAACATATTGTTTAAATCCAAAGACCGCTCGGTCTCAAGTTAAATGTTCATCTCCTAGGAGGCCTGTTTCTCCTTACATGAGCTGCGACATCTTGCATATCGTTCACTGCGGCCATAACCGACACCAGGCTGTGATTAGCCAGCATTGCAGACCGGTGGATTTTCGACATTTCCTTGTCCACCTGCTCCATGGGGATCAGTACAATTTCAGGTTGCGGTCTCTCCGCTGGATGATCGCTGGAGGTACCCGGTCGCATTAGCATCTTTCCGTGACCGCTCCTCAGCCTCTCATTTTCCGCGGACAGCGCCGTAGCTTCCCCCTATAGTATTCAGCCTCTTTTTCAGCCTTCTTAAGAGCTCGCGCGATCTCGGCAACCCTCAGATCGCATTCTTCACGAATCCTCTTCTCATTGGAACGCAATCTTTCTTCGAGATCATGGATCTGATCGTTCTGAGTCCGCTCCCTCATCAGCATAGAACGAACATCCTCAAACATGGGGTTAAGGATGTTGGTTAGCTGACGGGAGATCTCGATGTGCTGAGGAAGTTCTCCCTCCTCGATCTCAGCATTTTTGTTATCTGCGGTCGTAGGAGATGGGTTATTTCAATCATGAGCATATGATCAGATAAGCTTTTTAAATAAACAGAAAGAGTACTTGGAAAGAAGTCGAGACCGCAGCCACGTAAAGCTCTTCTGATATCTTTAGTGACCGCGGGATCTGCGGTCAGAGAAAGACGATCTGATCCCCTTAAGCGCTCCAGATCCATTCTTTCCAAACCTCTTTTCTGCGTTTTTTCTCCCTCTTTTCTTCTCCTTTTTAATTCTTCGTTACTTAAGAGGATATTGTCGGTCTCAATAAAAATGATCTCGTGTTTTCTTTCAGGAGAAGCAAAACGAACTGTAGGTAATGGAAGGAACTCAGCTGACTGAAGAATCATTTTATTCTTACCAGCTCGCGAAGTCGAGACCGCCGCCGCACGATCTGCTGCAGCCTTGTTCGAACGATCTCCCTGAAGAGAATCATCCAGGAGACCGCTAGAAAGTGCAGCTTTCTCCTTAGCGATCTGCAGCTTCTCCGCGATCTCCTCACCATTTTTGTCCGAAGTCTGCAAGACCTCAACCTTTTTCCTCTCTTCAGCGATCAGGACCGCCTTTTCCTCAGCGATCCTGACCGCTTCTTTCTTCCTCTCCTCAGCGATCAGAGCCGCTCTCTCCTCAGTAACTCTGACCGCCTCTTTCTTCTTCTCTTCCTCGACGGCCTTAGCTGCCTCTCTCCTCTTCTCCTCTTCCTCTCTTTCCTTTTTCTCTTTTTTCTCCTTGTCTTTCTTCTTCTCCTCGTCCTCTCTCTTTTTCTTCTCCTTCTTCTCCCTCTTTTCTTTCTTATCCTTTTCTTCTTTCTCCTTTTCTTTCTCCTCTTTTTCCCTCTGTTCCTCTACCTCTTTTTCTTTCCTCCTCTTCACCATCTCTTCCATTTCCATCTTTTTCCTTTCTTCCTCCTTTGCCTTGATCGCTGAGTCGGCGATCTCCTTCTCCTTGTCCGCGATCTCCTCATCAACGGCGGCATTTCTGAGAGCTGAAGCCTCTAAGGGATCCAACACCTGCAATGATGAAAAAGATGAATTATTAGAAGAAACCTCATCAAGGTAGGCGATTAATCCAGAATCATCCTCTCTTGGTAAGGTTGAGACCGCGGGAAGGAAGGGGAGATCGCCCCTAGCATTCACCTTCTGAAACTCAGCGGAGTCTTCCAGGTCAATGGATTCAGAAAATCTGGTCGCCTCCATGGAGGTCACATCTTTTCCTTCCTCATTTCTTCTGCTCCTCTTATAGGTCAAACTGGATGGACTTGTATTTTTTCTCTTCTTGCCCTTTGCAGCGATCTCCTGGTCAGCGATCTTCTGCCTCAAGGATTCGGCCTCAGCTCCCTTCTGACGCAGCCCAGCCAGAATGACCTCGGTGGAGACGGTCTCAGGAAGCTTGGAGGATGTTTGACCCAGTGCCTCCAGGGATTTCTGACAATTAAAAGAAATGGAAAAGTCAGGCAATATCCATACAGGATCTGAAGAAGTATTCGACGGATCAGAAGCAACAGAGACCGACACAATCGAGCCCTCAGAAAGCTCAGTTTTCTTTAACGGAGATCGGTCGGTCTCCTTTGAAGTGCTCACTTTTGTTAAGATCTTCGGTGCCTTCTTTCCTTTCTTTGAGCTGACACTTTCCTTTTTTCCAGGAGAGTTCGCTTTCGATGGGAGAGCTTTTAAGAGATCGAGCATAGTCATCTTGCAAGGTCGCACCTGCCCAATTATCAAAGATCGCTCAAATAGTGGAGTTCCTCAATGTCTTGCAAAATGAAGTTTTCAGCCGGTATTTATAGACCAAGCCGCATTAATGATGGTCGCGGTCTCAGCGGTCAAAGCTTACATTTTTGAAGTTCCAGGTGCAACTTAAAATGTGCGGGGATTATGTTTGCCCAGAAAGCCCGCGACCTCCTCTCATTGTTCATTTTTCCCGGTCTCAGCAGTCTCAAATTAGGTGATCGCCCAGATCGTCAGATGCCTCCTCAACCGAGGTTTTCTAAGTACCCAACGGTCAAGATAGTGCGCGATTGCCGGCTCAAGCGGTCTGGCCGTTTTTCTTATTTTTGTTATTTGTACCCCATTTCCCTGCCCCGGCTCTCCTGTACCCCGGGCAGCCCGTAGTTTTCAGTTCTGCCCGTTTGGGCAGCCCCCTCGTCTATAAATAGAGGGGTAGGGGCACCAGAAAAGCACTTTTGGTTCCGAGGCTCCAGCTTACAACCTGTGTAAGCGGTCTCATTTCTTCGTGATCGCCTTTTCGTGATCGTTTTCCCTTTGTTCCAGCATCTTCTTAGTAACCTGCACTTCGCAGTTTCTCCCATCCCCTTTAGTGTGAATTTTGGAGGTACCATTTTTGGCACCAACATATATATACTTATATACATATATATAAATATACTTATAATAAGTATATATATAAATATAAATATATGTAAATTTATATATAATATATACTTATAAAAACTTATATATAAATAGATACTTATAGTTGTATATATTTTATAAGTATATACTTATATATACTTATATATACTTATATATACTATACGTATAAGTATATATAAGTATACATATAGTTATATATATACTTATACACAAATAGATATATAATTATTTATATATAATTATATACTTATATATATACTTATATTTATATATTTATAAGTATATATTTATATTTATATAAGTATATATATAAATATATATATGTATATATATATAAGTATATATTTATAAGTATATAAGTATATATAAATACATATATACGTATAATATCTATATATATACATATATAAGTATATATATATATATATTTATAAGTATATTAATATTTATATATACTTAATTATAAATATAAATATATTTATATAATATACTTATAATAAATTTATATAAGTATATACTTATAAATATAATTATATATAAGTATATATTTATATATAGATATTTAAAAGTATTTATATATTCTTATAAGTATTTATATAAGTATATAAGTATATATATAAGCATACAAGCTTGTATTTATATTTATAAGTATACATAAGTACCTATATTTATATATATATATATTTATAAATAAATATACTTATATATACTTATAAATATAAGTATATATAAATATAGTAAGTATATACTTATCAATATTTGTATATAAGTATATATTTATAAGTATAAACATATATTTATATATATATAATGAAGAATATATACATATATTTATATATATTTATACATATATTTATAAGTATAAACATATATTTATATATATATAATGAAGTATATACTTATCAATATTTGTATATAAGTATATACTTATCAATATAATGAAGAATATATACATATATATATACATATATATATATACATATATATATATACATATATATATACATATATATATAAACATATATTTATATAAATATATATATACATATATATATATATTTTTATATATATATATATAAGTATATATATGTATATATATATTAAGTATATATATATACATATATATATTTATATATACGAGTGACAGGCACGGGCCTCCGGCCCTATCCAAGGCAACATTTGTCGTGGGGGCGACATTTGTCTTGGGGAGAGACATTTGTCTTGGGTGGAGACATTTGTCGTGGGGGGCGACATTTGTCGTGGGGAGCGACAATTATCGTGAGGGACGACTACTGTTGGGGGGGGGGGGGGGGGCGATATTTGTCGTGGGGCGTCATTTGTCGTGAGGGGCGTCATTTATCCTGGGCGCGACATTGGCCGTGGGCGGTGACATTGATCGTGGGTGGCGACATTGGTCGTGGACGGCGACATTCGTCAGGGGTGGCGACATTCGTCGCGGACGGTGTCATATCTAAACCACCACGAAAGGAAGAATTGGCTGGTGAAATTCATAGATTATTGCTCTAATTTTCTATAGTAATGCTCTAATAGTTTAGAATAACTATTGCATAACACTGAATTTGAGCTAATTAATGCATAACATCAAATACATTTTTATGGTACTTGTTAGTTCATCAAAATATGAGCAGAAAACTTTTGCTCTATTATGAAAGCATGAAAGCATTGCTACAAAGTATATAGATAAAGATCTATTTGCTCCGCTTGACCCTCTACCAGCCGATACTACGAAGCAACCCTATAAACATTCATCACAGAGTCTACTGTGCTTTGCTTAGCCACTACTTGACTAATACCTCAAAGCACACCTATAATACATGCATTTAAAAGGAAGTAGAGATGAAGTACCTGTAAAGTACACTAATACCTTAAAGCATACCTATCGAGTCATATTAATTAAAAGTGCTCATTTTCAATATAGGTAATCTGAATGTGCCCCTTTTCAATATAGGTAATCCAACATCCTACATCATAAAATCAAGAATGATTTAATTTCTAAATAAAAGCGAGTCAAAACTTAAAATTCATATGGTATATATAAAAGTGTAAAAGCATGATTTCCAAATCAGAACATGTTTTATAAACAAAAGCATAATCAACAAAGAAAAACTAAACATTTCTAAACCAAATTACCATACCTTGATAATATAGCAATCTAAGAAAGTCAAGGAGTATAATAAATATTCTACTGGCTTTCGATTAATTTTGTGTTAAGGCGTCTTATAGCAAATTGAATATACACTTTAAGCTAAACCTCTGTAGAGTGTGATATTTGAGAGCAGAGTCAAGCAGATGGCAACTAATCTGTTGAAATTACTGATTAAAATAGAAGTGAAGACCATTTACGCTAGAAAATAAAAATGCAACCTATTGTATAATTTGAAGGAGGAAGACCATGGAATCAGAGTTTCACTGAAATAAGTAAATGAAAAACAATAGACATCGCTGACCACTAAAATGCCGCA